>CM075854.1:47273263-47620480 GCA_037975125.1 Latrodectus hesperus | reverse complement strand
GTGTGTGTGTGTGTGTGTGTGTGTGTGTGTGTGTGTGTGTGTGTGTGTGTGTGTGTGATTACAAGAATGAAGAAACAAATACCAATATCCTTAGACTAATAATTAAATATTATTAATTACTACGTATATATATGTGTATATATATATATATACTTATATATATATATATATATATACACACACACACACACACACACACACATATATATATATATATATATATATATATATATATATATATATATATATATATATATATATATATATATATATATATATATATATATATATATATATATATATATATATATATATATTAATGTATATTAATGTTAAGTGATAATAAGATCTTCGTTTGTTGGCACTAATTTTCTTCTAATATGCATGCTTGTTTTATTTCAGGGGTGTTGTTAAAAAGATAATACATAAAAGATGAACTTAAAAATATATCATTTCAAATAATGATATCATAAGAAAGAATCTGCGTGACACATTGAGATTGCATTATAAAATAAAAACGTAATTATTGAGATTGGCATTATTAATAAAAAATCCTTTAGCATAATCAGTTCTGTTAAAAATTAAAAAAGAAAACGAAATTTTTCTGTTATGAGAAAAAATATTTTTAAATAACATTTATATAGACACATGTAATAATTTATACATTTTATTAATTCACAAATTTAATTTATTTTTTAATTCGAATCCTTACCATAGTATTAAGAGAATACAAAGGGAACAATTTCATTCTCAATGTTATTTTTGATAGAAATTTAAAGTAAGACGAAACTAGAAACTTAGATAAATAATTCTTCATACAGAAAATTTAATTTAAAAAAATTAAAGATGAATTTTTTTAATGAAACAGTACGCTTTTTTATGAAAAAAAATGGTCTATCCTTTTCATCTTCCTCCATAAACATTTTCTTACTAAAAGCGTATAGATATATTCCACCTTTATTCCATCATTTTGTGCTCTTATTTGAAGGAAAAAGAGAACAATTTGCAAAGCGATCTTTTCTATTCTATTTATTTATTCTTCATTTATATTAAGGGAAATGCTTACGGAGACGAGAGAATGGTTTGAAACTAAGAAACAAATAAAAAATGAATGAACAACCATGAAAATGTTGATTTTTAATATTCACCTTAATAAATTTCCGCCTTTGTTATTTCTGGAGAATTATTTCATTATTGTTTGAAGTAATAAGAACATTCCCCTATTTAATTGAATGAATAATATGTGAAGTTCTCGTATTTAAATGACATACTATTTACTTGATTCATTCACACACATTCCTTGAAGTTTCTCCCTAACACACACATACGTCGGAACATTCCCTGAAACATAATTGATAGTGTAAAAGAGTTTTCATTTGACGTCACTTTTGTTTGATTCTGCTTTAAGTGAGTCGGAGAGAAAATCTAATCATTTTCTTCTCATTGAATTGCTGAATCTTGACATTTTCCCAGTTTATATTTATATATATATATATATATATATATATATATATATATATATATATATATATATATATATATATATATATATATATATATATATATATATATATATATTTGGTGTTTAAAACTTTTATTTGTCAAATGGCAGAATTTACATTTACTTATTAAATATTCGCTTTTTTCTTTCCGCATGAAAGGAATTTAATTTAGTGACAATATTTCGGAAAAACTATTTAGAATAAGTAAATTATAGTGAAAAGCTTATATTAATTTTATAAGACTTTATTTAATTAGAGAAATTTATTACTGTTTTTGCCAAGTGGAAAGATTTTGAAGGATTAATTTATGCCCTTAAAATTAATTCTTTGCTAAAATTAAATTATGATGAGCGTTTTAGAATTTGAATTTCAAATTTTAAAGTCAGAAAATATTTTTTCTATCAGAACCTTTGTCTCTCAATTAACAGCTTTCTTGATTAAATTAGTTTTAGTTTGAAAATAAGAAAATTCCTGAAACATTTTATAGATACGCTCATGCGAACATGCACATACCCACTCTCACACGCGTATGTGCATTACTAAAAGTAAAATATATATATATATATATATATATATATATATATATATATATATATATATATATATATATATATATATATATATATATATATAAATACTATTTGCGAAACTATATAATCTTTCGTAATATAAAAATATTAGCAGTATTTTTGACTGAATAAAGATTTCTGCATAAATTTTAAGATTTTAAATCTTGTTTTTGTTTAGGATATATTATGTCACACATTTAATAGTGATTAATTTTTAAATTGATTACTGCCAAGCATTAAAAAATAAACAGTTTTTAAAAATTGAAACTGTTTAAGTGACTACTTTGCAGTTCTGATCTACGAAAATAAAATTTTTCTGTAAAATTTTGAAAGATTTATGGTTTTTTATTTAATTTTTTCTCTGTACCACACTCTAACACACAGAAGAAATAAACATTTTTTTATTATATATCATTTACAGATTACAAATTTTTTTCGTTGAGACTTAATAATTATTGTTTTGTTACAATATAAAAATAAACTTATCGTAAATGTAATTTATTAGTCATGAAATTTCCCTGGAATAATTTTTTAAATATTGGTTGGACCATTTTCCTGCAGAAAAATAGATTTGATATGATAATGTACATTGCAAGAAACAAGAAAATAAAAAGTAAAATCCTAACCTATTATTAAAGAATGTACTCTTTTTTACCCTAGGAATAGATATCGTGATTTTTAGAGAAAAAATCCCGGGTTCAGTTTCAGCAACTTTGAACGACGATTCTGCTATGATTGCTGTGTTTCTATTATTTTCATGCATGTCTATCCGGACAGAGTTGTGAAAATTTTCCTGGTATCTTCCTTTGTAATACGTGAATTAGATCCACTATGCATGAAAAGCCCTCTTGAAAACCATTTCGCTCTTGTTATTCAAACTCCTGAAAACAACACTTAGCTGTTAGGCTATACACTACATGAAATCATATTATAGGAAATGAATATGCGAACTTATAAATTAAAATGATATCTATGAATGCAAAAATATAGATTGAGCTGCATAGCATTGTGAAAATCCATTTGAATATACAAAAATTTTAGTCTGTACTATAACTTTGGGGTAAAATTTTTTTAATTAAAATCATTTTAAAAGGGACGTAGATAAAAAATAGATATTTCAAGGTGAGTTAAGCGAAAATTTAATTGTTCACTTTTTATTCTACCGCTTACAGGTTCCGCTAATAACTTAATTTGGCGCAATTGTGAAATAACATATTAAATAACTCCCCGTGGCGTAATAGTAGGACATTGATCTTTAGAACGAAAGGTCGTATTTTCGGTCCCAGTCACTGTTGAAGAGTGGGAGACGGATGTTGCCTTCTGCATACTCATCTGTCTAGGTGGGTGTTTGGGAGTTTTCCATGTTTCCTCCCTCGCGACACATATATACGGCCCATTATTGATGAAAAATCCTCCCAGATGGGAGTTGCGCAGTGGATGCTAAAATGCCATACTACAGCCTTAGGTCGGTAACAGTCCGCCACAGAGCGTCAAAATAAAGTACTACATATTATTTTAGAATTTATAATGCAACACAACACATTATTACATTTTTTCACATGAGAAACAAAGGTTCCTCATTTCAAACTATACTCATCTTATCGAAAATGTGATAAAAGGATAGCTTTAGATGCGCTAAAATCCGCTAAAATCTCCACAAACGTATGTATGCCCCTCTAGTGATAATGAAGGACAGGGTAACTCACACTTTGATTTAAAGGCACATTTCAATAAATAGTAAAGCCTTTAAAAGCAATCCTTTTTAATGACTGCACGTATATTTTGATAGAACTGCATATTTATTTAATCACTTTTTTTCCCCTCTTATGAGTAAAATTATTTCATTTGTACTTTTGAAGTTACGTATAAAGTGATTCATTCAAAACAATAGAGCCAGCAATTATTTTATTATTTTTCTTATATTGAGTAATCACTCTTATTCACCAAGCCTAATTTCAGAAAAAATAAAAAAAATTCTAAAGCTTCTTGAGAAGGTGACGTGGGGGGTTGTATATAACGGGAATTACACACACAATGCTTTTGCTATCCCCATCATCAAAATTCCTGGGCAACGCCTGAGTTACGGATGAGGCACGTAACCGGAACTGAGCAATTTGAGAGTTGGGAACCCTTCCCACGTACCTGCCATGCCTCACGTTGCCTTTTGTTATTTTCTTCAAACAACCGTAACCGCCTCATGGTAAGGTAAAGTAACCGTAGTATCCTCTTTCTGAGAACTAATTTTACCATTCTATGGGCTCCATATATGCTCTTTCCTCTACACGCTCTTACTTCCCTTATCCCATTTCTTATAAGTGCTATCTTGGAGAATTCAGGTGAAGGTGATCGATAGGTGAAAGAGAGTGGGGGAGGTGAGGCTATTGATTTCGCTCTTCTGACTGACAAAATAGACGGTAGGCAGTCACTAAAAGAAGTGTTACTTTCATGTGCACTTTCTGTTGTAAGTCGTAATTGGCTTATTTTTCCGTTTCGCATTATTTATTAATTATAAACTGATATTGGAATCGGCTTACGTGAATTGGTTTTTCGTATATTGTGAATTTCTCGATGTATGATTTTTTTTGTATGCCCATCGTGGGGTGATAATTATTTTCTTTGAATGTAAATTTATGCAGATTTTAGTTCAATTAAACATATCAAATTTTTGTTTTAACCGATTTTATGAAGAAATAGCTTTTATGATTAAAATGCAAATTATAGTTATCGTAATTAATTTTTATTTCATTACAACGGATTTTGATTCAATAAATAACTTTATAATTTTAAAATTAAGGCCAGAACTCCTTTATAGTTTCATGAATTTTCAACAGAAATTTTTATTTTAACGGATTTTATTTACTGAAAATACTATTCCATGGAAAAATATTTTAATTATACTCATTTTTTCCCCAATGATATACCTATTAAGGTTAATAGAAAGTATTAGTAAATATCTTTTTTCCTTGCAACTACATTAACAATTTAGAAGTATCTTATACCAATTTCCTTCATAGATCCAATATTTGTTTAGAAATTGTTAGGCTTGATCGGTCTCCCTTGCTCTCTTGACTTACTGTGATTTTTAAGGTAAAGCTAAATTGCCGTGTTTTATACTAAATTCACCATCCGAAAAGCAACGGATGTTTTTCACAAATAAAATATTTTTGTTTTCATGCAAATAAATATGAAAAATATCTTTAAGGTTTCGGTTTGTTATTAATATTTTTTTTAAATTTAGCATAATGAATATTTTACTTTTTTTGCTTATATATTGGCCTATATAAATTTTTGTTAGTTGTTTCTTATTAATAATAACTACCACCCGCCTTGTCTAGTGGTCAGCGTGTCTGACTGTGGATAAGGAAATCCGCTTTTCGAATTTCGGTTCGAGCAAGGAAATACTTTCTCTCCCTCCTGCCTTTGTCCTTTCCTTGTATGAAAGGGTTATCCTACCCTATAAACGGGTACCTATGGCATATGTTTACTGAGGAAGTCAGACTATACACCAAATTACGTTTCAGTTGGAAAAGTGGAGCAGCGCACCCCACATCGCCTGCCTAGCTGGCACAAGGAAATAACATTAATATTAATTAAGTTAATATTACTATATAATTCTTAGAGTAAAACCAGTCAAAAAATATAATAAGTATATTTTATAGTGTAACATCTTACAGTATTTTCTTGAGAAAGTAAAGCTCCATTATTATGAGGATAAGCATACAATATAATTATATATCATTCTATGTAATGAGATTTTACACTATGTTATAGTATACAATATTAATAAATTGTCTTAAATAATTCGTGAATAAACAATTCAACTGAAGCACCAAAACGTAAAAATTTGTTTCTTTTTATTGCAAACAACTGTTAAAAATCCATTGTTGAAGTGCTGAGAAAGAAAATGAAAAAAGGAAAGAAACTTGTTTCCTTCAAAGAAAGATTTTATGTGTCTGGTCTGTAATTTTCAACTGCTGTGAGAAAAGGGAAACAGGTAAGTTGAAACGGCCTTCAACGTGTTTGATTCGTAATCACGGAATACTCGGCTGCTATTTTTTGCCGCCTTGTCTTTCAATTTCTGGGGTATTCAACTTAATTTGCCGACATTTCTCTCTTTATTCTTCTCGTTAACAAAATCTTTGATATGTAATGGATATTATCATTACACAATACACATACATAGCCATTAAAAAGCCACTTATTTGCTGTTATGTTTAGAAAGAATGAAAAAATTATATATTAAGTACATAAAATAGAATTTCAAGGTGAAGTTTTTCTAGGTTGCAGTTATACGATTTGATTGTTTCGGTAAATACTGTTTCAGTTTTCCGATTGTTGGGGAACATTCTTATTTTAACAATTAAAAAATGTACGAATAATACAAGGAATTTTCTTCTTTTTTTAATTATTTTATCACATAAAAAGTATATGATAACATAAAATTGCTATAAATTTAAAAAAGAGAAAAAAAACCAACTTATTCAATCATTTCAATATAAGCTTAGTTTACATTCTTAACTTTCGAAGTATGGTTAATCTTTAATTTTAAAACTTATGTATTCAGATTATTTTCTCCTATAAATTTATTACTTTTTAATTTATTTACTTTTGATTTCGATATGCTAAAATCTTTTAATGGAATTTTTAGAGAATAATTCTAATATCTCATTGTGCTATATTTTAATTGCATAAAGTTAAATCAAGTATTCATCCTTCAGATATTTCAAAATGATGGATGGATATAATAACATAATCACTTTCACCTCGCTATTCGGAGATTAAAGTGGACAAAATTATAATTTAATTATATTTATTAATAATACACTTTTGCGTAGTATTTATAAGCGACAGTAATATACGTGAGGAGTTTTTCTCTTGATGATTCTTAAAGTTTAGTTAATTTGATTTTTAATTTTCCATAATTTAGTAAAATTTACTATTCTTGTACCATTGAAGCCTGTTAGTACTCTCTTATACAGATTAGAAATATATAAATCGTTAAACACTCTTTCTTATTTTCATCAATTATCTTTTAAAACTTTTACTGAAAACGAAAATTTTAAATCCCGCAAAGATAAAATTCCGTATTTTCCAGCTGTTATAGTGCAATCATTTTTCATTTTATCATTTCGCTTTCATTTTAAGGTTATGTAATGAAACATTTTTTTATAAAATAAAAATCTGTAAAAAAAAAAAAAAGTTTTATTTTAGCAGTCAAATTTCTTTGCCATGGAAAATTGTTTGATTTTCATGAAGAAATGATTTAAGCTGTACACTTATGATTAAGTAATTTATTTATCATAGGAACAGAGAAAAACTTTTTGAAAATAAATATTTAATATATTTGTAAAAATTAACAATGTTTATTTTTTTAATCAGTAATATTTTTGGTAAGTATCAAACTGTTAGCTTGGGATCTCTCATCACTTCTTTACGTTTATGTATTTTGGCCAGATTGCTAAAATTTTCCTTCCTGCGTTTTTCTTCAAAGCGATTAACCCCTAATCATTCCTATATTTTTTAAAGTTAAATTTGTCAACAAATGTTAAACATTTTGGATATGAGAAAAACTTTTACTAAGTAGGGATTTTATGAAATATAAAAGTGTCCTATTAGTCCTATTGTGTACTACTATTAGTTGTTCCATACTACTTACTACTTTTTAGTTATTCCATTATAATTCTTTTGAATGTTTCTGCATTTATGATTTTCTCGAAATAATTGCGCATTTTCTGAGGCTAATACCGCGGCTCTGTTCAGTAATTTGTTTCTCAGGGTCCTTAAAAACATTTCGGTTTGTGTGAATTTGTTAATCACATCAAAATCTATTATATAAATATTTTACTTGCTTCGAGCGTTTCACTACCTTTCAAAACGATGTATAAGTTTCTAAGGTTGCGAATTAGTTACATAACATTGTCCTATTCACTTTAAAATATCACATATAATAAAATAAAATTATTTTGCAAAATTTATAAAATAAATAAGGATTAAAACCTTTTAAAAATACAGAATGTTGGTATTTTTGATCTTCTGGTAAAAATATTGAGATTTTCAGTTTTAATCCTTTGGATGAAAGTAACTTTTAGAATTTTATTCCTTTTAATGAATTTTTAATATAATTGATACAATGCAACAAGGTGTTATGATGTAGATCAATTTGTTTTAAATACCTATTAAGTTTTTATTTTTTTAATGTTTTCAAGGTCGATTAATCAGCAATATTAAATTTGAGAGAAACTTTATTGCTTGTGCAGAAAATAATTCAATTCACAATTATACAATCATTTAAAGGAAGCGAGTCTTCAATTTTATAATAAAGCAGAATCAAAATTTTTTAACTAGTAGAATCTAATTGTAGAATCACATTCATAATTTTTTCCAAGGATATTATTCTGCTGAACCGGTTTTCACACCCAACGCTTTTAATCAGGTTGTATAACTGGGACAGAATCAACCATCATCCTTTTGTGTTTTCATACAAGACAAACAGATATTGGATATCAGATAAGATTGGATTGTGAGATTGTATGTTCCATCCCTCATTAATCTCGTTTGTATTCCTTCCACCGATCTGAATTTTCTTATCTTTTGTTATGAAAGGCAATTTGTTTAAAAAGTATATCCGATTAAAAATAGCGTGGGGGTTTTTTCTCACTCCATTCAACTTCGTTTAATATATTTTTTTAAATTGAAGCGTCATGTTTGATAGCAAGAAGAAAAAGGGAACTAGGTGGAAGAATTTAATACCATTAAGTTGATGGAAAAGATTAAAAAAAACTTGTTTTATTTGCCTAAATTAATTGGCTCCATATGGCAAATTTCTTTAAAGATATATAGCTCTTTAAACTCATTATCTTAGAAACTTCCAATGAATCTCTAAAAAGAATCTGGAATATTTAAATTTTTGTTAATTTTTTTTTTACTTGTGGTTCACTTCAGTAACTTAATTGATGCAAGTTCCTTTACTCTTTATTTATTTCATTTGATAAAAATTATTATAGAAACACAGAATAAATCTAAAAAGGAAAAAATTTTCTACGTTGAAATAAACAGAGTGTCCTTCGAGAATGTTTTCACAGCAAAAATTTTGAGTAATTTAGAACATTTTTAAATGATGATGTTTATTGTAACAAGGAAAAAACGTAAATAAAATTTAAAATAATTGTCAGTCAGAAATGGTTTTTTAAGTACAAGACAAAAAATTCATTGAGACATGTTTAAAGTATATATAAAGTTCAAAAATATTTAAATGAAATACTTTCAATCACTTTTTACATGCAAATAAATACAGTGTTTCAGAATGCGCAAAAATATCGCTTGATAAATTTTTCTAAAGAAGGTAAGCTTATTAATACTTATTTGAATGTAGTTTCTCATTTTAAATATTGTAAATTGTAGGAGTATACTTATATTAATTCAAAAAAAAAATATTATGGATATCAAAAATAAAGGAAATAATAAAATGTGTGTCATCTATTCATTCATTAGGCTGATTTGTTACTAAAAAAATTTAAACCACATTATCCTTTACTTTTCAAATTTATGAAAGCAAATGTTTTCCTAATATTAGTTTATTTGTTTTTTTTCAAATATATTAGTTCTTTTGTAACTGTGTGTGTGTGCAATCCGTTATAAAATTCAGATATTCATATAGTTGTTCTTCAATCTTTTAGAATCTTCTCAATATTTTCCTAGAAATTATATTTTTCAATTTGTTAATGTTGTAAATTATATTTTTTTATTAAATAATATTTTTAAATTTGACTTTTGTATTTTGATAATAATAAATTTCTTATTAAACAGCTATGCATGCGTAATTACGTTAATAAATAAACATTATAAAAAGAAAATGTTCGTGTACTTTTAAATTATAATGAGTGAATCATTTCAGAAGCTATAATTATTGCTTCTATAGCTGTAAACTAACGCAAAATAAAGCTCTTATACGTGAAGAAGTTTGTAGACATGTGCTTCATTTTGAAATATCATGTTAAACTGTAATTCTAACTTGAATGCTAATATAATCCCTTTTTTTTAATTTTGCTTAAGGAGTGAATAATTTTAATCTCTTTTATATATTACACTGAAATTTAACGCGCAAACTGGTTTCCTTTGCGTGTAGAATGAAGCGCTCTCCTTTTTCCTTAGAGATTAACATGAACTTCTATCGCGTCTCTTGCTCGCCCACTTCCAACCGGCTGCAAAAATCTTCGAATAAATATTTCACATTTTAGTGCGATACCTGCTCCCCATCCGGCGAACAAGGCTTTTATCTTTTCACTACTTTTCCACTCAGCCCCTCTTTGTGTACGTAACTTCTGCTATCGTTCTAAAAAATTGAAGGTATTTGTGCCCCATCGGGGAGGTTGCCCTGCTCCTCTGTGACTCACCCTCCAAATGAATCACAGAGTGTTTGTAGCCAAAAGGTAGGGGGGATGTTCCATATTAGTCATCGGAGCTTTCATCTCCGGGTTTGGGCTTGAGGGTGACCGCTCCCGCTCATATGTTATCTTGCATGTGCAACTTTGTGGAAAACACTCAGTTGTTGCCTGAAAAAAGACAATTTTTATGTGGTTATGATACGAATTTCCGCTCCATTACTGTTTGGATAGGCGTTGTGATAAAGAAATCGCGAATGGTTAAATTACACCTTTTCGTATGTTAAATGTAAATTGTTGTTACATGCTAAGAGCTGCTGAATAGAAAGTGCCTTACGTCAATTCAAAATCTTTTTTTTTTTTTTTCATCTTGGTTATAAATGCTGTTTTCGTTTAAGAAAGATGTTTTTACATTTGTGAAGAATTTTATGTTAACTCTTAAATACATGAATTTTTATTTTTGATAAATAAAAAAAAAGTTGAAAATAAGCAGGAAATAGGTGCAGTTAATGAGGAAAATATAAAAAAGCGCAGACGATTTTTTAATATAAAAAATGTGTATATTTACATTACAAAAAAATAACTGTATTTTTCTTTTATGATTTTATCAGTATATGCAAAAGCAAAACATTATTCTTTACTCTTACTTTGTTTTCATCCGAAAACAAGTTTTCCTGCATGTTTTTATTACGTTTCATATAAGCAATCATGATTTCTAACACTCGCCGATTTTAAAATACATTCAGCGTGCATGCAAACAATGAAAATTGTCACAGATAAAGAAAATAAACTGTCAAATATTCTAATTACGTTCCGCAACGATAAAATAGTTTTGGTAAAATTAAAAAAATAATAATAATACAATTTTAAGTACACGAAGCATTTTTACATTATAATGAATTTAAGGGTTAACATTAAGTTTATAAAAAGAGATTTTGGGAAGAAATACTTTTTAATTTTTGAAAGGAAAAATTTTAATTATATATATATATATATATATATATATATATATATATATATATATATATATATATATATATATATATATATATATATATATATATGCAAATATTTTTGGAAAAAATAATAGTGTGTTGCATTTATAATTTAATTCATGTATTTATTAAACAATAGGATAATTACAAATTACTGTACAAAACTCAATTTTTATTACTTCCTTTAAAAGTTAATTTTCAAGTCAGTTTAAAAAATCAGTTATTGAAAACAACGTAATTTTCAAAATTATCATGTCTTTTTTATTCTTTAAAAATACTTTCTAATACACTTTAAAATTATTGATACGGGAATAACTATCTGTATATTGCATGTATATTAGAAGAATTGTATTGTGGTGAAATATTTTGTAGTACTACATTTAGTACTACCATTAGAGTAGTTCTAATGCTGTAACACTTAATATTTACGTTCAAAAAGCATAAAAGTTATTTAAAAATACATTTTGTGGAAATTAAACTTTGATTTACTATTTTAGTCATATTTAATAAATAATTTTTAAATGAATTAAGTTGTACATAATATATATAATAACATAATATTGTATACACATAATTTGCGAATATTACGTATAAGACTTAATTACTAGCAAAAAATTTTCAGAACCAAGTTGATCGTTACAGAGTTGAAGTTCTTATCTACTGCGCTAATGCAATTTTGATTCAAACTCGGCCACCCCAAAATATGTTTGTGAATTCCCTATTCCCAAGTAATTCTGATTTAATATAATTTCAAGAGCATTGCTTGGAGTTTGGATCTTTGATTCAATATTGATGTTATGGTGTTTTTCAATAAATGGATAACAAAGTCTTTTTATTAATTTTTGACTATAATAGTGCTACCATTGCTTTTTTAAAAATTAACTACGAATCTGAATATCACAGATCGAAATTCTCCCCAAAATGATAAGCTTAATTTATTCTATTTTGTGTATGACATATAGTTAAAATTATTATTTCATGTTGTAGTGACATAGATCCTGATTTTGCTCCTAAATTTCTAAAGAGTTATCTATTGTTTTTTTTTTGGAATGTTATAGAATTAGTCAAAAACAAATTGAGGAAATAATATGATATGTTTCAAATTTTCTGAGATAAAAAATCTCAGAAATTCAGCTATTAAATGTGAGTGAGTCTTCAAAACACATTTTTTTAAACTTCAATTTGTATACATTTAATGTATATTTTTAAAACGAAATAATTTTATTTTTCTATGTATTTAATTTTTACTTATTGTTCAATTTGGGTAAGTTTACTTCATAGATTAAGTGCATGAGTGAGCATCTTACTTTTAATCAGGAATTGTCAACTAAAGATCAGTATGCTCAAGTGTTTCATTCACTCTAATCTTCGTCAATATTATATTCATTTTCATCATAGTACGTAAAACATCGAAAAAAATGACATAAAGTATTGAATAAATAAAGCAATTTGACCAAAAATAAGCTAATGGATTATCATTTTTTTACATTTTGCTATTTTTCTAGATCAGTTATGATTGTATCGCTCTCTTGAAAATTTAATTTGTACTAGAATTGTTTCAAACGGTAAATGCTTTAAAAGGAAATTAATGTTTCGTTTTCAATGTTAAATTTTATTATAGACAAGAATGTAACTAACTTTTTTTCAAGACTAAAGCTTATTGAGTTTGAAAGACGATTGTACATTGTTGACCCTCTTTGTAAGGAATGTTATAAATGACTCTAATTGTGTTACATAAATTGAACTTGTACAAGCGACTAAAGTTGAGAATGCTTGCTGTAAATTGAAGTCAAATTAAAGCTGGCTTGTAGGATTCGAGTTATGTTGGCAACTAGTTTAAATTTTCTTTATTTTTTTTTAAATAAATTTGTCAGACGATATATTTTAAATAAATTTGTCAGACGATATATTTTAAAATTACGCAGCCTCTTCACTCCATCTGCTCTGCATTAATTTCATAAATATTCGAATTCGAAGAATAAATGACCACAATCGTTAAACAATCTTATTTATCCTTTACAATTCATTCCCTCGCACGAAGAATATTCGGATGAGTTGTCTGCCTGAATGGCTCTTAAAATTGTTCTTAGAAAACGTTTGCATCACAAGAATGTAGAAGATGCATTATAAAGAATTTTATTGAGTTCTTAAAATTCCTCAATCGCGTCTTGAATTGTAACAAGAACATATTACTTCACAATGTGTCTTCTTCATTTTCCTAAACACGTTTTGCTATATCATGTTTCCATGGAATTTTTGGAACACATTTTAATTGACTTCTTCGTCCTAAAATTTTATAATGAATATTTTAAACAAGTAATTATTTAAATTTTTATTAAAGTAAATCAATGAGAATTGAATATAGTAAATTTTTCAAGTACAGAAAATCATTTTAATGTGCTAAATACATTTAAGTTATTTATAAAAACTACTTATTTCTGATTGATTTATGTGTAAAAAAAATTGGAGTGCCATAAAAAAGAAATCGAATTAAGTTTATCTAAGATAAAGTAAATAAGAAGCATCTTTTTCAGGCCATTCTTTGCATGGTGATTTTAGGAAAATTAGATACATCGATATACCATTTCCTACCCTAGCTATCAATGGAAATGGATTAGGAAATGGTCGTTAGAAGTGCTGCGAAGTAATAACAAGGTTCCTTTAATGGACTAAAGGGAGATACAAGATTTCTCACTTACTGCACTACATAATCAGATGCTTATTTAGTAAATTTGGAACTATATTATAGACTATTTAATAGCACAGTATATAGTTACAACAAAGATACCACGTAATACAATGTTGCTATTAAACGAGTCTAAAATGTGCTGTATTAACTTATTAGAAATTGTTTACGTTTCAATCTTGAAGCAATTTATTCTAAGTAAATATTAAATTTATTATTTAAATAAAGCAAGTTTTTTTAACTTACTTTGTTACATTTCAGTTCCATTTTTGATTATTCGAAAGATTCTGTTCGCAAATATTTATTTCCAATTGTATAACATTAATATTACGTTTAATTCAATTATATGTTATTTTTACAACGTTGTATATGGGATTTGTGGCAGCAGAATATATTCAAATTCTGCTTGAATTTGTTTAAATATACACACTATAATTCAATTAATTTATTCCTCCGAGCAACACTTGCTTAGTTCTGATTGCGAAAAGGGTAAATTCAACTTCTCTTTGTATTTGAAAAAAAAATGAAAAATGCTAGCATGCTGATGCATTTTCACTGACAGTGTGATAATTATTATTAATTAATGCGAGCGCATTGTTATACGCGAACTGTGCTTTAACATAAATAGATTAGGCTGATTCCGTTTATGAAAAGAAAAAAAAATTTTGTGTATAATTTCTTTCGGAAAATGATTCTCTCTAGAGATGGAGTTTCCAGTGAAAGTTACTTCCGCATAAATTTTTTTATCTAGTGCATTTTCCGCTTAAGATATTTTCATGTATGGGAGAACTTAACTGTTTAAAAACAAAAAGAGCAGATTTGCATCAGTGAGTTTATTTAAGAATTATGTTTGTTTTTCATGGTCTTTAGTTAAATAAAATAAGTTTTAATTTAATATTAGCTTTTATTTTGGATATGAGGTGCACTTCAATTTATGCGCATCGAAAATTGTTTTTAAGTTTGAAATTTCAGCATCAATAATATTTACAGACTAATTATTCTGAATGGAATTTTGAATTTACTCATTTATTTTTGCATTATTAATAATGGTTATTTATGATGGCTCATTTACTATTTCCTGTAGAATTTATTATTAGAATATATCACAAGATTTTAGGGTGATAAAAAATTATTTCAAAATGTTAAATTTATTATAAACTGCAAGAAATTGTTTTTTCTTGTTTAAAAAAAAGTTCAAATATTTCTTGGTACTTCTAATTTTTAGAAGAATGCATTGTATTCAGAATCTGTGTGTAGGGTGCTCGTATTCTTTAGAGATTAGCAGTAAGTAAGAATTCATGAAATTAAAATGTGTCATATTTTGTCAGATTATCACTTTTAGAACTATTTTCAACATTTAAAAGGATTAATATGACAATTAATATTACATTTAGTCTTTACTGTGCATTCACAAAAACGTGTAAAGTTTAGATTAAGGAAGGTTTTTAGGGTTCAAATACGAATTTTCTGTAATCTATGAACGAAGAAAATTCACATTTGAAATAACATTACATTACGTTACACATTTAATATTATATAAATCTATTCTTCAATGGAACTCATTCAAGAATAAGTTTATTTATTGCCTTTCTATTAATACTTAAATATTTAAAAAATTTTAAAGTTCTGTAATATATATGATTCTGTTTTCATAATTATTCATGAACCTTGAGGTATACTCTTCACAAAGAAACAACGCTGGAGCGAAATTAATCAGAATTTATATCTATTTCATGCAGAATCACAGATATTTATATGTAATAGAATTATGATTTGAAGATATCAAAATTCATTTTTATGCCAAATTGGCTATTTGGTATTTGACAAAAGGGAGACAGGGTTACATATAGTATATGAAATTAAATTTTTACCAGCATAAATCCAAAAGTTAGGGAGCAGAGCATTATAAGCATTTCAATTAATAAATAATATTTGTATTTATTGATGGAGATTCTAATAAATGTTTTAAATAGTTTCCTTATGAAGTGTTGTAGTAAAATTTTAATCATTTGAAAAATGTACAAAACATTTTAGAAGAGGTATTTTACAAATGAGAAAAAGGTCTTGTGTTATTTAACGATTAATTTCAAAAGACTAAATAATTCTACATATCTGTTAAAGCTATTAAATTTATAAAATGAATTAAATAATTACAGCGCACCCCATATTGTCAGCCTAGCTGGCACACGCGACAACAACAACAACAACAATTAAATAAATAATGGTTTGCGTCTCAAAATTTTGAATTACATATTTCTTACATTTTTCCAATATATTTAATAAAGTTTATGTAATGCAAAATATTTTAAGAAACATATATTTACCTGAAGTGCTTTATAGGAAAATATATGTTACATAATACAACAATATTTTTACTGATATTTACTGAAATATTTTAAACATCTGCATCAAATATGAATGGTTCTCTCAAACATGTTTTACTTTAAAACGTGCCTTAATTTTTTTAAAACTGCATAAAATAGTAGGTTTAAAATTATGAATTGAGCTATATCTATAAATATTTTACATCAAAGGAAGTTAGTTCTTTTGAAGTACACCTGGGAAGCTATTTTTGCGAAATTTGCGAATTTGATTGCCCAATAAATGGCAGCGCGAGAGACGTTTAAAATATTGAATCGATGTTTAAAAGGAGCAGAGAGAGACTTCTTAGTAAAATTGATTTTTATTCATGAAGTTTATATTAAATGGCGTAGGGCGTATTTCTGAATGACTTTTGTATTTAATAAGAGTTATTATTAAATACATAAGTCATTTTTATTTATTTAATAGTAACTCTGAATTTTAGCTAGCGGAAAAATTGCTTTCCGTGAAAGAAAGAAATTTATTTTGAAATTATAAATGGGGGATTGTGAAGTTAAATGTTTCGATGGATTGAAAATGTTTGAGGAAATATTTATCTAAGTGCATCTTAATTAACCATTAATTTGACTTACTGATAAATTTTCTATAGTTTTAATTATCGGTTAAAATTTACTTTTATTTTTGAATTATTATTAATTATAGAACTACTAAAATAAGGCTATTATATCCTAAAGAGAAATGGGGTTGATCTCGTAATTGTGTGATTGTTCGGAGTTCTATACTTGGCTCAACCGAAGATCATCATGTTGAAAGAACCCATGTATATTAAGTGTTACTTAGAGTCCAGTTCATTCTTTGATGTATTAGAGGTTCCGTCTTGGATATCGACATCATCGCTTGATTCAAGCTTGAAATTGTTGGGAAGAGGATTAGGAATGTAGTGGGTTTAGTCTCCTGAAATAAGACGACGCACCTAATTTTAAACAATTCTTTAAAAATAAAAGAGCCGTGGTAATTTGGTAGATGAAAGCGTTGGTGTTAAGAAATCAGTGGGTTCAATATTTGACACAGTCAGAGACCATTATGAATGAGAGTTCTGTGCTTTGTAAAAGTTCCATAAGTTCCACTGATAAGTCACAATATCTATTGTTTCTTTGCTGGTATGTCGTAGTGAGTTGGGTGCCTGCTGAGACATCAAACACGTCGCTTGATAATGGCTCTAAATAAAAGTATGATTGGTCATGTTTAGTAATTTTCGTTAAAGGAAATAGACAGCCGGAAACATCGCAGCAACCTAACTAAAAAATAACGCATGCAATAGAACTCCAATCATCCGAATTGCTAATTATCCGAATTACTTTCAAAATTTCAGAAAAATAAATTAGATTGGAGTAGAGATCAAAAATGAAGAAAAGGAAGAAGTTCAAGAAAAGAAAATGTAATGAAATAATAACTGTGTTATATGAATTCTAGATCCTTAATTTTATCTCTCGATAACACTAGTAATATAATAGCATTATTTAGTAAGCTCTTGTCTCTATTTCATATTAACATTGCTTTCGATTGGTGCAATTGGTGTGACTTGGAAAACAAGTTATATCTGATTCTCAGCTTCTTGTTGAGTATCATGATTAAGTTTAAGTATTTAAATTATAATGGAATTATTGGTTCCTAGTTTATTAATAGGAATTAGTAACCATTAATATGTTTTTAATTGGTAGTTTTAAATTCATATCTCAAAGTTTTATATGCATTAAAATGCACTGTAAATGAAATTTTATCATTTTTTTTTCTCGAAAAAAGGAATTTTTTCTCGAAGGAATATACTTAATTTAGGGAATTTTATTAACAATATATTTAATTATACCAACTATTGTTAAAGTACAAAAATTAAATGTTTATAATTTGATTCATTCATCATTCTTAGTTGCCTCTAACAAAAGTTTTAGCTAAAGTTCACAAAAATGTTTTACCTTTTTCACAAGAAAAAAAAATTTACCTGTTAAAAAATATTCCTGCTATCCAACAAATAAATTACTTGTTTAGTATCTCGTTGCAATCCAGATCATGGTTGCTCTCCTAATTGAATAGTATAAATGCAATATTTCTATCTTTCCGTATTGTGTAAATACATGGCCCTAAGCTACCGTGCAATGCTAATAAAATTCATGGGTCACAAGAGAATCTTCCAAGCGTGGTGAGCATTTATTTCTAATGGAGCGCGGAAACTGTGCGCTCATCCATATAACTTTACCACAGCGAACATCTCTTTTATTTTTATACGGAAACACACAAGGTAATTTTGGGGGCAGAGCAGCATTATAGTAGAATTTATGTTCTTCACGTTCATAGTTTCAAGTTAAATAACTTGAAGATAACTCAGAGTAGAATTTTGTCGATGTAAATTTTAAATTTTGCGAAGTGCTTGTAAGTTTAAAATTCCTTCGAGACATTTCAACGAGGAGGAAAGTTTTTTCGTGAGCATTTTATTATATTCACTTTAATTGTTTTGAATCAAGTTTATTTTCTTCTGCATAAATTAATAAATTTACGCAGAACTTTTTTAATCTTATATAAAAATAAGAAAATAAAATTTGCAAACATACATACATATATATATATATATATATATATATATATATATATACATATATATATATATATATATATATATATATATATATATATATATATATATATATATATATATTGAGATAGAGAAATTTCATGGTTATTTTTAGTCAATCCTAGTTATACAAGTCTGTCAATTTCTCTAACATATATTAATAAATTTTCTTATCTACTTTTTTAATATCTCTTTTTTTGTATTTTAAAAAGAATGCCTTTCGCTTTTGAGATAAGAGAAGTTAATTTCTAGAACTTTAATGCTGAATTAACAAGCAAATATACTTCACTACTGAAAAGTGATGTTCCAAAAGGGTCACTTTCTCTCTTCCGTATCTCTTTTTCTTCCGCATTCTCTCTCTCTCACGTCCCAGCGTAATCAGGTCCCACTCTTTTCTGGAAGTGAATGTGTCTCCTCTCTCACTCCCCTCGTGGAAGCATCTGGGGATTAAAAGCAGAGACAGGTAAACGGAAAAAAATGTCATACAGGCGTTTTCTCATGAAATTTCCTAATTAAAATTGTATTTTAGCTTAGGAAACTATAACGAATAAAGGTTGCGCCAGCGACGTTTGTTATTCAATCTCGATTAAATTGCTTAATCATTTGCTATTAAAACAGAAACTAATATGTCTTAAAAACTTATTAAATTGACATATATAGGGAAAAGACGAATTAAAAAGAGAAATGTACTAGAAGTTGTTCTACTGTATATGCATGTATAATCATTAGGATTTCTCTTCCATCTAGGCTTTCTGAATGGTTATGGTATAAATTTATATAATTTATTTCTCACAGCAGTTATCTAGTATAATTTATTTCTCCTACTAATTATTCTTTCCTGTGGGGTTTAGTGTACATATGTTATTTATAACTTTTCTCTCCTCTTACATATTTAGTTTCTTACCTTCATGTTAACGACATTTGTTGCAATGCTCTTCGGAAATCCACTGTTAAATTCTTCAGGAATAAAATGAAGATTTTTCTGAAATTAGATTGATAAGAAAATCCTGAAATGCTTCTACTTGCTGTATATATTTTTCGATCAAAAGAAAATAAATTATATAATATTTTACTATAATGTGTCCATAACCTTTCTTTAAAATATCTTTTTTTTAAATTGTAAATAGTCCAATCTTATTCTATATAAAAAAATTAGTTTATAGTTTTTAAAATTCAGTAAAATGTTAAAATTCTTGATGTTTTTCATGAGATCAATATTTTTTGTGTGCCTTACAAGTAATGTTTTCGTCATTGTTTAATCATAGTTAATATTTTACTGTATATCCGAAGCTATAAACTAATTTTTTAACTAGAAATGTGTAATAATAATCCCTGATTAAACCTTTTTCAACTATTTGCTATACAAGAAATATTGCTAGTATGGATCATGATAAATGCACTGTTTTACTTTCATCACAATTTGTAATACTCTAATTGTTGGTTTCAAATCTTTCTATTTGCAGCTGTTAAGAAGGGCCTTTTGGGATATTTCGTATTTTCTTGATTGTACAGGCAAACGTGACAAAAATTACCAGAAGATACAATCTTATATGTATTGAATTAAATATTTTTTGCCGATATCTTTTATCAATTTGTCATTTCTTGTCTAGTATTTTGGTTTAGGAAAAAGAAAAAAATTCGCAAACGTGACCGAATTATTCAATTATTCTTACTCTTGTTATTCTGTGTTTGTATATCCAGTACTTCATACACAGAAGTAAACAATATTGAATCAAAATCAAAATAAATAAGTTGAATATTTATTAGTATGTGTGAGAAAGAAAATGAATGAGGTATTTTCTTTAATAAAAATTAAAGGCAAAAGGCTTGAAGATAATTTCATTAAATTATACTTGTAGTGTCTTTTAATGGGAAAAACCTAATAATCTTCTCAAATAAGAACTGCTTTTTAAGAAAATTTGACAAACATAATAAAAATAAAAGTAATTAATAATAGTGAAAATTTTAACACAAAGTATATTTAATAGGATTTATGATTCAGCATACATTTTATCTTGCTACAGAGATTAGTAAGTAATGTATTAAGTATAATAATATTTAACCCATCATCATTTTGAATATATTCTTCTTGATTTTAATTGTTTCCAATTATATTACCCATAAAAGTAGCTTGCTTCTTCGTCGTTTTAATCAGTATAGAATCAAAAAATGCACAATAATATTCTAGAAAATTATTGGAATTCTTATCACATAAGAAATTTTAATATATAAAATACTTTAAATGAAAAGTTACTAAACGAAAAAATAAATCATCAGTATTTCCAGACATTTCCAATTGATATTTTAAATATATACTCTTTTGCGACATTAAAATATTGATTCAATAAAAAATTGAAATCGTAATCCGTTGTAAAAACGATTTTGTGTAGCCTACCACTCAGTTTCGGTAAAATAAACTAATGCTGTGTATTACAAAAGATTCATTTTTAAGCTTAGATTTAATAGCAAAAGATTATAAGCTATTTAAAAAATCAATCTGTTCACGTGTCTTTTTAAAAAAAGATAAGCTCGTAATCCAATATTTCTTTGTTTGAAGATTTTCTCATGTTTGCCGTTAAACAACTTGATTTTATTTGCACCGTCTATTTCTTAAATCCATTGCAGTTCTAAACTATTATATTTATTTCATCGAAAGTTTTTAGAAACTTGAATTCAGAAAAGTATTTTATTGTTTGTAGACATTGTTTTTCTTTTTTCAAAATGAGAAATTTATTGCTTTTGATGTCATATTTGAAAGTGATCTAAAATACTGAAGAAAAAGTTTACAGTAAATCATTTTATTTTACACACACACACTATATATATATATATATATATATATATATATATATATATATATATATATATATATATATATATATATATATATATATATATATATATATATATATATATATATATATATATATATATATATATATATATATATATATATATATATATATATATATATATATATATATATATATATATATATATATATATATATATATATATATATATATATAATCATTATTTATATAATTCCGCTTAGTTCCAGAATGGTTCTAAGAATGTGATATTTGAATTTATAGGGATATACTTTATTTAGAACTGATATTTAACGGATAAATATTTCAGTACTAAATTTTCAAACAAATAATCCCATGATCTGACAATAAAAAAATAAAGAATATATAGTTACGTGACTAATTTATGGTTTCACAGCTTAGTAATTCTTAGAAAAGGGAATCTCTTAATGCCAAAATATTTCTATCGAATTTAATGAAAAATTGGAAAACATCTCTTAAATATAGGTAGCACAATACACATTAAACTTTTTTTTATTTTAGTTTCTTAAGCTTCAATTTAATTTTTTAAGCTCTTTATAAAAGATACTGAAAATTCTTTATATAAAAGATATTTGAAAGTAAAATTTTGTTTTCTTTAAATATAAAAACAGTTTTCAATAAAAAATACAAATTCTTATTGAAGATGTAAGAAGAAAATCTATTTTTTTCTCAAATTTAATTTAAAATGATAACACAAGAATCACAGACACGCTAATCTTTAGGAAGAGTTAAATCAGCTATGCTAAAGTTTAATGAAATTGTTGAAAGATTTCTTTTAAAGTTCACTTTTAAAATTTGCCATAGGGGAAGTTCTTTGATATGAAAAAAATTTTTGTATTGCATTTGTAATCCTTAAGTACTATAGTCCCATAATTTCAGAGAAATAATTGAAAAAAAATTAAATTTTTAAAACATGGCACCTTAATGAGTGAATAAAAATCTTTCTCTAGACGGAAAGATAACAATAAATTTGTCTTTCTCTTTTGTGTTCGATAGAAGATTTTAGCTATTCGTGTTATAATAATATTTTATAAATAGGTATTTTTTAAATTATGCTAATTTAAGAGCATACATTACATGTTTGATTGTTTTTGTTTTATTTATAATTATTTTGATTATTTTAAATATGAAAAGAATTAAAATTGGATACTTAAATGCGCTGCTCTTTACAAAATAATTTTCTAATTTTTGACAAATTTGTTAAAAATGAGCACATATTTATAATAAAACGTTAAAAGCAGTTAACTATGTCAAAATACAGGGTTTTGACATTTATTAAGCAGTGCAAATGTACAAATAAATTTTTTACAAAAAAGCTCTGTTTGTGAAAAAAAGTGAAAAGTTCTTGGGAAAAACATAATTGAAATAATCTTAATGTAGGTGAGAATCCATCCTCTTCCCCCTTGTCGTGATGCAGTGATAGCGTTGGCTTTGTATGCTGCCTATTAAGTTTTAGAGGTTAGGTTAACAGTGACCATGCCTAGAGCAAGCTATGTTACATCTCATTTGATGACTCGGGTGTGTACTTTAAGCAGCTATCAAGATATTAAGGTACACCCAAAACTATTATTTAAATTTAAGGTACAGAGATTGAACTGGCTACTCCAATTACTGAAAACCTTTTTAATTATTATTTTTTTAATTTAAATTTAATTTTAATTTAAAAAAATTAACTGAAAACCTTTCCTGTTAAGGCATACATCTATAACTGTAACTAAATAAAAACATTTTCCCACAATATAGTACTTAGCTTAAATCTGACTCACAAATAAAAGTTTTCGCTCCATTATGTCCTAGAATTTTATGTTACTTTTTATAGCCAACACTACTCAGCTTAACCATCTAAACAAGTTTCAATGAACTATGATAGCCTGCTATATGAATATTTATTTCAACAATGTTAGATTATTTAGAACTAGTAGTTTGTTTGTTTTTCAACTGAAATTACCCTTTTTTTAACTAATAGTTAACATTGATTGATGGTGTAAGTCAACTTGCAAACTAGTCGTTAATTTTACAGGTACCATCACATCTTTGTCTCAGTTATTATTTCCCTTTTATACTAAAATGGTACGACATGTCAATTCTACAATATCATCACTGCTTCTTCAGTAACTATAACTCAGAAACTTGTCTGAATAAACACTTTATAGTTCTAAATTTATGAATTCAAATTAATTCCAATATCTTTTATTACATATTGAGGTTCATTAAGTTGCTCGGCAGCATCTAGTTTTGTGATAAATCTGTTTCCATGTATTGGACACTTTCTAAGTCAACGAAATGGTTCCCTAGTTGAAACAAAGAGGAAAAATATCTTTAGGGATATCTTTGGCGAAAAATATCTTTAGTGACCAGTTGAGATTAACAAGCTTAACAAAATGGCATACAAACTGCAAAAATGACTTATAGGCAATTTCTTCTGGTACTTATTCAAATGCTAATTATTTTAATAAAAAGTAGAAAGAAATTTTTGTCAGCTGATATTGCCTAATATCCTCCAGGTTAATCATGTTTATAACCTTAATGAAAGCGTTAAAACCTCACGTTTATTGTGCCACAAGCTTTTCTTAATTATACATTTGTGTTTTACTTGTGTTGCGCAAAGAATTATTGATGATGGCTTCATATAGAATTGCAAGAAAAATCTGAATGAATTTTGATTTGAGACCAAGAAAAATGGATTAATGGTGAGCATTCTTTTATTTCTTCTTTTTTTATTCTCATCTAGACCAAGCAAATAAGAAAACTAAGGTTCGTTTATATAGCTGCAATACATTTAACGCGTGAAGTTCGAAAGCTTATAATTAATAATTCTATTTGTACACCGTTTGATTAGAATTATCTAATCGTTTCTGCACAAAAATACTTATTTTTTTATTTATTTTTATTTATTTGGTGTTTCAAATATACTGACTCATAATATATTTTTGTTTAAACTACTGTATTAGGCTTTGTTTTGATAAGTCTTTGTTTAATTTTCATTTAAATTTTTTGTATCATTGATTTTTTTTCCAGTATTTTTAAATTGTTTGTCATTGACTCACAATTTTTTTTAACTTTTTCAAACATATATTTAATTTACATTTAACAAAAAGTAGTTTAAATATTGTCCAAGTCTTTTATTGTTTTTTTACGCGAAACTTCAAAATAAATATACTTACTTTTTAATAACATACGTTACTAAGATTTAGTGGAGTAACTAACAAAAGCTTTCAGTGTTAAAAATATTTTCCTGTATTTAATAAAACGTGGTTATGAAAACATCTTAGAAAAATTTTAAATTTTATTTCATAAATTATAGATTAAATAAAATAGTATTTAAACTGAAAATATTTGAATATTAAATATTTTTCTAAAAGAAAAACTTAACAGAATAAAATTTAAGAATATCTTTTAGTGGTAAAGCACGCAGAAATGTAAGAGAATGAATTTATTTGGATAAGCTTTTCCCTGTTATAAGCTTTAGTGGTCTTTATTAAGCAAATATTTTGGCAGATGAAATTCAATTAACTGATGCCACTTGAGATT
The DNA here is from genome assembly GCA_037975125.1 of Latrodectus hesperus. NCBI lineage: Eukaryota > Metazoa > Arthropoda > Arachnida > Araneae > Theridiidae > Latrodectus > Latrodectus hesperus. The sequence goes on along the minus strand of CM075854.1, from coordinate 47,595,016 downwards.
TTAATTAAGGTAACGCGGATAACATTAAGCTTATGAAGAAAGGAATCTATTGACATTGAGATTTAGTTGTTCGTGGAGTGCCGTCTAAATTTAGAACTGCCATTGTTATTCTTTTCCTCTCTTAAAAATTGTCACGGTTTAATTTAAATAATCAGTACCTTCACTTTCATTATGGCATTAAATCTAAGCATTATGAGATTCACTTTCTTCGTATTTAAAGTTTTTAACTAAAATCTAAAATTTTTTTAACTAACAATTCAGTATTTTGTCATAATCGATACAAATTATAGTAGAACTCTGTAAATAAAATTTATTTTCAAAATTTACTAACTTAAATTAAACATTTTACCAAAAACGTGCTTTTAGGTTAATGCATAATTATACAAACTATTATATGGTAAGCATGTTGAATAATTACTAATTCCGCAACATTCTTGTATAAGCTTATTTAGCTTATAGAAATATATATATGAGTTTAACTCATTAAACTCAAAATTTAATTTTCTCATAATTTGAAAATTATAATGAATTGATTGAGTTCAAAAAGCGGTATGTTCACTAATCACTAATTTATGGTAACGATGTTGAGTTTATGCATGAGATATTAATAGTCTTAAGAAAAAAAATCAAATAGTGACAGTGTAAAATAATACCCAGCTAATAAATAAACTAACCATATTCACCACTTTATTCATGTTTGTGATAAATTATCATTAAATTTAAAACGTCTAATATACATACTTACACATGTCATAAACACATAAGTACCACAATCACATCAATCTCGTTTACAGATCTGTACCCCTTTTTGCTTAAAATATTTTTTAAAAACGAATCATTGTATGCATTAAAAATATTGTTCATAACTAAAATGTGTTTTATGTGAATTTATATATAAAAATTTACAATTTTCATAAGAACTTTGTCTAGAATTCCATAAACTACCAACTCATTAAAAAAATTTTAACTAAATTTTTGAATTTTTCGCGAATAAAAATTATTCTTATTTTTACTACTTATGTTTAGATTGAAAGTAAAGTATTAAGTTTTTGAAATATTTAAGAACAAATATCACAAAGACTAAATTATTTTGGAGTTTACTATGTTTTTAACAGCTTAATATAATATTAATATAAGCATGAAACTTTCAATAAAACTACGATGGAAAGATTCACGTTTATTTCACTAATATTTTTGCAAATTATTAATAAAAATATTTTTATTTAAGAACTAAAATTTCTTCTTGCTGTATTGAAACCTGAAAAAATTGTGTTTGTTGAATATTTTTATAAAATTTAGATACTAAAGAAAAATAATAAAAAAATATTTTTTTGGTCCTTCCTCAGCTAAATTTTTAGTTTAAATATAATAGGATTTTGCTGCCATACTCTGTAAGAAATATTGAAAATGAATTAATTTAATGGATAAGAATGTTTCATATTTAGTAATATTTTATAATAAACAAGACTTTGATTATCATTTTTCATGTTCTTTCCGTATCACTTTGAAACAAATTTAATGAGTTAAAACTTTTCATCAGGAATACTAAATACATCGTTATCTATAATTCATTGTTAAAAATTGCTACTTCGTTTCCTTTTTGTTTTAAGCAAACCAAAACTGCTTTCTTTATATTAACAACTATTCCTTTTTAAAATTTATATTTGCACAATTAAGCGAATATTTATCGCTTCAAAATACCTCATTTTTGATATTGCGTGTGAAAAGATATTTACATGAGACAGAAATTTTCAAAACTAGATTAAATGTGCTTATTTTAAACTTTCAAACCAGAATCATGCATATGTTTAAAAATTTAAGTAAAAAAATAAAGTTGTTTGGTTTAAATACTAAAAAGGCATGAAAGTTTCCTGTTCCTTAGAAAATAAAACTGAAACTATAAAATTTTTATTTTTCATTCATCCTTTCCACATTTATGATATTCTGAGTACCAGTATGAAGTATACTTTATCGTCCTATATCACTAAAACACGCACAAGCATTTCACTTTAACGGAGGAAATATTTCTATGACACTTAAAAGCACACAGAACATAGTTTTAAAAAACCGGGTTTTGAAACTGCTGATAATAAAAATTTCACTAAAGCGCTTGAACGGCGAGTGAGATATTGTGTGCAAGTTTCTCACACTTTTATTTTACTTCAAGTCACATATTATAGGATAAAATACGTCAAGTTAGCTTTGTGAAAAATCTAATTACTGGACTAAGTTCATTGGTTAAGGGAAAAGAAGGAAAAACAGATGTCTTCACATATTTTATGTGTATTTTCATTTCTATCCTGTTGATAATTATACGTTTGTGATTCTAGAAATATTTTCGAATCTTGGCTAATAATTCTTTTAAAAAAAATTCTGTGAAAGCTATTTGCCAGATTACCTTTTACACATTTTTGCCTTTTTTTCACTGAAATTCACATAAAATGTACATAGAGACATAAAATGTGCCTTTAAGACAAACATATGTTGAAAATTGTCTCTTTTAATTTTTATAACCTCTAAATTAAACCAAATTCAGAATATGTATATTTTTTCCTCATATTATATTTAGATTTTAGTCACCTATTCATTGCTTATATCCATGCATATAAATAATTCATACGTGTCTTTAATTTGTCATTTGTAATTTGTCAATAAAAACTTAAAGGAAAGCTATTTAAAATGTTTTTTTTATAAAAAAGAGATAATTTTCTATATTTTAAAATCTTTTATCGCACAATAACCAATTTTTGTTGATAAACAGAATTTTAATGAATTAAATAAGTATCTAAATCAATTCTAATTGTTACATACAGACAGAGAAATGACTACAGATAAGAAATGAATGTCTGGGGAAATTTAATAAAGATGATAACATAGCAATGGACAACAACAGCATTCATGCGAACTTTTATTCACGAATGTAAAAATGTAAAGTTTAGTTATTGGAAAACAAACAAAACCCAGGGCATGAAACATGAATATCTTCATCACTTCCTTGTAAAATTTGAAATCATTTTAAGCATTTAAAACATAATTAGCACTTACAAATACGGGTGACCATTTAAAAATTTCACCTTAGTTTTGTAAAAAAAAATAAGAAAAACGCATAATTTCTGGTAAAAATTGTCATGCTAGCAAAAACAAGCATTTATAGTGGTCCAGATTAATGTAGAGACACATTCCTAACAGCCACATCAATCTGAGTCGACAAATACTGGTAACCCACGTGCATCTGTCGATTCAGATTAATTCATCCGTCGATTAATTTGATGTATCCATGATTTATGATGTATTTTTTGTGTAATTGGTTTCAAAGCAGATTACATTTCCATCGTATATGTAAATAACTGTGTTTAGAAATTTGCTTCAATGTGAGCTAAAAGCACTTTAGCATAAAGCTCTAAAAATATACTTTGGAAAAAAAAAAGAAATTTGTTAGGGAACTATTTAATTCTTTCATAAAAGTTTGGATACATCAAATTGAAAAAAAGTTTGAACATAAAAGAATTCCAAAATATTATAGAAAATATTTATAGCTTCTTCCTATTCCTTGTAACTTTCACTGAAATTCGGGGATTTGATAGACTAAATTTTGTCCATCATCTATTGCGCGAAGGAAATTATGAATATATGTGAGAAAAATACGATTTTATACTATGGTTTGTTTGTCGCTCAACGGTCATTTTTTGCACACGAAGGCTAATCAGACCGGGACCTACGGTTTAAAGTGGATTCTGAACCACTACAAATATCCTTGCCCAAGGTGGGATTCGAACCCTCGAACCGTTAAACCGAAGGCAAGAGCGCTAACCATTCGGCTGCCAGATCTGCAATTTTTCATACTATGACTAGAGCACACGTTTACTTGTTATTGAATTCAAATGAAGGGAAAGGAATTTCATTTTTTATGTAGAAATTAGTATTTTGGAGACTATTTTATGACAATCGGTAATTTTGGATGGCTGATATAACTAAAAAAGTTTAAAAAAATTATTTTGTGATAGTATAATTGGAACTACTAATATTTATTTTTCATTAATTTGAAAAATTTACTGAAAATAATTCAACTTAAAATAATGGGCTATTTTAAAGTTCATAAAAACTATCATTTAACCAAAAATTTGTAATTTTTTTTTATAAAAATGATGCTTACATGCATAACTTTTGGCTTCTTATTATGATACTATTCATTATTGATCTTTTTTAGATAGTTTAGTTTCAAATCGCTGCAATTTTTGTTTTCTTCCTTTAATATGAGGAGCTTTTTTATTAATTAAATATTTAAAACCCAATCCGATGTAATACCAGTTTTAACGCAAAATTATGCAACACCTCTAAAACGCATCTTGATTACTTCGGTATGCTTCATAACTAACTTCTTAAGTTGCAAAAATATTTATTGCCCATTATTTTTCATTTCTTTATTTTACTTATTATGTTCTAGTTACGTTTAAATTTATTTTTTTTTGTTTCATGTTATAAATTCATTTTTAATTTTAAGATCGTGAATTACTAGGTAGATAAAAGGAGACCTGTTTTAAGATGTCATATTATATAAAATATGAAAAGAAAAATAAATATGCATTTAATAAATACATCCAAAATTAAATTTTGATATTATGGACAATAATAATGCACTTTTTTAATTATAGAAGTACACATTTTAATAATAAAGTGATATTTACTACATCGTTTTATTACAAAGGTATACTTTCTCAACTCTGGAGAGATTAAAAATGATTAATGGTATTCATAAATAGCGAGTGAAGAAAGTTGAATATGTAATTTCATTAATTTGTGATAATAATTCTCAATTACACGCTAGGGAATTATTCTATCACTTTAATATTAAATAATTGTTTTCATTTTATTTCTTTTTTATGAAAAAGCCTTTAAGCTAATTAAATATATATATATTTATACTATTTATTTTATGTATATGTCTATTTTTGATAAATTTATTGAATAATCAATTGGAAATATTTGCATAATGAAGTTTGTAAATTGACAAAATTATTTTAATTAAGTATGCAAGAAAAACACTATTTGAAGCAAATTACCAGCGATTTGAATTTTTACATTAATGTTACGCATTATGATTATGGTCATTAAATTGATGGAAGGAATTTTTAACGCTAGATTGCTACTACTTTATATTATTTTTACGTTCTAATATTTAATTTTTATTAATTTATTAATTTTTAGCATTTTATAAACACTTAAAACTTCAATTTTCGGGTCACTGTTTGCTTCTCTTCTTGATTTAGCCAATAAAAATATCGAGCTTAAAGACAAATTTCTTTTATTTTAACTCTGACTGATAAGTTAAAAAAATTTACAGTAACTTTAAAAGTAAAGCATTTAAAAAACATTCTCAATTTAAAAAAATTTACTTTAAATATACACAAGCTCAATAAGCTTTATAGATTTAGGATTTTTAGGAAATCATGAAAAAGAGTAATACATAATTAATCGGATTATATATTTAAGGATTTTAGGAAGTCATAAAAAAGTGTAATACACAAGATAGAAATTAAATATTTTATAAGTCTTTTCATTGCTCTATGTGTTTTTCTTCATTTCCTTTGTTCAATTCTCTTTCAAATGAAATTTTAGCTCGCAAAAGTAATTGGGAAAGTATATCACATTAAAGTAGTCGTAAAGTAAGATTTTCTCTGCTGTAAAATAATTAAAGTACATAAAAATGGTACACAAATTTTAAGTATTGAAAATTTAAAGAAATAAATTATTTCACAACACTTTTATTTCAAGGAACATTCCTTTTAAAAATCGTGCGTTTGTTATTACGCGCTTTCACTTTGCATCATAACTTTTATTTAAATATAATGTAATTGCTTAAAAGATCCAACATATTAATAATTAGTGAAAATTGTGAAATAAAGAACACTCTTAATCAAAATTCATGTTAATAGAAATTGGTGTATATATATATATATATATATATATATATATATATATATATATATATATATATATATATATATATATATATATATATATATATATGCATACATATACTAGCTTAAATATATCAAATTTCACTGCTTTTAGATATGCAGTTAAATCTCTATAAGTTAAATAAAAATTCTTTTTAATAAATTTTCTTAAACTAAGAATTTTGATTTACTCAAACTTTCTTTTACAAAAAATAAAAAAGAAAAAATTAAAAAGTAAAATAGTAGAAAAATGAGTTTTTCTCATATTTACATTGAAAGCACGCTGTTCATAAAAAGTAATTATTTTTATTTTTACAGTATATAATAATATATTTGCTGTTACAATATCATCAGTATACTGTCATTAAACACAGGAAATATTATAAACTTATTTGACAAAATAATTTAAGTAAGGATAAATATATTCTTGAATTATACTTTAAAAGCAAATAGTGAATAAATTATTAAAATTCAATGAATCTCAATGAAGTTTACTGAAAACGGTACATATATTTTATAATAGTTCAAACGGAATGCATTTTGTGTAAATTATAATTTAGTTGTATTAAAAATAAGATAAATAAACAAAGGCAATTGTAAGAATTAAAAAAATATTCTTAGATGTAAACTTATATTAATACTTATGTTCATACTTAGAAATTATTTATTTATATTCAAGCAAAAAGCATGTTTTTTGTCCTTTTTGAAGATAAAATTGATTAAATGCGTGAGCACATAATGTTTTTAATCATTACAGATATTCACATATACTAGTCATCACTCGTCACATGTGGTCTCCCTCCTTCAAATCTCTGGAACTTTGATTAAAAAATACACATTGCCATTCCGTTACAGACAGTTGCATCAGTCACTTTAACGATTAGTCAATATGATAAACATTAAAATAATTTTGAATTTCTCATTCAAACTGTTCAATATTCTTGAAGTTTTACAAAAATTACTTACATATTGAAGAAAAGCACCTATTAAAATACATAAACATCAAAAGCAATTCAAACACTACTCGTTATAAGATACCTCAAAATTGTTGAGTGTTTAAGAATCCCCCACCTTTCCAGACAAATCATTGCTCTTCTATTGGTTGTCTGAGATGTATTGTAATCACACAATTCTTCTCTATGTCTGTCGTAAACGCGAATGGCTAAAAATTCAAAAACACTATTTTGAAAATTCAACTCTGAATTTTATGAATACATTTTCTCCATTCTCTACAAATTATAAGCAGTCTAAAATCCAGAAGAGAATCATTTATTGTAGAAACAAATTATCGACCAAATTTACGCTAGAATTTATCCTTTAGTATTTACCTGAAATTAAGTCAGTAATTTTGTCTGAAAGAAGGAACTCAAATTCTTGATTGAAACTTTATCGGTGTTTGAAATTTTATCTTTAAAAAACTAACCACACACATCATTGAGAATTAAACAAGGATTTATCTTAAATTTTTCTGTTTCAATCTTTACCTATTTGCAGAGTTTTTAGTCCTAATATCTGACTATTACTAACATCATGTAACTCTCTAACAGAAATCATATCTTCTTATTTATCTTGTGTATAAAATTTCGCAGTAATAAATAATAGTTCTCTTTAGTTCATTTTTAATTGTATTAGTAAAAGAGAATGATGATTGTCCATTTTCATTGGTTACGGTAGTATTTTGGTAAAATTACTGAGTTCTACATTGAAGGTAAATTTTAACCTCACCTCCTTATTTGTTATTGCACTAGTTTCATTTTCTATACTTTCTAAAAACCAAATAATACACCTAGTAGAAAATGAAGAAACTTATTAGGTGGCCTCTTAAAAAAAGCAATTCCGTGTAGTACAACTTTATTATTACAAGTTGATGAACGATTTTTAAAACATAAGTTGTGATCTTTCATAAAGAATACTGTAATATTAATGAAAACTTTTTGGAAATTTTAAATCTTAAAAATCCACTGGTTGTTATGGCGCAAAACACATTTGAATAAACATTTGATATAAACATTTAAGTAATATTTTGTGTTTATCGTTACGGTGATCGTGATTGTCACACACACACACACAAATATCTGTTCTTTATTTTCCATAATCCTATTAATTACTTAGCACAAAAATAAACTGTTTATTTCTGGTTTTCTAAGCTAAAAATAAGTCGCATTCTCTGGCTAAATTTTATGGTATAAAACAGGGTTCTCCTTGTTATTTATATAACCTTCCAAAACCTTACGGAAGCATGTGGAGAATAATTCATATGATTAATTGAAATAATTTAGTAAATTCTTCTAATTTATGAAGTTGAGTTCATTATTCAAAGACAGAACTAGCTGTTGATGAAAATTATATTTAATATTCTGTTGGCAATTTTACTCAATTTTTTAAACAATCTTGGGGTTGACCTCAAAACAATAGATTTATTTTTCTTAATAATCTAGTTATTCTACTTAATATTAAACATAAAATCATCGATTCTCTTAAGAAGTTTAGTAAAATTTCAATATTAAATTCGTTAATATTAAAATTTTACTAAACTGCATGTTTTGTGTTTTGAAAGCTTCTTCGAACGAATTGTAAAATAAATTAAAACATTTGACATTTTCAGAAACTAAGGTAGTCGAGTATTTTTATATTTTTAGTTAAATGCACACTAATTTAAGTTTTGAAACTTCATCATTAACTGGTTTACTGTCAAAAGATGCAAGTTAGTATTTTAAAACCTCCAACTGTTTAACTAAGTGTAAAACGGAAAGTTTTCCAAGTTTTAAATTCTCCTTGTTTAAAACTCTTTCATTCCCTCTCTGCTTTAATTTGGTTTTATTCTACAAATTTTATAATTTCTATAATATATATTCTGAAATTTTCTATATAAATTTCATTGCTTTAAAATAAACTTATAAGTTCGATTATTTTTTTATAGAAGATAACGGAATGTCCAAATCGATGCACACGCACACACAAAAATTTTCTGAGTCTTTTTTCTTTAATTAGATTACGACATGTATATGACGATAATAACTATTTAATATTTACTTATCTACACTATTTATTCAGAAAAGAGGACAAGATGTGTCATCAACTGGCGCCATAGAGTTTTTTTGCTCAGAAAAAAATATTTTTTACCCTCTTTTATCTTAACTTGCATTAGAAATCGATTTAAGATTAAATTTTTTTATCTTTAAAATCCATAGAATCATGAATTTCAATTTCCTTTCAAAAATCCTCACACACACACATTTTATAGCAGCACTAAGTTATTTTACATGATTTCTTTTTTAATCACAAGAAATTTCTGCTCGTCACACATGTATAGACTTTCTTCTCCAAAACTCAAAACCTCTAATTTAAAAAATACTTATAACTACAAGAACGTCATTCATTGTGACAAATTGGAAAATATTTAGTAATGAATTTTATAACTAAATATTATATATACAGATTTTTCATGTTCTGCCAAGATAGTTAAAAAAAATTTTTCCCAAAAAAACGAATATTGCAAAAAAATATTCTGATCTTATACCCAAAAAGCAAGTAAGTATAAAATTCCTAAATAAATATTTCAATTATCTTAATAACTTGGAAATTTATTTGCAAATAATTGTAACAATCAATGCATTACTTCTTGAGCATGACGTAGGGGTCTTGATAATGGTGAAATTTTAACATCTTGTTTCAATACAAAGCATGCAAATAACATCTCGGATTGTACCTCATTATTTCTGTGGAGTAAAATATGTCAAGATGAACATGAATGATGTATAAATATATTCTTTCTATCAGCATTCAACTTTGTCTTTATTCATACACAGAAAAGGGATTGTAACATCAATTTTGAAGAGCATTATAAATATCATTAGTTCCAGAATTGAGAGTGTCAAGATATGTAATTTCTGGATATTTTAAATTAGAAATAATGACTGCCGTATGACGTATTACTGAGAGCAAATATCCCTCCTTGAGGAATAATTGAACAAAACAATTTCTCAGAATGGATTCTGAGAAGAGCATTTTTTTAATTTAGAAATATATATATCAGAATTTGCTTACGTTTTGAAGGAACTTCTGAAATGAGTTGAAACTCTTAAAATATCAAATAGCCCGGATTTTTTTCTATTTCTTTTATGTATTTTTTTTTTGCATGATATATCGTTTTTGTTGTCATTTATAATAAATTAGCTTTATTTTCGTTCAAAAATTATTTCATTAATTTTGAGTAAAAATAAATTTTTAACTTATATATAATTGATACTTTTGACAAAATTTAATGGCTAGTTTTACTTTGTATCATCGCAAACAACATGTAATTAAAAATTCTGAAAAAATGGCAAATACTTTTACAAAAAAACTATAACTCATAGCAAGTAATCTTATTATAAGCAATGAATTAACTCCTAAGCAGATATATATATATATATATATATATATATATATATATATATATATATATATATATATATATATATATATATATATATATATATATATATATATATATATATATATATCACAGCTAAATTTGTTTGGCAGATAACACGTTATAAAAAAGATCAAATGCTTCAAGTTCTATATTTTTTTTAAATGGGGATGTTGACAAAATCGGTTGTTGTTGCTCCATCAGCATGCTGTCCCATGGCTAGCCTAAAGTTGGACACTACCAATTATGTGGAAACAGACCGCTGGGAGTCTTCATAATTTGGTTGCAGGAACCAAGCAGAAGACTTCCCAATACTTGACCTGCCACACCGAGTGCTATCGTTTCACGTGGTGGAAATTACAACCGCGATCTATTTAACGCTCCCCAGCCGTCTTTTGTGAACACAACGGATGATTTGTTAAGTGGGGATACGAACTTACTTCTTTCCGATAATAAGAACGATGCCGTAACTAACCAGACCACCCCACAAAATCAGTTGTTAGTTTAGCCATCCTTGTTGGCTATAACCTTGGTCACACTGCTCGTCATAGAATCAAGTAGGCTTTGGATGTCTTCTTAGAGTACAGCAGTATATATCATACCGCTTCCAAATATTGCCAAAGTTGATTTTCTGAAGCAGAGGGCGGTGTATCGTAATACAGTTGTTGTGCAAGTATGGAGCCACGTTTTCCATTCCTGAACAACAAGCAGGCCAAAAAGCATTTCAATTTGAGGAGTAAAAAAAATTCTTGAAATTTCTGTGTCTTGTGTTTTCACGCATTACTCTGTTGGAAAATTAATGATAGCCAGCAATAAAGGTATGGGGAGACCACAGGCTCCATCATCTCAGAGATGTGGCATTGACTGTTCAGTGTAACAACAATGCTTACTCTAGAGATATGCGGGTGGGAAATATAATACCAACTCAAACCATGATACCGGGTGCTGGAGCAGTGAGACGATGCATAATAAAATAGTGTAGCGTTCTCTTACCACGCTGTTTTCGATCTTCATAGTGTTTCAGATAGAAGCGTAATTAGTCAGTAAATTTAATGCCATTAAATTTTTTGACCATGTCCATGTTTCACCTCACCATTAGTAGATAAAACTCCTGTAGTTTTCTTTCAGTGGTATGTGAATCAATGCATTCCTTGCAGACATTTCCATTCAGCTACAAATGGCTTCAAATAGTGTGAGTAGACATGGTATGATGTATAACAGACTGAATCTGTTGATCTATGGTTTGTGATCTGGCTGAGTGATCCATGATTACTATGCGCATAACATGTCTGTCATTACATGTAGATCTGCAACAAGGTGAGTGTGATGGCTCCCGTCGGTCAACCGTTCCCTCCTGCATTCAGCGATTGCATATTCGCATCACAGTTGCTTGAACTTGCCCAATACAATCCTTGATTTTTCTGAAGAATTATCCACTATCTCCAGACTACCATTTTCCCTCGATTGAACTGAGAAACTTTCTCAAAAGAAGCGCAATTTCTTTTACGAGGTATAGTTGAACGGCTTACGTAAAAATACGTAATTGCTGTACTTTATATAAATCGTCAGTATCTTCTCCCTTTATACACCTCTTCCAGGTGATACTACAGTCGTATGCTACCTGCCAAGTGATACTACAGTTCATATATGCTACAATACTAATAATTTTGCTTCACTTATCGCCACAGATACATTATGTAAATTTCTCTTGATTTGCATGTTTCCTTTTGGGTATCCAGCAGTGTATTTGTAAAAGAATGCTGTTATTTAAACCTAAGCCACTGTCGAAACTGCAGGAGATAGATGTTATGTTCTTTGCATGAACTTCTATTGAAGTGTGTGCTTACCAATTTTCAGGGTTTCTTCCCCAGCAAAACATGAATATGACCCTCTGTCTATATGAAACTCACCTTGTTACTCAATAAAGGTAGTGTTCATTGAAAAATGTTTGTAATAGCTATTAGTTATTTGGTTAAATATCATCGATATTTAATGTATATACGTCCATTTGTCAATTTATATACTGAAGGTTTCTTTCTTTGATGTTGTATTTTTATAGCAAGTTTTAAACTATCATAAAACACTTTATTACTTTATATATGCCCACTTAAGAACTTTTTGATATTCGTAGTTTTCGACTGGGATATACTTACTCTGAACTTAGGACACTTTATTACATTAAAAATATATTGGAGAGGGTTAGATGAAATCTGGTGGGGTCCATTCATAAAATAAATTCAGGACTTTATTTCTATTTCAAAAGATGAGGTGGTGTAGGGGGTTGTTGGTTTAATCGCTCACAAGATCTTAATTAAAAATCGATAGCCGCCATGTTTGTAGCAGCTGGCCCAGCGATCGATGCCTCGTGAAGACGCAGGACACTGACCTCAAAGACGAATATATTCGGCTCTGAAAAAAAATGATATAATACTTATAGACACACATCCACTCAGTCTCAGCACACTTCAGAAAATAACAGAATCAAAATCGAAGATTTTCGTGAGATGGATTTCTTGAGTAGGAAGGAGCACTCTGGAAAAGAAGTTGTTGATAAGTTGTTATATACGAGTAGCCCCTACCAATATCTTTGGCCAGCTGTGTATTTCATCGCCGGTGGATTATTCTACACAGAATGATAGAGTAGAATCGATAAGCTTCCATGACCTCCTCAAACCTAGTGAATCTATTGTTTAATGGAAAAAAAATAGTAGAGTTCCCAGTTTCCATGCTGGAGATAAATTGTTAAAATTAGGAAATTTTTATTCTTTATTTATCTATACATTATACATATAACTATATATTTATTTCATTTATTATTAATCTATTAATTCAAATTTAGTTGGACATTTAATATTTATAAAAATTGAAAAGATATATATTTATATACATGAAGAGTTTAATTATTATATAATGGAGTTTAAGTATCAACCTCAAATACTATACTGTTCTAACGTAATTTTAGATGTAAATTCCGTGTTTGTGTATTTAAATAATTCTAATAATCGGTATATATTTTGATTAATGCATCTATGCTTCTAAAACTTCAAAAAATATTTTTGCATCACTATAATATTTCCTAATGAACAATTACTTTAATTATTTTGCAAATGTAAATAATGTTGCGATTATTAATTAATTGTTTCGTAGCTGCTTCTGTTTTTCGTTCTTGGGAAATGCAGTACTTAATTTGAATTGATAATTATGATTGTAAAACTTTGTTTATGGTATTATTAATGTTTTTTTTACGTACTTTTTGATTATCGTTAATAGCTTACTTTTGAGAAAAGGTAAGAATAATTTATTAAAATGATTATAATTGAAATATATCTTTTTATTTAAAATAACTCATGTTTTTATTCCTTTATTGATTCCGTCATTTGTTACTATTAAAATTTATGTTTATTACAAATAATTGAATTAAGGAATTGGTTACAATTGTTGTAATAATTTCTGAGAAGCACATCTTTTTAAGAAATATTATCTCAAAATAAATACTAGATTGAATTATTTAACTAAAATATTTTTGAAGAAACATACTTTCTTAAAAATATTCAATTTTTATTTTTATTCCTTTAATTGTTTCATAACAAAATCTCAAAGAAATATTGAACAAATAAAAATAAGAAGTTTAAAATTATACTTCATACTCTATTAAGAGCATATCATCTCAGATTTTCATTTTGTTTTGGTGTTTTTTCTGAACATTTTGTCTACATTAATTTATAATTGAAAATATTTTGTGTTATATATATTCTGTAACTTAAAAATTAATAATTAAAAGTAATTCGTATAAATCTGTTTAGAATTTTGTTCCAAAATGCTGACATTGATGGCCTAGTTGGAAAAGGTGTCGTTTTTGCCACCGAAATGTATCGAGTTCTGATCAGTCAAAAATCTGTCTTGTTCGCTAATAATAAAAAGTTTGTAGTCGCAATGTTTTCCAAGAGAAATGATATTTCTACAGGTGTTAGGCTAAATGTGAGGGTTTCCTGCTTGGTCTCTGCTTCTAAATTACGTGGACCCATCCACTTTTCAGGTTGTGATGATACACCTTTATCTGCTACACTATAAAAGGCAACATCAATAATGATCCTTGTAAATCACAAAAGGCTTAAATGTTGCAGGAATTAGTAAAAGAAATGAAACATTTTTAAGAGATTTTTTTAAAAACTGAGTAAGCACTCATCATCAGTAATTGTTTGATTAAATATCATATTTAAAAACTGGTAAATTTTTAAATTCATTGTCCGAAAATAATTTGATATTTTATTGATTTACAAATTTCAAAAACTATTTTTGGAAAATTCATCATCAGAAAGAGATATTTTTATAAAATAGCATAATTGCTATTTTTATAATTCCTTTCCTTTATACGAACTTCAGCCTAGTATAGATCCTAGCTTTCGTAAAAATCGGAAGATTGCAAGGTTATACCTCTTGTGGGCTTTTGCCAATTTTTCACTTTCACTGCCTTCTCTGTCTCCATTATTATGAGCATTCAGTATTTCTAGAAAATTATTGCAATACAAAATTTTTATAAACTGATTCTCTCTAAATTGAAGCTTTCATGTAAGTAATGATGAATAATATCGAACATTCGTTATTATGAGCATTCAACATTCAATATTTCCAAAGAAAAATTATATAGAATTATTTGTAAACGAATAGCTATAAATTGAAACTTCCATGCTAATACTGATGAATAATTCCGAATTTTTGGAACTTAATTTTAAAATACTTTTTTTGTGATTTTAGATATTAGGATTTATTACATTATATTGTAAACCTGTAAATTATTCCATTTGCATAGTAAATACGGCTGATACATTGATTTACTTTTGATTTTTCTTAATTGTTTTAATTTGTCATTTAAATACATAAGTAAGCATTACATTGTATTTTGTTTTGATTTTAAAACAATGTTGTATGACAATATATGTAAAATAAAAGATTTTAGAATTTCTTAATACTAGATCCATTAATAGCTATTTTTTCAATCTAAAGTTTATTTTAACATTTTTAATAAATCTACATTAGAAATTTAACATTTCCTAATATATTGTTATTAAAATGTTAAAAAATCTGCATTTATTCATAATATTTAACTTGGGTCGAAATAAAATAAAACACTGCAGTTTTACAGGTATTATATTACTTACGAAATAATTTGATACACATTAATTCCTTCTATTATAATAGTTATTTTTATTAAATTGTGTTAAATATTAATAATATTAATGTTCTAAATTTTGTGATAAAATGTATATAATACATTAATTTAATAATACATGAAATAATACACCTATTTAACTACTGTACGACTTGACTGTAACCTAAATATTTTTAAAAGAGTAATTGTTTAATCAACTTCATTAAATAAACAGCTTCATTTCAGAAAAAACTTGTTAAGAATAACAGTGTTAAATAATCTCGTTTCAAAGTGCCATTTACTAATTGGACATACGATCCTCATTTTGAGGTAAAAAAGCGGTTTTACGTGTATGTGACAATCACTTATTTCCCACCAAGTGATCGGTGTTTCTGATCAAGTATTAGGTACGATGATCAAATAAAAATACTTTTATCCTGATTCCTCACATTAGAATGTCAATCATGGTTTTCAGTAAAAGGGGGTATCAAGGAAAAAAAACTGGGAGGTATTAAAGGCGCAGAAAATGCTAGAATAAACCAACTGTAGTGCGAAAATTTGTTGAAATACTGTATTTCCAGCAACTTGCCTTTGTTTCTGAATAAGTATTAAGTATATTATCTGAATATTCTGTAAACAGTCTATCAAATCGAAGTATCCATGTTTCTCGTTGCTCTATAGTAATAAATATATAGGTCTGTGTATGATAGATAAAATTTCAAGCTTGGCAATTATTATTAATATGCATTGCATTGCAATTTGTGTCTTTTATTTTTTTCTATTTTAATTATGTGTTTGGTATTTTTATTGTTTTTTTGTTTCTTTGTTTTGCTACTATATGAAAACTACCTGAAAACATTTTAATTTGTCATAAAAATCGTGAAAAATTGTAAAAGATTATTATAGGTAATTTAACTGGGTCTTTCTTTATATTAAAAGAAATTGCACTTGTTTTTTAAGACTAATAAACAATTATTATATGTTAAGTACATTAAAATTAATATTTTTATCACTATATATGTATATATTTGGAGAGTAGTTGGTATTACATTTTAGGTTTACTACTTAGGATTTAAAAATTTCTTTTCTTGTAAAAGTAAATATTTATTTCCTAAATTTTAAAGTAAAGCATCTTTGAAATTTCTCAGAAAAAGAAAGGAAGTTCAGCTATATTCACTATTCATGAGTTTCTTTAGTATTCATATGAAATTTCATATTTAAAACACTTTGCTTGTGCAAGGATCTTTCTATCATCTTTTAAGCTGCTGTTTTATTCTTGATAACGTTATCTTCTAATAGAATGTGATGTAAGTAATAAGTTTAAAATTTTGTTGAAACACTTGGGAAACAGCATTGCTTTCCCTTGCGTATTACAAAGATAATTTGCGGTTATCTTTAGAAAACATTGTTGTCAGAAAGTGTTTCCTTCAATAAACTTAAACTTGGCAGAATAATTGTTACCAGTTCCAAAGAAATAACGAGAAAACTTAACCACAAATTAACACCAGTATAGAATTATACTAAACATATCGCAAATAAATACAGTAGTAAATGAAATATTAGAAAAATAAAAATTTTGTCACTGTTTTTTTATCAAAATTATTAATTTAAAGATTAATATTTTGATTTCCAGTATTACCAAGTATATTGCCAAGGTTTTTGCTCCCTTGAGTGTAAAAAGTAAAATTATGACTGATTAAGCTTAGTAAATTAATCTATTCAACGTGAAAAAATGCTTAACGATATTAAACTCTTATTAATGAAATAAGCTTAATCTTGTTTTATAAAAAGTGTTTTGCAATTAAAAATTAAATTACGTTAACAGAATACTTTTTAATGCTTCGTATCTTAATCTATTTATTATCTTCTTTACTGAAGCGATTTCAAAATTTCAATTTTAAATATTTTTAAAAGTATATTTAATAGTACGCAGTCTTTAAAAAGTAATTTTTTGAAGCTTTCAAATACTTATCATTTTACATCACTTAAACATAAAATGATTCAGTGTATGTTTCAATTTAGATATTTAGATAATGTGGAACAAACTGAATATGAATAACTAAAAATGACTTTTAAAAAGCAAAATGAATGATTTCAATTGTTTAGAAGATGTATATGATTGAAAACTAACATTCATTTTTTAATTGAAAAATAATTCAAGTTCCCCGCTGTTTAAAATTTGTGCATGATTTATACTTTAGGAATCACAATTTGTTTTAGATTTCTCTCTCTGCTGAGTCTTGGAAAAAAAGTAGCATTGATTAATTAGCCACGAGTCGCTCATGTTTTACGCTTACTTTCAATATCACTTGGACGCTTTAAAATTCTTATGGTCTTAATCTTACACGATAAGAGATGTTATTGCATGTAAGACGGTGATTGTACCATTTTAAGGGGAACCCCGGTTTTAAGTTGATAAAAAATAATTGGTGGAAAATAATTCTGATCATTAGGGAAGTACTCAGGATACGCTTCAGCAAATCATTCATAAGTGGATTGTGGAGACCTATGCATGACATCAATCTAGTTACAGCTCTATCTCAAGAACCTTTCTCATTTAATTTTTTTTTCAATCTCTTTTATACACAGATAATGCGCCACAAACATTTACAACCGACTGGTTCAAAACGTTGCGCCATAGTTCAGACGCTGTCATTCCACTTCCCATCACGTAACTCCACGTGAACTCAAATCTCCAAAAACCAACATCTGTTTGCGATGTGCTGATATTTTTTCATAGACTGCGGTAAAAACTGCTTCAAATGATTTTTTTTCTCTTGCTGAAAAATGTGCGTGACTATTGCACTATCTGCCGGTACTTAACCTTATTTAAAACATTCTACGCTCGTGACAGCTGCTCATTTTCCATAATTTGCAACACTCGGTGAGGTGTGACTAACCTGAGATTTGCATCGTTTCTGAAAATTTTCTCATAGTGTGGCATTTTTATTGTCGCATAGTTTATCATAATAGCAACAATAAGATATAAGCACCGCAGCCCAATTGTACTCGGCTGTCTCTGTAGCAATAGCTCTCCTAACTTTTTAATGAACTGCTTTTATATTAGTGATATCATGAGAATTGCGAATTATAATGCTTATCATATTTAGTACATGTGTGTATACATATCTGGGATTTATGTATTTCTTTGTTTATAGAACTTTTTGAAAACAAGACTTTATGGCATATTATTACTGTTACGCTGTCTCTCTGTAACCTGTTTGAAAAAAAAGAAAGAATTGACGTTCAATTTAATATAAAAATAAACAATATTTTTGCTTTAATCACCAATAAAGCATAGTTTATAAATAAATTTAAATGAAATTAATTTACATTATTAATATTTTAGATGGAGTTTCAAACAGTTGCATGTGTGTGTGATCAACTGTTATCACTTCTTCATACTCTACACCAAATATATACACGTGAATTATACGTTACCAATATACTATATGCTAGTAAATATAATCATTAAGAAAGACAGCTGTAAAATAATTACATTTGAATGATACTATATTTAAAATTTTCCTATTCAGATTTACAGAATTTACCTTGATTTCTCTGTTTTAAAGATATGTTCTTTTCCTTAAAAACTAGCCCAATTAAATTAAAAAGTTTTAGTTTATTTATAATAAATTAATAGTGTTTTGAAGTTCTTATTTTGCTTAGTATATAAGTATATATTTTTATTCTTTTTCAATTAATCAACACCAAAGCGGTACTATTTAAGATTTTTATTGATTTCTTTTACATTTTTGTAATATTTATTTTTGAAACAAGAGTTTTTAAATGGAAAGGGGAAATTAACTGTGGGTAGGGGATAAAAAATACTTTATTAAGATAAAAAATACATATTAAAATAGGAGTTCATCAGGAAATGTTTCAAAATGATAAGTTAATTTATAAACCATTCCTATTTTAATATGATTTCATATAGAAATCATGAATTTCAATTATTATTAATGTGATAAATAAAAGAAATTTACAAATAAATAGGTTCCTTCTATTATATTATTTGGACAAAATTAAAAGTATATGATATATGTGTAAATTGCGTATGAATTAAAGACAGTTACCAATAAAAAACTAGGATTGTCCTTGATTGCTAAAAATTATTCTCACAACTATAAAATGTTCAAGTTGATCTTTTGTTTCTTTGCGATTAAATCGCATTACATTTATCGTTATTCAAATTGAAATACATATAAGAAAAGCATATCAACAAATGCTACAATTTATATCATTAAATAAAAATCTAAATAAAAGCACAAAATATAAAATAACTACAGAGAACATTAATGATAGTCAAAACATAATTTATCCATGTAAAAAAATTATCATTTAAATTAATTTTTAGGGAAAGTTTAGTAAAAAAAATCTTGATTCTGAAAGTAGCTTGAAACATGTTGAATTTTTACCTCAGATCATTGTAGAAAATTGCAGATAAATTTCACACTAACAATCCATTTGCTTTAATTAACCTGTAGTAATTAAATGTAAGTTAGATATTTAAAGCAAGAGAGATATTGATAATCCTTGCAAAAAATAGTAATATCTTAAATTTCAATTATTTCTCAAATCGTATTTTCAATTCTAAAATGTTTCAAATATCTTTTCTTAGCGTAATAATTTCTTTCTTTGTAAGTATGAAAGATAATATGCAATTTTTAATCGTTTTCTTCAAGACCATAACGTATTAGATAGTTGTAAAACTTAATAATATTATTTCATTATCATATTCACAATATATGCAGGAGTGTACACTGATATAAATATCAATTCAGATATGATTCGTATAATCGTTATAGATATTTGAATTTGCACCTAAAATAGCTCAACATACAGTCTTCTATTTCTTTTACTGTAGTTTTCGTGTAACAATTTTGACATTGAAATACTCTTTAAACATTTCAAAACCAGTTTATAATACACGAATCAACATCACTGGAATCAGTTTACAATAAAGCCAATTCTTTGAAGTACTAGATTTAAACAATTATCAGCTTAAGAAGAGTATTAGGAAAAGTTGTATAAATAAATTAAGAATGTGCTTAAGTTCTTTGTATATAGCTTACAGAAAAGAATCCTTTTTTCCATTCAATTGTTTACTATGACAGTATATATTTTACAACTGCTTGAGAAAAAAATAACACTTACAATTTTTACAACTGTTATAAATTATAAATATTTCTTGATCAAAATACAATTAAGATGACGTAAGCATTCTTCTGATTTCCGTAATTAAATGAAATTTCCCCCACTTCTTCATATAAAAATTTTTTGCGACACTACTTAAATTGCTGCTTTGAGTTTAAGGTCTTCAGACTTGTGCCATTAATAAATCATCTGATTAAACTATTGTAAAAACTATTTTTATATAAGTTAACTCTTTTTCTATTAAGAGCTATTTTTATATATAGCATTGGATTATTAAATAAAAATGCACTGTGTTTTTAACTAAGATTTAACTTTAGAATAAAATTTACGATTTTTTAATTTGTTAGTGTGGCTGATTACTTAATTTTTTTTAAAAAAATAACATTTTTATAATAGATACTTTTTTTCTCTATTATTGCTGTATCCTCGTGGTGGATATATACATACCACTTTTAATTTTTCTTGAGAAATGCGAACTTACAATCCCATGAAGAAACCTGTAAATTATAATGAATAACCGTACACAATGCGTAGAACAGACATGCTCTTAACGCGAAGAATGGTTTAAACGTAATCCACACCTTCTATTTACATAAAACCATAGGCTACTATACGAGCATTGTATTTTCTCTTTTATTTTTGTAGGAGCACCTGCTTGCACCAAATTGATTGCTTTTCAGTTGGGTATTCTTCAAGGCGAAGAAGCTCATTTTTTTTATGCTCTGTAGTTTTTCATCCATTGCTTTCTTTCAAATCTTCTGTTCCTTTTTTGGCAATGAAGATAAATCTTTAACTGACAATACGTTTTCTACAGATACGATAGTTTCTTAAACATAGTTTCTTAAAGGTTCAATTTATTTAAGTGGCAGCTTCTTTTGTCTTTCCGGTCATTTTGGTTGTTATTCTTCAGTGATAGTTGTTTAACAAAATTACTTCTGCATCATAACACCGTTTCTTTTAGAAAATAACATTATTTTTTGCTGCAGTAAAAACTTTGCAAATGGAATTGAGTTCTTTCTACTAAATCTGATTTTTTCTTCACATTGAATTTTACCTTTCTTGATTTCACTATTTGTCTCAAATCCATATACTTTAATTGATATTACAGTTTAGATTATTCTTTGAATATAATCTTTGACATCTTTTCAAGCTTTTAGCCTTGAAATGGAAGAAACAACACATCCACCATTACATCAAAATACTTGAAATGTTTTGAAGATGTTGTATTTTTCATATTCTATTTACAAGTTAAGCTGTTGTCTATGGTACGACTTGGATTTCTATATCTAATAAATAAAAATCGTAAAGGTTTTAGATAATTTTCTACTTATATTCATCTATTACTCATTTTTCGAAGAATGTTTGGTTTTTATACTTAATGATATCGTTCAAATATGCTTTGTAAGGAACATCTGAATCTGAATCTATTGGTACATATACAATAAGTAAATCACAAATTTCTCTACCTTATCAAGCTTAATTTTCAGTACATAAGGTTGAAGCTCAAAGAAACAGTTTAATTACTTTCAACAATTTCTCTTTTTAGTAAATGATTTTCTATTATGTGTAAATAGCCATCAATTAATTTCAGGAACTATCGCTCACACTTATAGCCAAAAGTGGATAGGTCAAGCCACAATTATTTATATGAACATATTCATGCTATGATATTTACATGTGAGAAACAATTTGTCGTTTATGTCCAGAGAAAGAAAACCTATTTCTTTTAATGTTAATGAAATATCCAAGACTTCTATGTCATTTGATTTTTCAACGAAGCAAGTTTCCAAGTTATGCACAAAATCTTATAGATACTTTTATCCATTATCATGATAACTCATACAGCTTTTTCTTTTCTCGTTTTTGATTTGTACTTTTTCTATCCCTGAAAGTTATATACCGTATTCATACCAGACAATTCAATACTTTTTAAAGGAATTATATAATTCACCGTTAAACTCACGGAAAATAATTTCATAACTTAGATATAGCAGCTCTATTCGACATTTCGTTCTCACTATTTTCAGCATTTTTCATGCTCAACACTATGGAGTGAATTACTTTTGAAAAGTTTTTGATGACAGATTGTGCAAAATATCAGTCCCTTTCTGAACATATGTATATTTGTTGCATTACAATAAATTATGAATCATTTGAAAGCTAAGCATTCAGCATAGACCAGATGAACCATGGTTTTAAACAATTGTGTATTGAGATTTTAATTCGTATTTCATTCTGAAATGTCTCTAACATTCACAGATGCAACATTCTTTCCTTTTTACAAAATTTGAAACCATAATTCCTTCCACTGCAATGAAACAAACGAGTTTTTTTTTCTTGTGGAGATGACTGTAGTATCCAAAGTTTATTTTGGTTTTTAACGAACAGTTAATTTATTTTTAGAATCATTTTAAAATATTTCAGAATCAATTAACTGCTGCAAAACCAATTCAGAAATATAATTAGATTACAAAATCCAAAGTTAAATTCACATGTAGTTGATGCTAATTTTTTTATGTAACTTTAACCTTTTTGTATTCGTGAAGAAGGGCAATAAAAGTATAAACAGTTGTATCTATAACACTCACTTTCTTTCCAGACATTCTTAAAATAGTAATAATTGAAAAACTTTCGTTTTTCTCTTTTTGATTTGATTCGATCTTAATGAAGATTTAATTAACAGTGCGTTTTCTTTGACAAAAAGAAAAGAAAAAAAGAAATTTCTCCCTATTTCCTTTTTCTATACTTTCTAAATGGATAGAAGATCTTCATTGCTTGAAAATAATATGAGAAATATGTACCGTTTCTTCCTTTTAAATGCTTCTTCCTCATTACTCTCGGATATTTTATTACACATGTTTCGAACTATTTTGCAAATAAAACAGCTTCCACTTGTTATCATTATACTGGAAAGTTTCTTCCAAGAAATGAATTTACTTCATATATTTCATTGTATGACAAAGCCACAGACTCTCCAGCTATAAATAAATCCTAACAAACGCTTTAACTAAAAATAATAAGAGCCACGCTTTGCTGTAACTATTAAAAATTCATGAAATGAAGTTATATTTACCATGAAAAAAGCAATTCTGAAGCAAACAATAGCAATTTACTGACTAAAATTAAAATGCTGTAACAAATATAAATTTTATATAGATAGATACGCAGCAAACAATAAAAGCTAAATTTGTATATAATTAAAGTTACATTTAGCAATGATGAAATAGCGGGTACATGAAATTACAAAACATAATCAAAATCCCTTAATAAAGTTGTTTCTTAAATACATCTGGGGTCTTCTCAAGACTTTAATAAATGATAAATCCTTAAATAATGAAGAATAAATAAAAATTGAAAGATGCTATACAGTAACAGAAGTCAAATCTATAAATATTGATACTTATAAAAAGAATCACACTATAAATGAAATGTTCCCTATTAAGCAAATAAGTATTCTTAATTATATTCTTTCACCCTCTTACTTCTAGTTCATTAAGTTTTCTCTTCTTGCTCTCATATATATATATTATATATATATATATATATATATATATATATATATATATATATATATATATATATATATATATATATATATATACCGCCCGTGCTTTATGCTTGTGCGTATCTGATATTTTCGTTGATTTACATTTGAAATTTTAATAATTGTAAAGTAATTAGACTGATGAAAATAAGAAAATTTTCAGTCGATATTTTAATATTCTTAAATACACATATGCCTTTAAAATCTCAAAATTCTTTAATAAATTTAAATTTCATAAAAAAAAACAATGAATGAAAAGAAAACTTTTTTCCTCCAATTTATATATATAATCCCCCCCCTGTTGGAA
The DNA here is from genome assembly GCA_037975125.1 of Latrodectus hesperus. Taxonomy (NCBI): domain Eukaryota; kingdom Metazoa; phylum Arthropoda; class Arachnida; order Araneae; family Theridiidae; genus Latrodectus; species Latrodectus hesperus. The sequence goes on along the minus strand of CM075854.1, from coordinate 47,570,488 downwards.
AAGTAGAAAAATTATTTCTTCACTTCAATATTTTCATAGAAAATGCTTTCACATTTAAAATTCATATAAATAAAAGAAAGCTTTTACTAAACAAGTAGTGAAAAATAGTGTAAAGGCAGGTTTTCTTGGAAAATTTTGCACGGAGCTGTTTCGGGGACCCATTTACAAAACGTTTCTTAAAAATGTTTCAATATAGCTAAAAAATTACCTATTACAACAATAAATGTATAAAAAATTAGTATCTGTGTGGTCTCTGTTTTTTGGAGTATACTTGTCATTGTCTGATTGTCAATACATCATAGCAATTATCGTGTCCAGTCTTTATGGGCATGAAATCCTACTATATGATTAATAGGATTTCCGACTAGGGCGAAGGATAAGAATTTATGAAGAAGATTAAGAATAAAAATTCTGTTTTTAAGATTAATTCCTATTAAGAATATTCTTTATTCATTAAAAACAATTTTGTTTATTATAAAAATAACATTTTACTAAATATATTTTTCATAAAAATATATTATTTACTGTATATTACCAAACATATTTTTAGAAACCTTTTAATAATTTCTTCGTGATCGGTGATCTTAGTTTTGTGATGATTTTTGTTTCGTAAAAATATTTCTTTTTTTTTTTGCAAATGAATTAATCAATTAATTTATTAATTGTTGAAAACTTTATTTTTTGAAGACATTTTATTAAAAAGGAGAGAGCTTAAAATACATCATCATGTACCATCTTTTCACAGTTTATTCGTTTTAAGTACCTACAAACTTTTATTCTTGAAATCACTGCTTTGAAAAACAAAATCTTGAAAATGAAAAGGAAATAAAAACCTTTTCCTTTCCTTAGATATTATCGACATCATCCTTTACCTCTCCGCTATGAAGTATGAAATTTTATGTCACTGCTTCCCAAAGATGAAGGATGGCAATTTCCAGATAGTGTGGGGAAACAAAAAGGGGAAAATTTATAAAACAAGATATTATGTAATACGTTTTGACACTCCCCCTTCAAATTATTCTCTGTGAATGTGTCATTTTAAAAGTAAATATGCTGCAACTCTCCTTTTTCGTGAATTTCACTCTGTACTCCGATGGACTCATTTGTTTTGAAGTTTAATCTCCAATTAAATTCTTGCCTCTTTTAAAATTATGTTATTTTTTTAATGATCTGTCTACTAAATTAATATCTTTTATTATGTTTTTGATTTTGATTTCTTAAAATTTTCGCTATTTTGTCAATTTCACTTCTTTTACTAATGAAAATATTAAAATTAAAGAGTTAATGTGCTTATGTAAGTATGTATGTTTGTATGTACATAAATGCAAAATTTTTTTTCGAAAAAATTATAGTGAAATTTGGGTTATAAAATGTATAGTAATGTTCTAGATTACATTTATTTAATTCTAATTTTTAAAATTCATTTATTTTCACATTCGTTTCCAATTCTTTTTTTAATTTGTTTGGAAAACCTATTATGAAATTTATGTTATAAAATATACGAATGTTTCTAAATTAACATATGTATTTAATTATAATTATAGAATAGAATAGTTTTTATTAAGCATTTCTTAATCAGATTTTTAAATTTTAATATTTTATAAATTAAATGCATAAAAATTGCTTAATTTTAATGCATCAGTTTTCAAATATAAGTTTAATTAAAATGCAACATAAAGTTTTTGAAACTAAAAATAAGGAATGGTACTATATTATTTATTAGAACTTGTGTATGTATTTCGATTACATTAAAGTTAAATATGCTGTAAATTCAGTCAAATGACCATCACATAGACCATGAACAAGTTGACAGAGAGTATGTAATGTTGCAGATGATTTTATTATATTATATTATATAATAACAGATTAATAGTATAAACTTAAAATTAAGAAAAATATATAGTATTACATTTTAAAGTATAAAATTAATAGAAAATTGCGTATGAAATTATGTATATAATTGTAATTTAAATAGAGAAATAAAAATTGAAAACAAATAAAATATTAGTGGTGAGTAAAAGTTAAAAATTAAAATGAAATAAATTTAAATTATTTTAGTTTATACAATTTTATAAAATCTATCAGATATCCATAATAATCCGAAGTAAGGATAAAAATACAAAAAGTAATAGATAAGAATGAAATATTAAATATGAGATTTATATATTCTATTTTTATTACACATTTAGTTTTACATTCGTCGAGATAAATTTGCAATTTATCCATTAAAAAGGGAACACACACGATTGTATATCAACACATTCTTCTTTTATTCGTGAAATGTAAATGCTGTCTAAGACATAAAACTCTGAAATATGTGAGTCTGTGTGTCGTATAACACTCAGACATTAAAAACGTGTTGGTTGCAACATTTTTTGTTTGTTTTATGCGTCCAGTGCCATGCAGATGTTATAAAATTATCGGAAACATCTGATCGTGCCTGACATGCATTATGCATCGAGAAAGTTTGGCTTCCCTCGTTTTTTCGGGCTCTTTTTATTTGTGCATTTTCTTTTCTAAAAAAATTATGTTTTATTTATTTTTTGGAGATAGTTTCCTTTCTTTACATATTTTTCTTGTTGATGATCTTTGGTTGCTGAGGCAACCAAGTTGCGCATGCGCTTTTATATCGCTAATCAATAATATCGAAATATTCCTTTCTGAATATGATATTTTTGTTTTGCTTTTACTCTTTTCTTTACTTCTTTTATACGCTTCGAACTCTTATTATTTGAATAAATAAATAAATTGAAATGCGTAAACAGTTACAAAAAGCTTAGTTCAAAAAAGATTGTATCAGTTGAACAATCATCGATTCTATTTGAAAGAGAATTCGAGCTCAATTTGTTGCGAAGTACTTTCTATTTTTATTGAAATCTTCCCAATTTTTGCGGTAAAAATTTTAATTTTGTGTTTGTAAGTTGGATTTATACAAAAACTTTTTAACAGGAAAAACAATATTGAACAGTTTATTTTCCTACTTCACATGAGAGTCCATATTCTTCCAACAAAAACAATATCTGATACTTTCTTCATTAAATGATCATTTTATGTTTCTTATTTAAGAACCTACCCCACATTATTTAAGTGCGTGTTTTACTCTTAAATTTATATTTATCTTAAATTGTTACATTTTAAGATTACATCTTAAGGTTTCTTCTCGTTCAAATTATTTGAAGTGAATATTTTGATATAAAAAGTATAATTTTATAAAATTCTCAAAAACTCAAAAAACTATTTTGTGTCTCATTTATGAAAATAAGAAAGAATATTTTAAATTAATATCAAAACACAGATACAACAGTTATTAATTTTAAAAATATGAGAAATATAGTTTGATTTATATTACCAGTGCTTGTAAAGAAAGGTAAGATTTAAAAAAAAAACGAGCATATATACTTTTATATAATTAACAGAAAACTAAAAGCATTTGAACAACGTAAAGTTCAGTTTATCATAAAAGCTTTGATACATATATTAATATACGCGGTGGTGGATACAAATTTTTACGAAATAAATCACGGCCGTCATTTCTAATGAGACCACTCGCTTAAAATGAAGTATACCCGAACTCACGATATACCAACCAGCACAATTGCTGCAAGACAACTAACATCATCTGTCTCTCTCTCCCCTTTGGGGAAAAATATTCCCTCTACAATTATCCCTTTTCAAGTGATGTTGCTTGTGAATTTCTCATTGAATCTTTTCGTAATATATATATATATATATATATATATATATATATATATATATATATATATATATATATATATATATATATATATATATATATATATATATATATATATATATATATATATATATATGTATATGTATATATATATATATATATATATATATATATATATATATATATATATATATATATATATATATATATATATATATATATATATATATATATATATATATAATATGTAAAGATGTGGATAGGATTTTTTAAAGAAAATAAATATTATATTTTATTAAATACATATTTACATATTTTACGATTCTCAGATATCATTAAACTGATTTAATTTAGCATATACATATATAATTTCTTTTAACTATAATGGACAGTTATTTTTTAAAACTGTGATAAATATTTTCCCAAAATGATTTAAAAAGAAAATGTTACGTTCTCAGAATAATTTCACCTGGATTATATAAAATCAATGAAATTTGCGAAGATTAAAATCTGCCACAAGAATCGGGGAAATGTACTTGATAGCATTGTCAAGGCAGAATCTTCTGCTAAGTGATTTGGGGTTCGAAAGTATGCACTTTACCTCGATCTACCCATGAATGGAGACGATTACTTAGTTGAGAATGACGTGTGCAAAAGACGGGTGATATATCATGTATTTAATTTAGAAGATTCTCTCTCGCTCGTTATTGATTTGCCACTGGGTGTTATTCATTCCCAGTGTCCTCGTTGCTAATCATTCCATCAATGAAGTGAACCGTCAAATCATTGAGGGGCTTACCCTCTGAATGCTATAAGCATGAAATTGACGTGGTTTGTAATTTCAAATCTCTTTCCCTGCCGCTTTACTGAATTCCGTATTTCTGTATTGTAGTGCATGCATCTAATTTTCGATTCGAAATTAGAATTCTTCCTCGCTGCTTTCGCCTTTATATGCTATTGCTAAAGATGTAATTTCTCTACTTTTCTTAGAAAATATGAGAAATGTAATAAGTCTGAAAGAAACATTTATTGTAGACAATATTATTAGTAAAACAATGTCAATAAGAATGGCTTCAGAATTCTTACCAGTTATTTTAAGTCAATATTTTATACAACGTATAAGGAACTTCCATAACAAAGTTAACAGTTACTTAGTTTTTCCAAGAAGTGAGTGATAAATTTGACTGAAATATTTATTGTAAATATCTATAGCATTGTGTGAAACATTGACAGAAATAAAACATTTCTTAAAATCCACTAAAAATAGCAAAAAGTTTATCTATCCACTGGGATAAAAAGATTAATATTAATATATAAATTAATTACAGCAAATATGTCAATCCAAAACGGACTAATGCATCAAAAAAGTACAAGAAAATACTTTTCTGATTGAAGTCCAACACTAAATTCATAATAATCTAACTAGAAAATGCAAAATAATCTAGAATTATAATAAAGTTTATTTTTTCAAAAATGAAGAAAGAATTTTTTAAAAATGGAAAAAATAAAAAATGTCTGTTGATTAAATATGATACATCCTATTGTACTTGCCTGACCACATGGAATCTAATTATTGCTTAAAATTTTATTATTGAACAATTTGTATTTTATTGTTTAAGTTAAAAGTTAATCGAATGTGAGGTTGTTTTTTCAATTTGTGTTACGTAAGTAGCTAAATATTTTATCAGTGTTATTTAACTCTTTAAAAGTGTCTGTTATAAATATCAAAGTTGTACGGAACTATAAAATGTATTGTCCTCCTTATTCAACCTAATAGAAAGATTGAAGTTTACAATATGTAAAAGCTAAAAATTTTTGCACACGCATGCGCAATCATGTGATTTGATTTCATTACACATGCACTCGCACAAACGATTCATTTTCAATTTTTTGACATGTTTTCGTATTAAATGTTCAAAAAACGGCACCAAATATCCAAAACACTTGCCCTTGACCCATCATCTTTTAATTTTCCCTCTTTTCATTCTGATTTTTTTATGTGCGAAAGTATTATAATAGAATATAATGTATCTTCTTACGGATTCAGTAGAATGTAACTTTACTATATTGCTTGAATATCTTTTCGGTTTCGTGAATGCATTTCCATTTAGAAGTTATTCGAGTTTTTGACATTTCATTTTTCTTTCAGTTTTTCCTTCATTTCATTAATCCTTGCAGCTTATATTTTTAATAATTCTTTTTCAAAAAATAAATATCTCATTTGTAGGCTCCTCAGATGATATTCAATTTAATCAATGTTTTACTTGAGAACTAAAAAATATCATTTACTCTTTTTTTTAAAAAAAAATAATGTTCAAGAAGAGCAAGTTAAATGTTCGATATTGATCTTTTACAACGTCTATCGATCTTTAAACCTTTGATATATCGATACATGGTTTCTTTCGCCAGATGCTACTTACCTACGTAATCCATCTTTTAGCTCCTCGTAGCCGAATTTATCTTGTAAAATCCATTGATTCTTATATATTGCATTTTTTTATTTTACTAACATATAACTCAACAGATTTTTAAAATTCTTTAATCCTTGAAACTGTGTGTACGCAATTGGTTTTGGATGAGTTTCATTATATATTTTAGCCTTTTCATATTTTAAAATTTATTTAATTTATATGTTGATAAATAATTACGAACCATTTAATCATTAAATAATTTGATAAATTTTGCTAATAGTAAATTGGGACTCATAACATTTTTATTACCCTTATTCTCTTATTTATTAGAATAATGTTAATAATAATAATAAACCTGGGAAAATGTATTAATTTTTTTGGAATGTATGGAATGCTTAAACTTATGTATAATTAAAAATTAATATCTTTTTACTCATACACGGATAAACTGTTTTACATTTGTATAAATCGTATATGAATTAAAATATTCCTTTAAAATTTCATTGAAATTATATGCACTTTAACGTAGTTTATTTGTAATTTTTTCCCCAAAAATTAGCATTACAAATTAATTTTTCAAAATTATTATCATGTAGTTTTATATTCATTTCTTTCTGCCTAATTGTGGAAAAACTACAACTACCTTGGAAAAGCAATGCAACCTTTTGATGTTGAATTCGTAGGAAATTTTTATCTGTAGATTAACAAATTGTATCAAATACATGGGGCATTTTGTTTTTCTTAAAGATATTTTTATATTAAATTAAATTAAATGCTTAGTTTTAACTTCTTCGCGAAGCATCTTTTTTCTGAAAACGCAATCTATTAAACGTATTTTAACCATTGTTTGATATAACTTTACAATATTTTCATTCATTTCTTTATTTTCTTTCGATTTTTTACTATCTCTAAAAGCTGCCCCTGCGTCTCTCTAGGAACCCGGAACTATACTTGATGAAATTTCATTCTTATTTTTATATATTTTTATTTTCTCGGAACTGATCTAATGCGTGATACTAGGGTGATAAATTTCTCTTTTGTTTTCGAGTTTCAAACTAAAATAAAATGAAATATATTTCAGAATTCTTTTTACTTTTTCCATTTTCTCCTTTTTAAATTATTTTGTTGATTTATTGTCAAAGAGATATTATATTGCCATAAAAGACTGTACAATGTTCAAACAAACAATTCATAATATAATCGCATTGTAAAAAAGTAGATGAATTTAAAATCTGACGTGATATAATAATTTTAATGCCACAAAACTAAATTGATAATAAGGTAAATAATTGTTTAACAAATGTATATTCACTTAACATAGAAATTTTGCTAATAAAGTACGTCTAAATTAAATCATGTCAAATTTTGTTTTGCTATTTCTATATGGTATATTAGTTTAAAAAAGTTTATTCATTGAATTTATTAATAAATTTTATTAAAACATTCAGCATGAACTTTTCTGATAAATTTTAGTAAATCGTGTAGCATGGTTTGATGCTTATATATCTTAAAGTTTTTAAAAAAATTAATAGTTTTATTCTACGGAAATTTATTTAAGATACAATTACACAGCGACGAGGAAGTCCATATTATTTCTTCCTTGTTTGATCTATACCTTCTTATGTGCATATATCAACGCAAAAACATAAATATTTCTGAAATTGCGTTTTTCATGTTAAAATACCAATTTACATTTTTGGATCAAATTTAAATAGTTAATCACCTTACTACTGTATTTTTAACACACTGCATGACTAGTTTATTATGTTCAACACAACTTTTAAAATCGAGATATACTCTTTTTTTTCAATCTTGTTATCATTTCCGAAGTGTCAATTGTATAATAATAAAAATTGTGGAATGTTCTTAAGGTTTATTTAAGTATATTTCGTATGATAAATTACGTAAAGTTCTACATAATTCAAGAAAGATGTCAAATGATTTTTAAAATCTATAGTAAAATTTTTGAATTTAATTGAAAGCATATTGAAACGTTTATAGCAGAAATCATTATTGAAACGGGATTAATTACCCATGTAATAGAAATTCATCATATAACAATGACTCCAACTGTATAATATTCAATTTAAAAAAGTTGAACCTCATCTTTAAATTACATAAAAGGAGAGAGCAATCGTGCATATATATTGCTAAATTTTAAAATAGCCGGAAATTGATAAACTGCTCTAACGATGATGATAGATTGGCTGTTTTAAATAGCACATTTAATTGATGAGAAATGCTTGAAATTGCAGATGTATATAAGTTATGCAGCAATGCATAATATTTTAAAAAATATTATATTATTTGGGAAAAATTCTTTCCTCAGATATGAGTACCTACTCAACTACAGATGCTGTTTTTATTTGTATTGTAGACCAGAAATGATATACATTCTACGGAAAACAATAAATAACCAATTCATTATATTTAGCATGCTTTTAAGTCAAACATATTATCATGTTGTCACATTTAAATTAGTTCATATATTTTGAAGAAGCATACAGTAAATTTAGATAAATTCTTTGAGTATTTCTGCATTCCGTAAGTTCAGGATCCATGTGCTAGCAATAGATCTTGCACATATTATGTATAAGTTGTGATTTCTTAAAACTGAAAAGTCGGGTTATAAGCTAGAAATTCACGTTATTTTGTCCTTTCTCTTAGAAAAAGAAAGTACGACAAGAATAGCTCCGAAAAGATTGACGGTGTGAATTGCACTATTTTTATGACTGAAGGTAGCGCGCAAATCTTGTTTACTCGCGTTTCCATTAAATTTATACCAGTATTAAAGACAAACTAAGATGTCAGTGACGATATGACAAATTAAAATGTTATTATTGATCCATCGAATGAACAAATTAGTCAAGTTACTGTACTTGCAATTTATGGGCGAAATTTGGTCTTACCTAATGTGCCATCATTGACATTTCTATTACCTCGTGTTCGACAGTAGTTATTTTCGAAAAATGATACTAAACAGTGCTAAGAATCATTTGCTAAGATCTTTGATTTTGATGCAGAATTGTGGAAAGAAATGAAAAATGTATCTTTTTTCGTCATTAACATGTGGGTAACAGTGGTAATATTCTGATAAGTGCTGAAAGTTCTTCGTCAAATTGGCTTGTTTTAAGTACACTTTCATATTGTGTTTACTGCAAATCTAACGCGAAACAAATCCGCACAGAATACTATTTTTTCAGTTTTCGTGTGACATGGTTGATTTTAGGTATGTGGACCTCTGTAGTGAATAATGCCAATGATTGTACGATGCTCTGAAATCCTGGAAACAAAAAAAAAAACGCCTGGAAAGGAAAAGTGAAGCAAAAACATCCAAGAGCTTCTATAAATCGAAGAATTCTCCTATTTTCCGGGAAATCAAGACAAAGTTCCATTTTACTACAATTTGTCTGTTATTTATTTACTTCCTTGACTAATTTTTTTGTGTTAACAACGATTCAGTAAAATAAATAGTGTTAAAAATGAGTATCGAGATTCTTTTGACTCTCAGCTGGCCAAATTGTTACCAGTGCAAAATTGAAATATCGGAAGAAAGTTGTCAGAAAATCGTGTCATCTTATTATTCTATCTTGATATACATTGTATTAGTATAAATGCGCAAAAAATATTTGAATTGACTTATAATATTTTACTTAATAATGAAGTTCTCGAACTCGATAAGGAGCAGTTTAAAGAGCTCAATAACAGTAATTTTGACCCGTACAAAGAGCGACATATTAACAATTTGATAATTGACTTGAAAAGAGAATTGACTGACACATTTAGATTAAATGATGGACAGTATTATGTTAAACTGAAATAATATACACGGAAAGGTACAACACAAATTTTTAAAATACGCTGGAAATCTATAAATTGCTCTTGCCAGACATAATAAACTGATCCTCTTTTATTAAATATCTTTAATTGGTAACAAAAACAGTAAATTTTTTATCTCAAATTTATCAGAAAGCATAATACTTTAATAAATATTACATTTCAGTTCGTAAGTAAATAATTTTCTTCAGAGGCGAGAGCATCTACAAAAATCCTATCATTGTTTTGCATATATTTACAACAATGCAATATTGAAAATGTCAACTATGATTTCTTAGAATCAATTTTTCGTTGCGCACCCTTTTGTTAAAATCGCTCAATTTATATATCACAAAATTTTTCTTAATAATACTTGAATTAATAATAGTTATTTTAAATAAATTTCATTTTGAATTTCTTGGGTAGTAATGTTTTAAAAAATCTCCTATTCTGATCAGTTTATGAAGAAAAAAATAACAAAAATTACGAAAACAATTTTCGTTCCAGAATGTGGCTATTCGAAATTTAAAAATGTATTTAAAATTAATTTTTAAAACCATTCAGCAGAATTTTTTTTTATTATTTTGATCTTAATGCTATTTGATGTTGTTTTATTTTCTCAGACTATTGCTTATTAAGTTTTAAGTTTTCGAAAACGTAGTTCTTATCGATTATTTTTATTTCGTTTGTTTTAGGTACTATTTAATTATTTGTATAATCGGTTTTTATTTGTTAAAGTTTGAAAGGATTTCAACACTATTTTTCCCACAGTTCATTAATAATTTCCTTTAAAGTAGATTGAATTTTTCAAAATTGTTTCGCATAATGCTTTAAACTCTGAAAAGTTGGTCCTGTTTATAAGTGTATAGATAAATTCAATACTGAAACTCTTATAAAATTATTTTTCTCTCCAGAAAATGAAAAATTTTATTTTAAAATTAAGGATTGTATTCTATAAATTAAAATCTAAAGTAAAGTTTTGGATTAATCACACGCAGATTATCAAAGTTAAACTCCAACGTTATTTATATTTTAAAATATATCAACGCAGTACTAAGAAAAATAGAATTATAAATATTGATATTCTTATATTTTTAAATTTTTTATTAAAAAATTTTTAATGAAATTAAACTACATCAATAAATTCTTAATAAGTCAATAAATTTGTGTATTTTATGAAATATTACTTATATAATAAAATTAAAAATAAAATAATTAAAAACTTTTTCTTTGCAATAGAGATAAAATTATTGTGATATAATGAAAATTCAAAAGAAAAAGTACATACAATTTGTTTGCCTCAAAAATATTATATTTTGTTTAAAAAATTAGTTTATTAAATTTATAAAACTCCTACTTTGATAGGCCACTGTAAGTAATTTTTTATTCTAAAATTAAGAAATATATATACATATTTGTTTTATAAGTAAATGTAAGAATTTCTCCTGAAGTCCGTCAATCTTCATAATATATGAATGCCGATAACTGTAACTGTAAAAAAAGATATTTACATATATTCACAGCTTTGACTATCATGACTAATGGAATTTTAAACTATTGGTTAATTAATCAAAATTTTATAAACTCTTGGTTAATTAGCCAATGAACCATTAAACCATGACTTGAAAATGTAATCTTATCGAATAGAGTGTAATTTTTTTATTCTAAGTCAATACCCCTTTTATTACTACAGAAATTAGCATCGAAAGTTAAAATAAAATAATGGACTTTTGTGGGTATGTTTCAAAATTTAATACAATATTTTTATATAAATTATTTGATACTTCAAATATACCATCGTACTAAGAAGACCTATGAATACTAAATATTCGCAAAATCTAACAACCTTCCCCCTTGGAAGTATAGGCATCAACTATATTTCAGACACAACTATATTTTTTCATAAAATAACATTTTAAGTATTTTATAAAATTGGCAATTCACACACATACACGCAAGCCTGAACCGTAAAATTTTAAGTAAAAAGATAAAATTTCCTTCATAAACATTTTATTTAAAAATCCTTTCCTAATAAACGGGAATCTTATCTATACGCAAATGCGGTTTACGACCTTTTTTAAATTTTAACTTTTTACTCTTGAGAATTTCCAGAATCGAAAATATTGTAGCAGATGGTCTTTCACTTTTTATCAAGTCTAATGCAACCGAGATTAGAAGAGAAAAAAAGAATGCATAGCATATAAGGACCGTGGAAAAATACTCCCACACAACCTCTTTCTGAATGAAAATCAGAAAGAATGCGAGGGAAATTTTCCGTGAATAGATGTCACAGCAGAAAGGAAACTTAGTCCCGTTGTGGAATTGTGTCGCTTGAAAATTGTGTAGTGGAATAGGTGGAAGTTATAACCTTCTTTTCAGCCGCAAAGATAGTGAAACTACTCAGGGGACTAAGGGAATTTCTTCGGGAATCGTGACATTTTTGGTCCACTTCGAGATACATAAACATCATTTTCTTGCTTTTTCCCGTTTAAGAGAGAGTATGAATGTAATGCTGCTCTTTCGGGAAAAAACTAACGAAGAACTAAGAGTAGGCAAATACTTTTTCCTGAAGTTTGTATAGACATGCTGATTCTGGATCTGAAAAATCAGCGCAAAATTTCGCTAAAAGTTGTTACATATTGTTTATAGGATATGGATCAAATTATGTTTGCTTTTTTAATTTCTGAATTACTAATAAGTTAAAAGTTCATTAATGCTTCATGACCAAAAAGGCATGTATGAATGACTTTTCCGATTCATGTGAATAGCATAATTAAATTTTATAGATGAATGAGAGAGAGAATATTTCTCTGATATTCAGTGAAATCATTCGTGAGTTTGATTCTCACCTGAGGCTTCGATTTTTGATACCTCATACAGCGGATGTATGTTATTATTAGCCATTTGTACTTCCACCACGTTTTGTAATCCAAGAATTCTATTGATAGATTATGAATCAAATTTATGTATAAAGAAAAAACCAGAAAGACTATCAATCATCACCGCAACAGACGTGCCAGCAGAAGCCAGAAGAGCAATTCCAACTACTGTTGTTCAATAGTGGTTGAGATCGAACCTAGAATCTTCGATCAAGAAGCACTTGATCCTGTCACTGAGCCACGTTGAATCCAGGGATGGGCAGATCGGAATCCCCTTTAAATCGATTGAGTTAACCTTAAGGGGGGAAAATACCACCATAAAGCGATAAATAAATCAAGAAACATACTTCATTAAAATCTGAATGTTTTTTATCGTTACTAGTAAAATTAAGAAGATTTAAAATGAATATATAAACTATTTTTTTAATTAATGCTAAAATTAAAAACAAATTTGTTCAATATGATGTTTTTGCATTTAAAGTTAGAGCAAGTTTTTTTCGCATTTAAATTATTTAAAATAATTTTCTATCGAAACTTTACAAAGAAAAGTAACATGCATTCGTAAATTGAGCGAAAAATTAAATATAACTGGTTTTGTAATGCTTTAATTAATACTTGTATTAGAATCAATTAAACCAATTCTTTACAAAAAATTTTAATTTATACAATCTATATGAAAAAATTTCCATGATATACAAATAATCATGAAGTTTTCATTCACTTATCTAATTAGAGATTTTAAGTGGTAAAAATGATATAGTAATTAATTTACAAAATGAATCCTAAATTTTGGAACTTATTTAGGGATTAATGAGCCAGATTTTTTTGATTGTTTCTAAATAAATAGTAATCATTGTCTTAGTTTAAATTATGTTGAACAGTTTCAATCTCATAGAAAACTTTATAATATTGATCATGTCTTGTTCTTTGAAATGCTGAAAAGAATGATATTTTGTGTAACATACCATTAAATACATTTTTAACTATTTTTTAATGAAAATCTTTAAAATTTTCTTCCAATGAAAATATATTTAATTTCTCTCAATAATATTCTTTAATTTTTGTACTATGTTTTGAAGTAGAATTTTTATACTAAATATAGTGATAATTAGTAAGATTTCCAATGCCACTCTACAAGTATTCAAAATTAATTTATCCAAACGCTTAAATTTTATCAAAAAGTGTTTTTTCAATATTTGTATTTCCACTTTTTTAGTTAGTTACTAAATGAGAAATTTGAAGCTGATTGAAGCTGAATTTCAATAATTAAAAACATTCTTATATTTTTCAAGAAGATAGCTATGAAATATCACACAAAATGTTATCCATATATATTTGATATTAGCTTGAAAAAAAGGTATCTTAATTATTTTAAATTTAAAATAGCTTTCAAAAACTTAGGAATTAAAAAATTTTTTATTCCCATTAAATATAAATTCTTTTCTAATTGATAAATCTCTCTTATACGTTTAAAGATTCTAATTAATTTTTAATTCACGCGTAAATTTTAGAGTATAAAACACTATTACTTTTATAAAATATTTCATTTATTAACGTAGAAAACGCGTTAAATAACTAGCCAAGACATGGAAACATAAAAAATAAAATATTTAATCAATGTATAATAAGTGAATAAAGAAGTTATTACTAAATTGAATTTCCATCCCATTCGTTTGATAAGAGATTAATTGATTCTTTCTTTTAAAAGCAAATGCGTTTCTTGTGGAAAACCAAACTTAAATTTCTTTAATTTTGTACAATTTTGATTAAGTACTTTGATAGAATTTATTCAATTGAATCTGAACAGTTTAGTTTGATAAATAGTTTAATTATATCTGATAGTTCAATTATACACGTATTATTTCTCTTCAATTTTAATTTTAGTGTTTCATTAACATGAGAATATTTAAACTCACAAGAAGCATAAGAAGAAGCTTGTTATATGCTTCAATTAAAATAATATGTCTTAATGAATTGTTATACGGAAATTACATTATTTTCTATTATTTCATTCTAGTATTTGAAGTTTCGTGAATGGAAAATTTATTAGTGACTAGATATGAAGGCTCTTATAGATATTTCATAATAAATTCAAAGAAACAATGAAAATACTACTTGTCTTGTTTAAGGCATAACCTTTAAATTAAATATTTAAATGTAAATTTTTTAGGAATAAATTTTTGTTTTGACTTGTATTCAGTTATTTTGGATTAATTTTAATGTTTCAAGTATATACCATTGTTAACAAAATTTATTTTGCAACTTTGATCAACACAGAATTTACAAATATCGTAAAGTACTTATCAAAGAATGTAGAGTAATTTATTTCATCTATGTACTCATATCATTATTGGAAAATCTACAGTTCAGAAAAAAAGAATAATCCAATAATATTTTCAACACATTATTTTTTGTCAAAGCAATTAGAAAGAATTACTAATATGAGACTACTTGGTGTTAGGTTTTTATTTTTTGTTTAAAACTTGTCAACTTAACGATCACTTTTCAAGTGTAATTATTCTCGTCTTCAAAATATCGATATAACCATTATTAGCAAATTACATATAAGGAAAGTTCTGGTTATTTAAAAAAAAAGTTTCTCGAGTTTCAAAAATAAATTATTCTTGTTATTTTTTTCAACATTAAGAATAGAACATCTAAAAAACCTATATATTCATTATTTTTAAGTAAAAAGTAAATTTAACAATCATATTAAAAAACTTTATTTCGATACAGATTACCCAAATTGATTATTTATTTCAAATCGGAAAGAACTCAACCATTATCGATTCCATCATCTACAATTCTGTGGTCAGCGATTAAGTAAATTGATGGGTTACTTTTTTCTTCTTCGCCCTCATATAATATTTTGAAAGAAAAAAGTTCTCTTTTAGGATTTTGGGAAGAAACATCCTTATTTCTTGTCCAGAATGATTGAAAGATATTTCACACACAGATGACGTCCACTCAAGGCGGAATGACAAAGACTCTTTCAATGATTCTGCAAAGAAAAGAACCATTGAAGGTACTGCCCTGCTTCTAAGGGAATCGACGTGAAAGTTCGATTGCTTGTCTAAGGAACTCTCTTCCTATTTGAAGAACACTCTTTCTATTATTGTTTCATTTTTATTTTCATCCTTTCTTCGAGATTAGAAAGACATCGTCTGTTTCAGATCCAAAAAGTAAAATGTTATTTAGGATACAGGTCTAAATTTCTTGTGATTGACAGACCGAAAACATGTGGCATTTCTAGCTTTGGACGTAATGTATAGCTTGGCATTACCTTATTTACAAAATTTCTTAAATATTTTGAAATTTTTGATTAAATTTACTTTATCAACATATCTTTAATCCTAAATTTCTTGTGATTGACAGATTGAAAATATGTGGCATATTTCTAGCTGTGGACGTAATATATAACTTGGCATTACCTTATTAACAAAATTTCTTAATTACTTTGTAATGTTTGGTTAAATTTATGTATGTGTGTGTATATATATATATATATATATATATATATATATATATATATATATATACTTTATCAACGTATCTTTAATCACTGAATTTATAGAATTTATGTGTATATATGTTTGCATTATCATTTGAAATGACTTAATAATAAAGAAGTACATCACATAATACGACTTCATTAAGACATAGTACTAAGAATTATTCGTAGGCAAATAGCATTATTGGTTAATTTTTATTGGTTTATTGCCCATAATTGTTTACTTTTTTTCATCATTTTTACTAATCAATATCATTTTAAATCTTCAATTGCAAAATATACATTATTTTTTGATAAATGATCATTCATTTTATTCTTTATTGTAAATTTGCTTTTAATTTATACTGTACTTTATTTTTAAATTTGTTTCGTATCTTACTTTTGCTTTTTTGTTATATTGGTATAATTTAGATTTTTAATTTAAACAAGATTTTTCTTGACTTTTACAAGGGTTTAACTATCAAATGTAATTTTGCAAATTATTGTTGTAACAAAATAGTGTTGGTGACATTTTTAATGAAATGAATTTATTTTGAAAAAATACTTTTATTTTTTATGCTGCATTGCAGTATTCAAGTATCATTAACTGATATTATACTTTATTATTTTTATCAATAATTGAATATTTTCTGTAGAAATAAAAATGTTCATAGAAAATGTATTGCATATGCATATTTTTACTCAAATATTTAAGAACATTTAGTTTTAACAAAATATTTATATTCTTCTTAAATTATGAGTCAACTCTCAGAATCTCTTTTAAATGAATAATATTTCTCTCCAATGAATAGAAATCAAAATTTTTAATTTCTGTTAAGTTACTTTTATATTTTTTAACCATGTCCAAAGTAATATGCAAAACGAACTGTAAAATTACCTAATATTATAGTTCATTCTTAATCTATTTTGAAAAGCAATTTCTTACAAGTTTTCTTCAACAAAAAGCATTAATGTTTATTGAATTTTATTGTGAAGCATTCAGTCAAAATTGGTATAGATATATAACATCTCTTAAAATTCTTTAAAATACGCTTTACTTTTTACTATTATCCTCCTCGTAGTTTTTTATGCTCCAGATAACGCACACATAAAGATTTTCATTTCTACACAGTCTGTTAAGACAACACAAAAGCATTCTTTTTCATCTTTTGAAGAATTTTCTTTCTTTAAACTCGCCATTTCTCTTTTTTTCTATTATTATTCTGTTTTAGCTCCTTTGCAGTCGTTCCCAGTTATTTTAATACTCACCTTTTAGAAGGGTGGAAATTTTTATGACATTTTCGCGATAAAAGTATTTGAAATTTTTTAATTCGCAAAGGGAAAGAATAATAAATATTGGTAAGAATTTTTTTGAAAGTTGAAACTCAATTATTTTTATTTCATTTACATAAAAGCACAGGAAAAAAGTTTGTATATAATCTTTACTTTTTTTTAGCTCCAGAGGCAATTTAACTACTTGCATTTAATGATTCTTGATTTAATTTCTCTTTTTAAATTTTGTTTTTATTCTTATATTTTTACTTTTAATAAACTTTTTAAGCATGAAAAAAGTAGTTTATTTTATATATTTATAAAACCATTCCATTTATGAAAATCAGTTAAATAGCGTGATTATTCACTACAGACAGACATGAAAAAATTAGTTAAGAGAAGAACAGTTATTTTTTGCTATTGAGAATGTTTTTCAAACTAACAAGTTATTCAGAAAAGTAAGACTTTACGTAGAAATGTGTGAAAATAATATGAACGGAAAATAAATTAATATACAGTAAAAATTTTTAATGTTGTCTAAATCTTAAAATGAATGTGCATTTTAACTTCTAAGATTTTGTTTAAAAAATTCAGAATACTATTTTATAGTAATTCTATTTCTGTTTTAAAAATAATTACATAACCTTTAGGTCTAAGTGATTCATTTCTTCCTTAAATGATAAAAGAAATTTAATTGTTAAAAATTGTTTCTTTTTCAAAATTGAAACGAATTTTTCTTTACCCTAGAGCTGTAATTATGTATATTTTCTGCTTTAGAATTCCGTTTTTTTTCCTTATAATTTAAAATAGTTAGTTTTTTTTCATTTTAATTAATAATTAATTAAATAGTTTATATTAAATGTTTTAAAAAGAAATTTCTTGCTTTTTGTTTTTTCAGTAAAACAAATTTATGCTATATAAAGTGATTATATTTATATAAAATGTATTTTCTGAAGGGAATGTTTGTTGCTAAAATTACTTGTATTTCGTTATTGTATTTAATACCTTAGTTATTTTATATAAAGTTTGGTTAACAAATTGCATCTCTATATACTGTCTTTCGTATGAAATGAATAAATATGACTTTTATTCATGTTGAGCAGCTTTTAAATCTCTAGTGTTGAGCTGATAAAATCTTGACTGTGTAAGTAAATATGAACCTTGAACAAGTCTCGTTTAAGAGACTTTATAAGTACTGTCTACTTCAAATTATCTATAATATAAGATATCAAGTGGAGGCTCAGCAAATATAATCTGTTTTATAATCTACATTGTTCTGCTATCAGTGATACTCGACACTTGCAAGTCACTTGCCTAAAATTCTCTTACATCATAAACTCGTAGGGAATTCTTTAATATCATAAACTCATCTGAAGTTCTCTAAAATCTTAAAGCAACTCTTAAGACTTTATTATGAATTCAAATTGACATCTGTGTATTTGACACAAAAAACACTTTGAAAAACAGACAATAATTAACAGCATTAGAAGAAAACATTTATTTGCCAATGAAATTACCAGCATTTTTTTATTCGTATCAAAATTCGTAAAATTTATCCTTCATGCAAATTAAAATAAAAGGATTTAAGAAAATAAGTGCATAAAATAGTAAAATAAATAATATTTTTAATGATTTGTACATGAGATATAATTAGATTTCTTTTTGCTAATATGATTTCACAACTTTCTTGCTGAAATCCTTGTGATTTAAAAAAAAGTTTTTTATTTCCTTTTCTAAGAACAGCTCATTAAGATATAAAAGGTATTTCGAAGTAAATAACATATATTTGAAAAGCCTATCACAAAATAATTTTAATTGTTATACCCATTATTTATCTTTTCAGTGTTTATAATAAGGAAACTTCGCTCATTTTTAAGTTATTTTGAAAATTAAAAATGCCTTATTTATATATTTTTTGAAGTTTTCTGTAAAATCACGCTTTGCTTAAAACATTTATTTGTCATACTCTTATAAAATACACATTCATTTTCTTTTGCTAATTTTCTAGTACTAAAAAATTAAATTTCTGTTTTCTAATTCAAATTGAAATTATTTCTTTAAGGAATTATATGAACTTTATTTTTGAAAGACTATAAGAAAAATAATTTGCCTATTTAATTGATAAATAATTTTAATACTGAAAATTTTAGACTGTTGTCTGTGATTTGAGATACTTTGTAAAAACAATGGAAGTAATAAAATTTTTCTACAATTACTTCCCCATTTTTCATTAAGAATATTTAAATAATTATCCCATTTAATTTTAGGACCATTTAATTTAGATTTAGGAAATTAAAGAAATTTTAAATAATTTAAAATTTTTTTCTTTATTTACATATGGTTGAAACAAAATTATTTTCAGACCTATATTTAAGGTTGAAACAATTTTGAATTACTTTCAATCTCAGTACTGATAATTAAAATATAAGTAAACTAATAATATAATATTTCTGTTGTGAATTTTTTTCAAATATGGTATGTAAATTGTATCAAAAATCTTATCGGTTATATTTACTAGGAAAAATCCATGTAAATGACAACCTGCAAACCGCTACATAAGCATGGCTTTCTGGTGGCATGAGAAATATATATATTGCAAAATTTACTGGTATAAAGATCAAAAGAAATTTCAGGAATTTGCTTATTACATGTCTTATGGTTATTTCGCAACTTTTTGTAAATTAATTTCAAGCTTGAATTTTTTTACTTTAAATTCCTCATGAAACGACTGGTATGTCACGAAATCCGTGATGAATAAACTCAATAAAAAGTGAAATTGAACTTCGAACTCCGAAGCGTGATTCAGCAACTTATGCCAAGGTTACCTGAAAGCCAAAGTTTGCTTCTGAATGTTGTCACACATTCCTATGACTACTCGTTGTTGCGTTCATTTTGCTACTGAACTTTAAGACTCTTGTGGATGACAAACGAAATCTGTTTTACTTAGGATGGATATATCGCTATTGTGCGTTCGCAGGAATAAATAATTTATCATATTTTTCTGAAGTAATATTTAAAATTAGTATAATTTAAAGAATGTGTCTTAATTAATATGTAAATGATATTTATATTAATTTTATATCTATATTTTGATTACTTATTTATCTAATTAAGAGGAATTTGTTTTCCAAATTTTCCTTTCTTTTTTCTGAATTTGAAGCGTAGTAAATTTAAACGACTGCTCTGTATTGTAAATTAAGTTTAATTTTCATTACTTTTAATGTTTATAGAAAACCCTCTTTTGCATTTAATACCGAAGAATTTATAAAAAAATTATCAGTATCACTCTATGAATTTTGCAGAGTCTGTTACTGATTATTATAAAATTAATATTTCAAATTCTTAAAAGAAATTCGCTAATAATACAATTATTATTAATGTATTGGAATTTCTATTTTATGACAGCACGTCTATATTCATCTATATCAATTTTATGCAAGTTTTCTTACATAAATTAACAACGAAAAAAAATTTTCTATTTTATTTTCCCCGTTGTTTCGAAATGTATCAAAATTATATGTATTGTTATGTCTAAATTCTTAATTTGTCCACCATTCATTTCAAAGTTGCTGGTTTCCTATTTGATTAATAAGAAATAATAGTAATTCTATCGTGATTTTGAATAATGGGCTAGTAATTTATAAGATGTAAATATTTTAAGTAAAGAATTTACAAAATGAGTTCAAGCTGTTTCCTATGAAATATGTAAAAATCATAACAGGAATAACTGTATTTGATTAATAGATATGTGATTATTCCAAAAATATCGATATGAAATGTAGCGATAACTATTTCTAAGTTTGAATTTGTATATATCATGTATACACATGATCAGTTAGAAAAACTGATATAATTTGATAGCCAAAAAACTTCAATAATTTTCAAATTTATCCAAACTTGATATGAATATGCTGTTCTGAAATTGCATTCGAATGTTTTCCTGGAGAGTTTTAACTTTCTTAAATCCTTAAAGACATTCGTCATATGTAGGAGAAAAAATTGAGTTAGTT
Source organism: Latrodectus hesperus (assembly GCA_037975125.1). Lineage (NCBI taxonomy): Eukaryota > Metazoa > Arthropoda > Arachnida > Araneae > Theridiidae > Latrodectus > Latrodectus hesperus. Next base: position 47,548,916 of record CM075854.1, on the reverse strand, counting down.
TTCTTACACTACCGCGACAACTGTTACTCAGCTCAATATGCAAAGAAAGATTTCTTTGGGCAAAAGCACATTTCATCTTTGGAATTTGAAGACGTTATTGAAATGACTGCAAACAAGAGTCCCGTGAAATTAAATATTCGTTCCCAAGTCAACGATGAAATAAATGTGAGGGAGGAAAAGGAATATTCGCAGATTTTTATGATTCCGCCTTTTTAAACGTTCATTCATTCACGTTCAAATATTGCAGTTTTCTGTCTTGGCAAAGGTCATTTTTCTAACCATTTCTGTCTGGACGTTAGAGAAGGGACTCATTGAAAGAAATCTTCGCAACAAAGCAATCAAGACATCAAGAAGTTGGGTTGGAAATGGGAAAGGATGAAAAAAAATTCCCCTTGAGATACACGGGGGATACAAATCGTTCTTATATTCTTCTCCAGACGTTGCATTAATCAGGGAATGTAATTTCACGTCTCATGAACGCTTTCTTAAGAGAGAAAATACAAAAAAATGTGATCTTAGAAAGAAGAGGGTAGAACTGGAGTGAGATTAAAAGTCTTGGGTTCTATCTTCCCACTTCTTTTCAGCCAGCAATAAAAAGATATTCTCCTTTTTAAAGGGTGCTTTCTGGTCACTATCCAGACTTGCAAGAAACAGCAATCGATAGCAGCTTAGAACGATGTTGTGGTTGATGGCTTTTGCCTGTTAGTTATTTGTCGATTGGGTTTTTATAATATCAGGTACTGCATTAATGGAAAATAATAGTAAAAAAAACTATTTACACGTTGCAAGTTACGAAAAAGTCATTTAAGTTAACTAACCTACTATGATTTAAACATTTCATTTTTGGATATAGCAATACTGACCGAAATAATTTTTATTTCTGTATTTGAGATTATTTTATTGTTATCTGATTTTTAATAGGGGAAACGGAATCATTCTATGAATCATTTGTTTAAGTTTTGAGATACTTCGGCCATAAATAATATATTTAGTTTTCTTTTAAATATTATGAGAATTAAATCCAAATAGTGTCCGCAATATATTTTTAAAGTTTACATTTTAATATTATTAAAGCTCGGATTATCATAATTCAGTTTTTAATCAAATATACTCTCATTTTGTTCAAAACATCTCTGCCAGAACATTTCAGAAAGCGTTGATTTTATTCACATTTCAAACGCCTCAAGGTACTGGAAAAAATTTCTTTCATCAATTTTCAGATGTAGAGACATTTGTTTCTCTATAAAGTAGAAACTTTTGAGTTAATTGCTCAGCCACAATAAATTTATTAAGCAATATATTATAATGTAAAAATGTAAGCATTTGCACTTCCGACTAAATTGTTATTATTAAAAACTATTATTTCTTAAAAATGTAAACTGTTTCTAAAAAGAAACTACATATATATATGTATATATATATATATATATATATATATATATATATATATATATATATATATATATATATATATAGATATATATATATATATATATATATATATATAAAGAGAGAGAGAGAGAGACACGAACATGAATATCAGACAAAAATTTCAATATAATTTTAATTTTATACATACTGAACATATGCTGTGCTTATTTGCCTATCTAAATAAGGAAGCCCAAAATCAGAGACACCAAACACAATTTTAAATTAAATATAATATTTTTCTGACCATTCATGACTCGTTTATTAAAAATTTTATAATGAAATCTTAATTATGGTAAGAAAAGCATGATTCCTCTTTCTGTAAAATGTTAAAAATTCAGAATTATGATGAATTCATTCAAATTTTAGACATACTAAGTGATTATAGCACACTATTTAAGCAATCATGCCTTATTGAGAGAAATTTATTTGTTTCTACATGTTGAGAGAGAACTACTATATAAATGATCAGAATACACAAATTTTTTTTCCTTAAAAATGTATTCAATGTTTCGAATGGTGACACTACACAAATATAATATTACTTCCCTATTATTTATGATTGGATTTGCTATGAATGGTCAGACAACTAAAAGTTACAATGAGGCTTTCATAAACATTCTCATTTGTTATTTTCACTAAGAAATTTTCACATATGTCGAGCTCTATTTACTTTTCGTGAAGGAAAAAATTTCATAACATTCGCGAGCCACACAAAAATGCTGCAAGCAGTGAAGCAACATGACTTTCTTTTCATTTATTTAACAGCAGCTAGGATTGAATCTTGGACCTAAACTCTAAAATACGTGGTTTTACTATTTGTTCATGGGAATCTGTATCATTCATATGTAGTATTATCATAATGAGATCTATTTGATATTTCAGCATGAAACTTGTGATAAATACATTAATCATTTTGTAATTGATTGATAAATATGATGAAAGGCACGATATAAAATTGTAATATTAAACCTAAAAAAAAGATACATGTTTAATCAACTTTAATTATTTTAATGATCTTAAGCTATAACTGTATTTTATTGATTTAATAAGTAATAAAATTATTGAAAAATAAAATGATAATTTTATTCAGAAGTTTATTTAATAATTAAAAAATAAACTAAACAGTTTTTCACAACATTTTAAATAACTATACTTAAAACTTGAATGTCTAATGTTAAATATTGTTTAAAATTATAAATTGTATTTGATAAAATATGTCTTAATAGAACTTTTAACTCAAAACACGATACATTTTTGTTGCAAATTCTATGAATTCATTGCTTGATGCAAATTTTAATAATGTATTGCTTGAATTCTTGATTGTTAATCATATTACATCCTTAAATCTCGTATTGAATCTCTAACTTATTCCACGTTTATGGAGCGAAAACAAATCAAGCAAAAATTACATCGTATAATTGTAGGCGGAAGTGTGTGATATTAAATCAAATTCCTACACTCTTTCGGATTAATGAAGCGTCAGTGTTTAAATTGCTTAAATTAAAGGATTCGGAACAGATGTTCAACCGAACGTCGAAATTCTATCAAGCTTGTTTGACAGTCTTTGACTGTGTCTGTCACAGTTACAATCAACGTTTCGAGATCGATATTGTTTCGCTCCTCTTTGAATTTACCTAGTTAATGGACATGCTATAATTTATTGTAAAAATTATTTTAAAATGATATATATATATGTTACATTTTATGTAAAATCAACATCGTAAAAATAATGCAAACATCTGTTTTAACATTAATTTTTTTAGTTTATCTAAAATAATTTTTAATAATGGAATATTAATTAAATTTAAGGGAGAACTTTTCAAATATCTTAATTTCAATGCAACATTATTAATTTTATGTGAAAAAGAAAAATAAATGAATAAAGAAGATCGCATTTTCAATGATCTTTGACGTTTGAAAACTAATATTTCAATACAAGCATTATTTCGCAGTTCTCACTTACTTATAGGCAGAAGTTATTTTTCCAAGTTATTTTTCGCTCATTCGGTTTTAAAGCTCAGTAGAAATAAAAAAATATCTCGTAATTAATTTATTTTGGAAAATAAATTAAGAAGTATTGAGTAAATGGCATAAGTACAATAAATTTTCAATGTCATTTAGGGCGTTAATAGTATCATGAACTGCATAGAAGAACTGGGTATCACATGCAAAACAAATTTATAGTTTTTAATCTCAAAATTATTGGTAAATATTCAAATATTTGCTTATGTAATTTGAATATCACACATAAAAATTTTCAGTCTTAATTGCGTGATATTTGAAGCAAACATGATATTAAAAATTATCAACTGATATTTATATATAAAACAATTCAAATCTTAACCGCATTTAATTCTTGAAATTTTTGACTTTTGAATAAAGTTAAAGTGTATATTAGTTTTTGCATACATAAATTTCTAAAAATTGAGTAAGTTCAATTTATCATAAGTTATGTAAAGTCATATTTCACCCTTTTTGAATCATTTAAAAAGTTACGTAAAAATATCACATTTAAAGGAAAGTCTGTTTTCTGTGATTTTTTGTATAATTATTTGTATTTTAAATATGGCTTGAATATTTGACACATAACATAGACAAGTTTCTTATTTCTCTGTTTTTTTGCTCACGGTCATTATTTAAATAATGCATGTATGCATTTTAAGGGAATTTTTTTATGAGATTTAAAAAAATTATGTATGCTAGAACTTCTTAAGAATGATTTTTAAGGATTTTTTCTAGGGAGTAACAATTGCTCTGTAGTCACCAAAAACATCACTTCCTTTTTCAAAGTTTTTGATATCATTATCACTTTTATTGAGTATATTAAGTACATCTTCTTACAGATTTACGCAGTTTTCGCAGAAATTCTTATATGTTTTACAATGAAAATTGAAATTCTAAATTGTAAAAAAGTACTCCCAAATATTGTTATTAAATTACAAAAAAAATGCTACCTATAAATTGCGAAACCACGCTGTCGACGTGAGACACATAGCAATGTAACCAAGCGAAATAAAAAGAAATCAGGTTTCTAATGTGTTTAAAAAAATTATCACAACCTGAAATAAAAATTCTTGCAGAAATGTAAATTCCTGTCGCTGAGCACATAAAATATCAACACGACTGCATAAATTTATGTTCGATGTGATTGTATTTTAAAATTATCAAAGAAAATTTTTAATCGTTTCCATTAACAAAAATAAATATTTATAATCAGTTTCGATAGCACACAATATGCATCATGTAAATAAGTTATTTCTTGGATATTCTTCCCCACATCACAAGTCACTTCTCCTTCTTTCACTCTTTTTTATTTATTTATTTTTTTCTCTCTTCATTCTGTTGCCCGGGTGGTCTGGTACTGGTGGGGGATTATTGCTTAGGTTGTAAAGGTGCACCAATGTGAGGCAAACTGTACCTTACTTTTTAAGCAATCTATCAAGAAATTCTCCTTTTCCGCTAATCAATATATTGAGCGGCGATCTGGATACGCCCTTCCTAAGATCTCCGCCCACCTTCTGAGCGAATGTTCACGTGACTGTCATCTTTGGACAGGTGTAAGCAGGTGCGGGTCGATAACAAAACCACACATGCGTAGATCACCACTTCACTTTCGGAAAGTACCCTTGTGAGTGTAAAACTTTCTTCGTTTCTTTTTTAACGCCCCTCACCTAAATGTTGGAAAACTTTCAGAAAAATTAAATTTCGCTCCCTAAAGCCCCTTGTATATTCGATATTTGTTTCTGAAGGATGTTTTTTGTACTTCCACTCGCTCTTTCATCAGTGAAAAGGAAAGCCCGCTTACTGTCGTCAAAAATTTAATTACATCGCCTTCTGACACTGTGGTGTATTGTAGTCTCTTTAAACTAATAAATCAACTTAAAGTAGCTTAAGATATTTTCTATTTAACTCATTCCTAAATGTGTGCAAACTTGCCCATTATTTCTACTTATTTATAGTAGAAATTGAGATTTTGGTACTTAACTATTTTTTTCGAGGTAAACATGTACGTGAGATGAGAATTTATTCTATAAAAGATTTTTTCTAATCATTACATGGCTTTTATTTCACTATTTAATACTTTATATTTGATTCCAAATAAAACAAAATAAAAAACACTAAAATATTACTTTGAAAATAATTTTACAATTATTTGTTTTTCCTTCTGTGTCCTTTCTCTGAAAACTAAACGTATGCTAAAAATACTTCAAAATGTACATATTCATATTCGGTAGAATATTTAAGGAAAAAAAAACGTAACATTAGAAATTCTAATAATATTTTTTTTATTTTAATTTTTGGTTTATTAATTTTGTTCTATTTAAAATCTACTTTCAGCATTTCACTTAAAATAGCTTCTAGGTAATTCGTCACTTTATTTTGTAAGAACCTTTCTATGTTTTGTTTCCATATACTTATTAAAACCCTTTTTTAAGGTTAAAACTGTTACTAAATATGTAATATTCTCTTCTTGTTCTATGAAGTATTAAAAAAAAGGATTATTAATTTTTTATTAAATGAGTTAATTTTCATTCATAATTTAAATATTGCTTTTAGAAAACCAGCTAGCTTATTAAGATCACCAGCTTAGCTCAGTTTTTTAAGAGCATTATTTTTAGACCAGCTCTCACTTACTAAATCTGTGTACTCAAACATTTAACGGAATATTCTAGAATAAATTTTCGTGCCATAAAAATACCCACGCACGTATTTCTTCATTATTTACTTCTATGTTACGAGATTATTTTTGGAAAAGCTTAGAGAAACAAAAGTTTGAAATAATTTACCTATCAGGATCTTTTTATGTATTTCTTATTTTTCAGAATTTTGGAAAAAAATGTTTATCATTTTGTAACTTGGTTTTTTGGTTTCAAATGCCATGAAATATGTAAAATATAAGAATCATTTGTTGAAGTAAATAAACATTTAATTGAATTCAACTCATTGCGTCTTTAGTAGTATGCATAGATTTCCAAATATCGTGTCGGATAGTATAAATTTAATCAATTAAATTTATTCAGTTGAAATTATGATTTAAATATAAACTCTATTTTCTTATACTTTCAGTTTAGTCCTTAATATTACTGAGACCATGATTCGAAAATATTTCTGGCGATAATTTGACATTGTGTTGATAAGTTATCACAATTTATAATCCTAATCTTTCTTGGTAGATGTCTCCGAACGGATGATAAAAATCTAACTAACTGACTAACACTTAGTTATAGTTTCATGAATGAAAACATTTGATTCACAAATTATATGTTATAGAATCTTAATGATATTATGTAAATGAATCCTTATAAAATAGTTTCTTTTTAATAAAATATTCGATTTCGCAAAACATATTGAAGACATGAACATATATAAATTATTAAAGGATATAAAATATACGGAAGAAACATGTTAATTTAAATTTTTAGATAATCATATTAATCCACATCTCTCATATATTTTTCAGTAAATTTATGAGAGATGTGGATTAATATGAGATTATTAAAGAGGATACATTTCTCATATATTTTTCAGTAAAATTTATATAAAAATTTAAATGGATAACTTAATTTTATTTTCAGTAAGGAATTTTTTCCAGTCATTATTGCATTAAATGCAATAATATTTCAATTCTTAGAAAAAAAAGCTGACATATTTTGAACGTATAGGCTTGGAACATAAAGATAATTTATCTTATTGAATTAAAGAAGCAATCATTTATCATACTGCCTGTTTTCGCCAGCGCATTTCTATGACAAGCCTAAAACTATTTTTACAATAATAATCAGGAACTACCCGTATTGATTATTTGTTCATATATTCATTGATCAAGTTCGTAAATTGTATTTTCTAGGTAATTTTTAGTAAGCATCCATAAAATTCCTAATGATGTTGACATTGTAAGACTTACAACTTATTTATGTTTTACAAAAGTTTGAACATTTTATTTATTATATCCAAAATAATTGTTTGGTATACATTTAAGAAGTGGTTTGCTCTTAGAATATGATTTAATATTCTCCTTTTTAATAACTACTATTTCCCAACATTGCAGCTGCAAATTGGTTTATATATGCAAATGCTGCTATTTGTAAGGATTCCCTGAAGTGCCTTTCTTGAACAATGGAGATATCAAATTTGAAAATAATTTTAAGAATTCTTATGTGGAATGCTTATTTAAAACTTCTTGTTGTTCTGATTTAATTGCATGTATTATTTATATTTATAGTTTATTTCATTTGAATTGTCGTTAAAATTATTTACATTTCTTTCCCCTTTTTAAAATTTTTTTAATGACTTGAATTTCAATATTTTAAGAATTCCTGTGTAATACTATGAAATTCATTGATTTCTTGCAGCTCATTAGTTTAGATGTAAATTTTAAAGAAAATTACTAAAATAACTTTAATATTTTGAATGCTTAGAGGAATAAACCCATTTACAATACTTAAAATAATAAGAAATTGCTTAAAATAATAAGAACTCTAAATTTTACTATTATGCTACAATACTTAAAGTAATAAGATCTCTTAAATTTTTATTGTTTTTATTGATTAGCATTTATATTTCCTTCCTAGATTGGAAAAGACATTTCGGTAGTTCTCAAATATAATGTAGAAATCAAGTGGTTGAATAAAGTAAATACATGGGGAATACGGTCCATTGTCAGATTGTCACCCGATTCCATCTTTTCTTGTTCAGGCTGGATTCCTTATCTTGTGGTTTTTCTGTTGCTGCTCAAATATTGACTCACCCACCCATGAGAGGCGGGGGAGGCAGAAGTGCTTCTCAAGTGATACGCTTCGAGTCATTTTACGAGCTAAAATTAAACCTTAGGAATAGAAAAGAATTATTATTTATAGTTGGAAATCTAAGTTTACTTCGTTCCTTTTCACTAATTTAGATTCATAAAGTAAATAAATCTGTGTTAATGAGCAAGATGTTTGTTAATGAACAGCAGCACATGTTTCAGTAAACATGAAAAAATTGATTTAATATTCTGATTATGCATTTCTGAAATCTATTATGATTTTCACCTATATTCAGGATACTTATAAAAGGTTTAGCATATTTAATTAATATTTAATATAGTACCTTAATAATTAATAAAATAACATTTATTATAGTTAATAATGTTGAAGATTAGATAGATTAAAAATATGTGTATGATATATATGTATATGATTTATTATAAATATATATGTGTGTGTGTGCATGTGTGTGATGTATATTATTTTATTGATTATGATTATTGCGTGCATAGTAATTTTTTTATCATTTGAGATTTTACCTCTAAACAAATCAATTTTTTAAAATTATAACTTTATTATAAATATTTTGTGTGTGCAACCTTAAATATCTTATAAATGCATATATTATTAAATATTGCATGCCTCATAATCATTAACACCTGTTGGGTATCTTCGGTTTCTTTTTTATAAATTATTTAGCCTACTTACCTAATGGATGAATAATATTTCATGCATATTGTTGATAATAATTTCCATGATAAGAATGCTTACGTGATAAATTTGAATCATGAAAATTGCTTAGCGAAAGTTATTTTATGTTTATGTTTATCTTTTGTCAAATTTCATTTGAAATGAAAATTATGATTTCCGTATAGCACATCAATATTTTAATTTTATTTTAGCGTGGTTTCTTTAAAAAACACGTGAGCAATAAATGGATTTTTTATTCTACACTCGGAAGTGTCAAAAACAGATCTTTCTTTTTTCTTCAAATGTGAAATCGAACTAAGTCTGTGAAATCGAAACCTTTCACTCATGTTCGTGAACGAACGTTGGAGCAAAGCTGTCACATGATTTATGGCCTCGAAGTAATATTTTTCGAACATTCATTCATCGTAAAGAAAAATAATTCCTATTGTAAAATATCCCCTTCACTTCAATGCATTATTGCTTGGGTTTTTTGCATTTAAATTTATGTAACCATAGGCATCAGCTCATACGTCATGAACAATATTTCGTGAAGTATTAGTTAATACACTATGAAAGCAAATAATAAAAGATTAGTCATTTCATTCATAAATAAGTTGAACGAAAAATCAGTAAAATGATAATACGTCATAAGCATTGTCCTCAGGTGTCACAATAATTTTATAAATGTGTTTTTCCGAAATATTTTACTATTAATAATACAAACTTATATATAAAATTATTAATTTTACATAAAATGCGTCTTTTACCTAGTTCTCGACGAAGATTTACATTTATCATATTATCCTTTATTTAAACAAAATTGTTCTGTGAGTTGAAAAATATAAATAAACAATAATTTAATAAGAAACAATTTAAAACAAAGCAAGATTTTAAACTATTTCACAAAAAGTTATTTTTAACAGATTTAAAAATCAAAATTTCGGCAAGAGAAAATTTTGTAAACATATGTTTGTTGTTATGTTAAAAGTAAACATATGTTTACTTTTAAGTATATTAAGAAGGAAATAATCAATCCATTGTTTCATTTCATTTTTAGAATGTTTTACTTATTTGCGATTTTATTGAAAAAAATTGAGAGAAACGTAATTCTGTATTTACTTCCTTGACCTATTAATGAAAAAAGTAATGTTTTTTTTTTATCTTGTACTTGTATATTACATAAAAATATATTGAGTGAAAATTAATCTTATATCTCCGAATTTTAATAGAATTCGGATGTGTGATCAATTTTAATACCTTGTGCGCTGATTTTGAAATAATAATATCTTGTATTATGTGTATAAAGGATATTACTATTTCAAAATCAGCACTCTAGTATGCAAATTATGTATATTAATGTAATGTGACCGAACTTTTACATTGAATAATAAGTGAGGATTATTTACATTCGATGCGATGCAGATTAAATTTTTTAATACTGAAATGTGCAGAGTGGTCTAACCGGTTTAAAAATCAGCAAGATTATATTCTATCTTAGTATAAAAAAAACTGTAAACATGGTATGTAAATTTAATTTTTATTTTTTTACTATTTTTTTTTCCTTTTTACTGCATAGTGGTTATGAGTTAAAATTGTTCCAACTTTAAGAAACCTTATTTATTAGTTGTTAAAATTTTGCTTTTTATATTGTTTATTGTTTCGATTTTTTATTACTGATAGGAGTAATAAATGCATGCATTATACAGTAATAAATATATAGTCATATTATAAAACATATATTTTACAAATGCCATGCACTAATGTATGCAAATTTATATGAAAACAAATTTTTTAAAAAATAAAAAAACTGTTAATGTGAATATATAAAATGAAATTGTTTTATGTTATAGAGAGGTGCCCTTCAGTCTCTTTTTCCCTTCTGAACTTTATTAATGTGCCTGTTAATTTGCTTAAGTAATATTAATTCTCTGGTGAATACCTAAATCAACTATTTTATGAATTTGTAAAAAACAATTTTTACAATTTATTGGTCCAAACTTTATGCCAGGTTCAATAAATTGCTGAAAATTTTCTGGTAGCCAAAATTGCTTTCTCTCTCTATCCGAACTGCTTATAAAAATAGGAATAAAGAAATTTCATATGTAAAAAGATAATTCTCATTCTTAAGCTGTTTGTAATTTTTCTGTATGGCTCGTTTAAGAAAAAGATAAAAGGTGTGAACTATTTCTGAGGAATAAAATTTTTTGTTGATGTGGAGTTTACTTTTGCAAACTAAAAAATAATCTAAATAAAAAAATTTAAAAACTTTTCATTCGAGAATTTTTCGATAGATTATTATTCGAATTTGATTCATGTTTTACAACTGCGTTTGATTCATTTCCTAATTTATTGACTACATTATTCTTTTTTCATTTTGACTATATATTTTACTCCTGGAACTATTTATTCCTATATATTTTTATTTAAAATATGATTCAAAGTCTGAAGAACGGAAAAATATTTTTAATTTATGTTACTTATTATTGCCTTTCAACTATATCTGAGTTCTTCATACATAGCTTAAATATATAAAAAAGCCACAAATATATAATACCAGTCTTACACGTTTCAACTATATTTTAGAACATTATATTAATAGAAATTTTTGTCCGATTGAAATGTCTTATTTAGTATCAAATCATTCTAATGAGTCTAATTCATAACATTCTTAAAAAATATTCCTCTTACGTGAATGATTAAAATCTGAAGAATTATTATAAAACTGGTTCCTTCATTAATAAATGAGTGTTTCATAAATAGTGACAAACATCGATTTACAGGACTAGAGGTTTTCATTAACTTTGAAGGCACCGAAGAGTTGATTAGAAATTTTAGGTTTAAAATTCACACGGAGAGACATTTGAGAGCGTTAAGTAATTTGCGTTAAACAGGGTAGAATATTCTGGATCTTGCATAAGTATGCACTGCCATAAAATGAAGCTTCAAGTTATCAGATCCATAAATGCTCACATTTTGGCAATTTATGATAAAATGATAATGAGAAATATTTAGAATCTGTACTAAAGTGTAAAGTGCATGCAAGTTTGATGAGTTTTCATAAGTGGATGAAGATATCCGCGTGTATTAATTGCAAATATGGCTTATGGATTTTATTGCTGTTAGATTATATGAATTTACAAGCAAAAATCAGTAATAAAAAACAATTTTATAGGGATATATTAGCACCCTAATTATGCTTTCTTTATTCTTTTATAGTAGTAAAAAATATCACGCGCATTTTTATGAGTGTGTATCATAACATTGAACTCTAATTCATTCTCTCACTCCTGTGAGTAAGAGATGTGAGTAAGAGAATGAATTATTCTTAGTAAATAATGCAATTTCCAAGTTACAGTATTCTAATGTGGTAGACAAACCTTATTAATACCTTTCAACTTACTCTATTCGTGAATATAGTTTGAACGGATTAAAATGTGCATAATAACTGTATCTATCAGTTTGAATATATTTATCTGTATGCCTGGCAAGTTCAAGTTGGAAACATGGAGCACAGAATTCTCAAAATACCTGTGTGTCATTTGCATACCTTGTAGGTTGCTGGGCTACATACCAGGCACTTTCCCCAAATAATCCTCTTGTTATGGAACCACAGCTTTAAGCTTTCGAGTACATTTAAACTAAAGGCAGAAGTAATTTCTCATTAGAATTAATTTGCCTATTAGAATGCATGGGGGGAAAACGGGAATCATTCGTCCTGACGTGCCTCGTTCTCAGGAACTTCAGAGGAAATAGTTAATCCTTTAGTTTTCCTCACGCCTCCAGCAGTCCGAATGAAACTCTAATTAGAAAAGATAAAAGGAATGAGAACTAATTCTATCTATGATACCGTAATAATGTCCTGGAATTGTGAGTTTGGAAACTTGAGAAGTTGGAAATCACTCCTTGGAATTTGTTTTTAATTTTAATTTAGAACAGCACCGAAAACGGAAAGCTCAATCTTTGTTGAAATTTTTGAGTAATGCTAAAATATTTTTTCAGTTTATAACAAATAGCTTTCATTTTCAAGGTAACCGTTTTAGCCATTTATTCTAATTTCTTCTTTAGAGAGAATGCACATTTATGATATTCATCGAAGAATTATCAATAGCATGCGTTTAAGTTTTATATGATTCGCTTTCAATAATTTTTTTACACTAAGTCATTGTACTGCTTTGAATGACTTAAATGGGAATCTAACTTTCATCAACGTGTTGCATTCTTAGAAGTAATTACACTTAATTATTGAATCAAATTTTGAGTAGTAATTAAGTCTCAAATGTAAGATTTTGCTAAGGAAGATTCTTATGATTTTTTGTTTTCAATATATGAGAAGATTTAATTTATATAATTCAAATTAAGAAATCAAAACAACTCATTGCTTTGTTTTTAAGTGCGTGATTGTGTTAGTTCAGATCATGACATTAAATGTTCAGCTTGATTAATCAATAATTCACAGCATTTCTTATAACTTTGTCTTGTATTAGTTATTAAATATGTTGTGTAAGAACAAATTAAAAGTTATTCATATTAATCTCAAACCTGCAAGAGTTTTATAAGCAATTGCTTAAAAAGTGGTTTTTGCAGAATTTGGCATAAGAGGCTTAATAGTTTTAAGACGTAAAATTTTAATACTTATTGATACATCCAAGCCCGTTTCCCTAAAACATTTTTAATAAGTATTGTTTTATTCATTTGCCATTTAATAAAAAACTAAACTAAACCTTTGTCTTCGTCAAACGAAGGCTTTTGTGTATCAGTTCATGTCATTAAAACCTGCCTTAAAAATTTGTGGCTAAGTGGGTATAAATTCTGAAATGTGTTGGAAGAATGACTCTGGTTGCCTTAAGAACCAAATAAAATAAAAAACAAAATTTAAATCATCCTTGATGATTTAAGTTAAACATAAAGTGGATGTTTTGTTTTGTCTTTTTCTCATTTTGCTTTTTTTTTATTCTATTTTCAACGAGTTCAATTTTGGAATCAATATCGCTAAGGATGATTTGAAAACTACGAACCACAGGTAATATTCATGATTTTGAAAACTTTTACAAACAGAAAAACTTATAATTAAAAAATACTTTTTTGTTGCTGGTAAAAGTCATAAATGGAATTTTTTCTGAACGCCAACGACACTCAGATATTCGATGGCGAACTTCGCCATCTTTGCTGCAGCTCGAAGAGTGCGATTTGAAGGCAAGCAGGAAATTCATCTACAAGTTGGAGTTACGACGCCGTCTCAGCACGCTGTGACGTATATGAAACGTTATCTGACGCGTCACGGATATTTTAAATCAGTGAGAATCGTAATAAAGGGGCATAATCATGATCTCAACTGGAACGAAAGTAACGACCACTTTAAGGTTAAAAATACCAAATTATGTATACATTAAAACAAAAAAAATTTTTATCTTGTATTTTTTAAATAAAACTGTCTACTTTTGAAATTCTCAGGATGTGGTCACCTGTTCGCCTCCCCTATTTTTCACTTCCTCTCCACTCGAGTCACGTTTCCGATATGGATTGGGAAGAGACCATGGCTGGAGTCAAAACGTGATTATGCTATCAAATAGTCCTGATAATCTGATATTCCTAGACCTTTTAAAATGATTCACTGGAAGAAAATAAAACCAGCCGGTTGTATTCTTAAAATTCTTGCAGTCTGTTTTCTATGCCCGAAATATAAGAAATTCCTTTGAATTGTGTCGTTACGTTTCTCATCTTTTTATGGTTTGAACATATGATGTGAAAATATTTTTTTTTCTGTTTAATTTATTTAAATTTTATCTTTGATTAAGTGATGCTTGTTCTATAACATATAAAAGCATTTGTTTTTTCTGTCATAATAAGCAATTCTTGAAATGAATATTCGAATAGTTTTACGAAATTTATTTGAAAAACCAGCTAAATAAAATAATCTGCAAATTTAGCATTCAAATAATTTGTTGTTTACAAATAGCTTGCCAGAATCTTAGCAGTTTTGTTTGGTGTAATATTAAATGTTAATTATGTATTAAAGTAAATTCATTGAACCATTTTTCTGTGGTTTACGCTACGAATTGTAATTGCGGTATTAGCATTCTGAGAAAGTAAAAGTCATTGAATATAATTCAATATTTTACACTTAAGTACTAAATTATTGAACTGCTTTAACCTTTAACTTTGTATTCAGTGAACTTAATAGTACGAATTTTTATAAACTTTCTCAACTTCTTTTATTCTCATAACTTACAATAATAAAATATGAAACAATAATGAAAATATATTTTATCTATGCTTTTTTGCCTTTAAATTCTAAAACTGTTCATTCTGCTTCTTATCTTACATCATTCTTCTTCTTATTTTTGTGTTACATTAGAAACAATCCAATATATACATAGTTCTTACTTCCTTGACCCCAATATTAACTGACTATTTTAGTTTATATATACATTTTCTTAATTTTATATTTATAAACAGACTTTCTTTAAAAATAAATTCCTATAATACTCATATTTTATTTATTTTGAGTAAACATTAAAACAAGAATCTTATCACTATAGAATAAAAGATCACTCAAAAATCCCATTAAGACTTTTGTCCATAGAATTAGTTTAATCTTTATTTTCGTTTTTGCTCCCAATTTTAGCAACGAGCATCTTTCCTTTTCGAATTTATTTTAATAATATCACTAGTGGAATGCCTTATTTTCTAGAGTAAACCAAAAAGGAATTTCTACTGAAGCAGAAGTTAATTCTGAAACTACTGAAACTTTTAACCTAATAACAATAATTCCTTTTTCACGAGAGAGCTTTCTGAATTAATGGGTTATGATCGAAACTTTATTTTTCCGGAGAAAGATCAAAATCTGGTAGAATAATTAACCTTCTTATTATGATCTCCTTTATAGGCGATACGCGGGGGTTTCCGTTGTCAGCTTGTTTATTAATATATGAAGTCAATAAAACTTGCTTTATTGATAATTTTTCTTTGTGTGGCCTGAATTTTATTTTTAGCCATCTCTCTGTTTAACGCTTTCCATCTAATTTCCTCTCCTATAATGTTTATTACATTCTATGTATTGTTCACTCTACAGGTTGAATTATTTTATGACAAAACAGTAGAGAGGAGGAGGCATAAGTGAGAGTTGTGAGCTCTGCTATTTTTTTATTTCTAGAGATGAGACAAAAAGGTTTTATGATGGCATTTTATTTCTCGAACGGTCGTAAATTCCAGAGAAATTTTAACATTTTGAATATTTTTATGGGTTTCTTTTTTCAAAATACATTCAGCAAAAAACACGAGAAAATATATGATGCTGCAAAAATGCACATTACTTTAATTATATATATATATATATATATATATATATATATATATATATATATATATATATATATATATATATATATATATATATATATATATATATATATATATATATGTGTATGTGTGTGTGTGTGTTCGAATTTTTAAAATTTTATAAAACAATTCAAATGTTAGATTAATTTAATTTAAAACTATCTATTAAATATTTTCTCATTTTTTTTACTTACTCAATACGTTTTGAAAAAATTTATTTCTTACTCTCTACTGCTGTTAAAATAAATTATATCTAGATTTGGGATTCCACTTATAGGAACACCAACTCTCAAACAAATTAGTTGTACTGCAAAAATGGCGTATTTGAGTCACACTAAATGTTTTTATTAAATTTCCGAAATCAGCAGCAAATTTTTATTGTTGCTTCTTTGAAAAAAAGTTAGGGAAATATTATTTTTATGTAAGTTGCTTGTATTTATAAATCTTACGAAAGCTTAAAATTTCAGTTTATTCTTACAATCCTGATTTCAGATATATTAGTTTCAATGAGTAAGAGAAACAACAGCGAAATCTATTACTACATTATATCTTTTTGTTTATATGTCTCGCGATGTTCACTAAACTGCCAACTGAATGCTGTACACTCAGTGCTTCAATTCAACAGTTCGAGGGTTTAATACCCAATTGCAATAATTATGCATCTACTTCATACTGTAGGTTCCGCCCTCAAATATCCCTCAGAAAATAATTGCAGTGGCAAGAAAAATTAATTATTTTTCATTTGGTTTATCACTGTGATATTCCTCAGTCACTATTAAAATATTTTACAATACACAACACAACTAGTTATCTTGCATATTCATGAATACATAAACATAACAAATCATAATTTTTCGCGGGAATATTAAGGTACTGGAAAAATAGGTTTCTATTGAAATGCATTTTCATTGCATAAAAATGTCCAAAATACTAGAACTGTTTTCTAAGAGAACTGCTTTAAAGTAATAAAAATTGGAAATACTTTTTAAGGTACAAAATCCATGTCTTGGAAAATTTATATAAGATACACTTTGTACTTTGAAACCTTTTTTACATCTTTATTAAAATTTAAAATCGCGCATAATTTTCTTTTAACTATTACAATTTATTTTGTAAACTTTTTCCATTAAAATATTTATACTCGTATAGAGATATTTAATCGAATTAAAGAAAATATATTTAAATTCAATTGAAACGCTCTCATAATTTTATGTAATTTTGATTCAGTATCTAAAATTTTAATTAAATGTTATATAGATACGAGAATCACAATGAAAGTTTTAAGAAACCCTTGGCTGGGAAATGATAGAAAAGAATTAAGGAGTAAATTATTAAATAGAAAAATTATATTTTATGATTTTTCTTGGGATATATATATATACATATATATATATATATATATATATATATATATATATATATATATATATATATATATATTATATATATATATATATATATATATATATATATATATATATATATATATATATATTCAAGTACTTTGGAGAAGAATGAATTTTAAACTGTGAAGGAAAAAATAAAATGACGAGAGAATATTATCATACTATGATTTTTTATGATTTAAAAGTCAGATTTCATCAGAAAAAATGCATTCAAAGTTTACATTTAGCATTGGAAATAAAGTCCCATATCGTGTTTTACTGAATTCAGATGGTTTACCGAATTTTACTGTAATTGCTATCCTCTTCATGTGGAAGAACACGCAGAAAACCTGTTGTCAGTTGTACTCCCAGATATTATGTTTGCCATGTGAAAAATTTTAATCGCTAATAATCGTTGTAACTACCAAATCATGCAGAAGAAACTTAACATTGTATCTGCCGCAATACGTAAAATTATTCTTGAAGAGCTCTCATAATTATATGAAAAAATATTCTTCTCTTGGATTCCTTATAATTTAATCGCAACAGCAAAATGGAGTTAGTTATAATTATTAAAGAAACTCCGGTTTACTTAACATGAAAGAATTACTTAAATATGATGGTCATCACATTATACATTTTTAAAATAGTAAATAATGATGAAACGAACATATCATATTTTGACGTTCCATCAACGTCAAGAAAAATGGTCGGGGTCTTTGAAGACGATCCCACTTTTACGACGATGAAAGACTACGTGCTGTGAAAAAGTAACGTGTGCCTTTCTCTTCAGAAATACCGGACTGGTCAAGGCCATTAAAAGCTAGAAGGGAGGAGATAGTCATAAATTACTAATACACCACTAAATGTCTCTTTCTTCGTGAAGTAAATATTTGGGAATTCATGCTATACCAGGACAATGTCTTTTCACATTTATCAAGAATGAGAGTTGATTTTTTCGAACAAAAACATCTCAAAGCTATAGAACATCCTCTCCATTCAAATAATCTAGCTATGTGCGACTTATATATATATATATATATATATATATATATATATATATATATATATATATATATATATATATATATATATATATATATATATATTGCCTTAAAAATAATTTTTGTGGATGTTGTTTTAATTCCAAAAATAAAATTGAATAAGATAGTAAAAGCATTTTCCCATCATTTCTGAGAAATAAATGCTTGTAATATTTAATCTATAAAAATTTTGCCTACAGAAATGCGAGAATGCTGAAGGAGACCACTTTAAACAATTCTAAAATTTCCTAAATCTAACTTCAAAATTTAGGTTCATCTCAAAATTTCCAAGTGACCCTCATTCTTAGTTATAGTTAGTTAATAAGTTAAGAAAATTTAAATTAACTTAGTTATATCTGCTTGAATTATTTGTCTTAGACATAGTTGCAAATTAAATTCGTATTTACCTCTAGCATGAAAATTTTATTCTACGAACTTAATGATAAATGACGTTATTGCTTCGTTAAGCCTTAATTTCGTTCTTACCAAACAGGCCACTTTAATAAGATATATTTATTTGTTCCCCATATTTTGTGTAATTTAAATAATTAAGTGAGATGCGCTATACGTTTTCCCTTGAACTTAATTCTACCCTGAAATTTTAACGACTGTAAATAATGAAACAGTATGTTATAAAGTATTTTATGGCTGATATGAATATTTCGGTGTACATATTTAAAGATGTGGAAAGTGCAGGAAATCATTTCTATTGAATGAATCAAAATCATTTGTAAATATTGATCTTCTAAATTTGAAATTATTTGAATTTATTAGATCTATATGTTTACGTACTCAGTTTAGATTGTTTTAGAATGTCAGGTTAAATTATTAAATTATTTTAAATAGGTTTAAAAATAATACAAAAAAACAAAGTCTAATTTAAATGAAATATGGCCGGGAAAATTTTAATTTGCCATTTTTTTAGCTAATTTCTAGCTGGTTTAAATCAAAGCAAAATGGATTGAATAAAAAAGCAACAGAAACAAATTATTAATGGATATAGATTTGATACACAAAAATATTTTTAGGCTCAAATTCTTAAATTGGGGTGCAGGTTACATTTATATAATGTTATATAAAATCTAAATATTTAATATTTACCAAGGAAAAAGGACCCCGTTCCCTACGGTGTCCCATTAGTTATAGGGTTGGTCCCCTCCATCATTCATATATATAGTGAACAAATAGTAGAAAAATATTTTAATATATAGGCTTTGAGTTGAGGTTAATTCAGCAAAATTTTTCTGCTGAAATTCAAAAAGTATATAATTGTAAAATAAAAAATAGCCATTTAAATTGTTTTCTATCTTTACGAATAAATTCAATTTATTTTAAAGTTATTGTTGCTTAATTGTTATGCCCCTTATTATTTTAATATAACGATAATCTCTTGAGATAATTAACTTTCAATAAAATATAACACATTTATGTATTTCCGATAGCAAAACGCGATTTAACATAAATGCCCTAATTTGAAACTTTGAAAACTAAAATATTATATTAAATGTTTTTATTAAATATGATAAGATGATTATTGTAGACACTGATAACTATTAAAATTCGTTCTTTTGTAGTTTTATGTGTCCAAAAAAATTTATTTATGAGACTAATAGGATTAAAGCGTTTTGTCACTGCAGGGTTTTCTGACTGTTCATGTGATAAGCAGGTACTGTGGATACACAGTACCTCTCCTCGCATGAACAGTCGGCATAATTTTCCTGTAAATAGGGGCTTAAATTTTGAAATTTATCTTGCATATTTTAATGCAATTACTGTCAAGAAATGAAATTCTTTTAAACGAAAAACGTGGTTACCAGGCCAGGAAACTACTGGGAGATCAGGGATCTGTACTAAAATAACCCAACTCTTTTGCCATTCACTTGCCTACCCTAGACTGTGCATCGTGAAAAATTGTAAAGATTGTAAGTCTTATAGTACACCTTTCTATCACTATAGAAATCATATATAAAATTGTGTCTGCTCGTTTTTTTAATTTTCCACAACGCAGTCTATCACCAATAATCCGTTGTGAAATTTTTCTAAGACAGTATTGCTTACATTTTATCATTAAATATTAAGGATATTTTGTTCATAAATATTTTTGTTTAATTACATCAAACTTGAGCTTTTGACAAATATTTTGTACTATTACATCAAAATAGAGGTACACAATGACCTTCTAGTAAGGATGTAGGTAACCACTAGAAATATTATTTCATAATTTTGAATCAAGATATAATTCCCTGCTGTATAAGGAACTGGGTTTTATGTCCGATTCATTAAACATGCATGTGCCAATATCATCAAAATGTTCTTTAAGTTGGTCTAGATTAAGCCAACTAGATCTCATTTAAGAAAATGAAGCCTTTAATCATTTAATCCTGAATGGCTTCTATTGATATGACACCGCGTTGTGAATTGTCTTAGACTGTTGTAAGGCATTCTAACGTCCAGTACGTAATTGCCATTTGGAAGGACTTTTCATGCGTAGTGAACCAAATTGACGTGAGGCAAGGGAGGAAACCAGGAAAACTCCCAAGCAACAAGATTGCATGCAGAAGGCAGAAAATCGGCATCCATCACCCATTGCTCAAGAGTAACTGGATTAAATCCAGGAACTTTTTCACTGAAGAGCGGTGTTCTTCACTTTAGCCAAGGTGAATCCCGGCTTCTATTAATTTAAAAAAATAATAATGAAATGCATGTAAAATCTTTTTCTCATTTTGTATCCCTCGTTTATTTTTCACATTATTCAGACTGTAAATAAACACAGCCATAACCAATTTACTGTTGATATCAAATTTTATTCTGTCTTCATAATTGCTCTAATTTATTCTATGTGTTTGAATTTATTATTACTTTGTACACTAATATCTCATTAAAAATATACGATCAGTTATAAAACGAAAACTTAGCTCAAAATCCCACCAAAGCATCCAATTATTAGACAAGAAGAAAGCATTAAAGGTCCACATTTTCTATAAGAGTGGTTTGAGGTAAAATCGAACAAACCTGTTTAGGGCCGATTTGAGCACGATGAAATACAAGAGTAATAATTAATATGCTTTTTGTCACATTTAGAATCCACATTCACTGAGTGGAAAATGAAGCTAGCTTCCGAATGGTTAGCCGCCTTGCCTTCAGTTCAACTGTTAGTGGGTTCGATTCCCACTTCTGATTTAGGTGATTGCATTGGTTTGGAATCTTTTTTTGAACTGTAGGCCCCAGTGTAGTTACCCTTGTGTGCAAAAACCGCGTTGAGCGAGCAATGGAACGAAAAATAAAACCCAAGCACCGGGAGGGAAAATGAAAAAATGTTATTTAATAACTATACCATGCTGAGATTCTTGGAAGAAAATCCAATCAAATCTACTTAAATCATCAATGGGATAAAGCTCAAATAAGCCTATAAGTCAAATGTGGTTCGAATAAGCTCTAAACTTACGTCCAACTATTTGTCTTAATAAGCATACACTGCGTCTACTGATGGTATAATTAAGAACATCTATTTGTTTCAAATTAAACTGCGGAAATGATCACTTTATCATATCAACAACAATAGATCATATTTCTTTCATTTTATGTATTATTTTGGTATTACTGTCTTTTAATTTATCTTATTGACTAATTTGCGCATTAATTTTATTTTCAAAAATAGATGTATCATTTCAGTTAATTAAAAACAAAGCTGCATGAATATTTATTTTTAATTTTAATCATGGTCTTTTTATTCACAATCGTTCATAAATATTTAAAGATTAAACTAGCGTTCTTGGCATATTCAATTTTTAATGCAGTTCACGAACATTTTCCAACACATGAAATAGACGATACAAATAATTCATTTGGTAAAATAGTC
Source organism: Latrodectus hesperus (assembly GCA_037975125.1). Taxonomy (NCBI): domain Eukaryota; kingdom Metazoa; phylum Arthropoda; class Arachnida; order Araneae; family Theridiidae; genus Latrodectus; species Latrodectus hesperus. Next base: position 47,526,424 of record CM075854.1, on the reverse strand, counting down.
ATTACTATAATGATCAAAGACTAAATATGTGTATACATTGTATATTTTAAATTTATTATGTGAATAAATTGAAAATATTTCTTGGAGAAGTTTAAAAAATTTCTCTAAAAAAATCGAAACCTAATATTGTTCAAAAAATCTGGTAAAAATGTGCCTATAATATATAAAATAGAGGAACTAGTTTGATTATTTCTTAAACATATAATTGCATGAAACTATTTCGTTATGCGATGTGAATAATGTACTATCACCAAATAATTATGTAAAAATTTATTTCCTGTACCAATATTTGTAAATAAATAACAGAAAATGAACTAGTAATTGGACAAACTAATGGCTAAAAATAAATCTTTTATGTATGATAAAAAATGACCATATTTATTCAGTTATTGCTTGCATAAATATTTCGTTTCGTGTCCAGAAAATGACATTGTTATTTTCTCTGCTATTTTATGGATAAGGTTTTGAAAAATTACCATACAATTATTTAAATAACAAATGAAAAATCATCCTTCGCATTCGGAATTCGATAGGCCAGTATCTGGTACCAATACACCCCAAATGCAATTGCTTTTATATCCCCCAAGCTGGGCGTCGAGACATTTGTAATATTGTATTTTCTGATTGATAGCGTATGGCAGCGTCCGTGCATGTATTGTATTTCATGCTTCTCTTCTCACGCACTGTTATCGAAGATCTTGCTTAGTTCCTTTCATTGCGTGACGATTTAGATCTGTAGGGGTGCACCGAAAACGCACGCACTTCAAGTCTGCACACATCATTCGTTCCGACTTTTCGGATTCTAGCATGTTATCAGAAAAATAGATACGTTTTTTTCTTCTTAAAACAGTAACCTAGCAACTACTACAATATTTTCTTTTACATGAACTGATGTCCGATTTATAGTCATAACTAATATGTGCCGAAAGTTAGAGTCATAAACGGAATTCGACTGAATAAAAGAAGTAATATAAAAATTAGTATTTGTGCTTACTAATTTATAAACATCAATTTATGCAGATTGGATATGTGTTTTTCTGAAAAGACATCCTTATTTTTACCCTAGTAAATTTTAAAACGATAGGGTCGGGTGTGAATGAAATATTTACTGCATATTTATTTATGTAATATATTTACTTGGGTTGTATTATTTTTTAAAGCAATCTGAATTTGCATGTATCGTTATATATATAATTTAAGCTTCATTCAATATTTCGATATCGATATATCTTATATTTTCATGATGATTTTTATTTTTGAGCTCTACATTTCAAGACCTCTTTAAAAATTATACATTTGAAAAATAGCATTTTATATTCAGTTGAAAATAAAAGACTTTTAGAGCTAATCAAGTGTTTCACTAGACAAGAAAACAGGACATTAACACGAGGTTAACTAAAGTATACAGAAGTTTTAAAATAAACTAATCTACATATTCTTGTGTGTTTCATAATATATTATATACATTTGGCACACTTTCTTTTAAGTTTAAATTTTTTTTTCAATGTAATTGCCATTTATATTCAAGTGCTAGAAAAACTAGTACATCTATCTAGAAGCGTGTATGACACCATGACAATTGCTGCAACTAAAAGTGACATGGATTCGACTAATGTTTGAAAATATCCTGATGGCAATTGACATCGTGATTTCTTCAGGAGAATCCACAAATCCATAGTACATTTTGACAACTTTATACTGTTGACAAAATTGTACTGCTTTTGATTGGTTTAATTCATGTCCATCACTTTTTATAATAATTTCATTTGCTTCATAGATCTTAATGTTAGAAAACAAAATAGGTAGTTTTTGTTTCCTTGTTTGAAATAATATGCCAAACCAACGACAGCAAATAATTGCTTTATTTGAGGCTGGATTAAAGCAAATTCAGATTGCCAGAAAGCTGAATATCCTCAGACAAACGGTATCATGTACTATAAAATGATTCTTGTAGCTTGGACATGAAGGTGACAGACCCCCAAAACTAAAAAAAAAATAAATAAATAAAAAGAACTGTGAATACAAATGAAATTCACAAAACTATCAAGAAACGAATTAAACGAAATCCAAGAAACTCAATGAAACTCAATGAGAAAATAGCTAAGGAAATAAGGGATAGTAAAGAATCAGTTACGACAAATTGCAAAAGAAGAATTTGGACTTAAGCCATATAAACTTTGAAAAGTACAGAAACTAACTGAGCAAAATAAGTGTACACGGTTACAAAGATGTTGAGCTCTCCTTCGAAAGTCCGCAAAAGGCGCATTGAAGCATTTAATTTTCACGGACGAAAAACTTTTCAAAATTGAACAATCCTATAATCGACAAAATGACCGTTACTGGTAATCTAATCGTCCTGGAAGTTCCACTAGAGTAGAAAGTAGGCAAAAACTACATTCAGTTATGGTTTGGGGAGACATTTATGAATCTGGAAAAACTACTTTGGTTTTCATAGATCAAGGCGTCAAAATGAACAAAACCATGTAGTGCAATGAGTTTTACAGTCGGTTTTACTTCCTTAGGCTAAAAAATATTTTAAAACATCATCTGGACAGTTCAACAAGATTCTGCCTCTTCTCATTGAGCAAAAGCAGCGCAAGACTGGTGTCAAGCAAATCTTCCAGATTTCATACCTGTGGGAATGTGGCCCCCTATTCACTTGATTTAAGCCCAATGGACTATAGTGTTTGGTCTATTCTGCAATCAAGAGTATGCTCTAAGCCACATCAAAGTTTGGAATGCCTAAAGGCTACTCTTAAGAAGGAATGGTCTAAATTAATACCTGATGAACTGCGGCCCATTGCAGAAAATTTTACGTGACGTTTAAGGCTCTGTATCGATGCCCAAGGGGGCCATTTCGAAAATACTTAAATTTGTTGTATCTAAGTAACAAATGACTTAAGTAAAGTTAGCTTTTTTAAAATAAATTCCATATTTTTAGCTGAATACAATATTTTTTGTCATCAGGATAAAGTTGTCACCCTTTATTTTCCAGTTAGTGGAGGTTTTTCTTGAACAACATATTACAAGGCATTCCATATATTTAAAATGATGATCATATCTGAGTATTTAGGAGGCCACTGATAGTTTCTACTATCGGTAAAGTGATCCTTGACCTATCCGGAAGCAATTATTTGCATGTGGGAATTCAGATTACTTTCCTGAAGTTGTACAAGCCTTCTGGAATACAAAGTGAACATAAAACAGTATAATTGTTCGTGTAGATACCTTGTGTATTTGTAACCTGTCAGATTCGCTTCTAGACATATCAGCAGTCCCATATCATGCCAGCTGCACGCACATCATAACAATCACAGGATCTCCAACAGATTGAACATTACATCGTTTAATATGTAGCATTGACAGATTAATGAGGTTTTCACCACATGTCGTATGAAGACATACACTCCTACGTCCATTCCGGCAATATAATTGGAAACGAAACTAGTTAGACTAGGCAGTATATCTTCAATCATCGAAAAATCAATAGCTGTGTTAATAGGCCGAGGTAAAATATAAAGTTTTGTGCCTTGAAGTGAATCGCAGTGAACCTCTAGATCTTTGACTTCCGAAGCCCAAATCAACCATCATCGTCTGAACAGTTCGCACGCTAACACTTGTTGATGCACTAACACTGAAATCAGCAGAAACTTACAGACATTTTGCACATCCATCTCTTTCAAGAATTTTCATCGATTTCCGATTATCTCATTTTTTCAAGATTTCTGTCCGTTGTTAGCGCTGCCTGAGATTCGTTGTTTTAGTGAATAGTCGATATTCACAGCATACTCGTGAAATGGTTGCACGTGAAAATCCAAACTTCATCCCTAACTTGGAAATCCTGTGCTCCATCATTCGTGCACCATTCAAAAATCTTTATCTTAGCCTTTTAGCTGGAATAATTAATAATAATTTAGAGAGCGGTATATTCATTTTGGAACTTCTAACATATTTCTGCCCACTTTAGTAAGTGCCTGAAAAATTATTGAAAAGTTTGAAATATCAAAACTGATTAGTTAATCATATATAGTTCCTAAATTTTATAGAAAGAAAATAAAAAAGAAAGCATAAAGCAACTGTTGGAATAAATAAATTGCATGAAAAAGCCTATCTAACAGCATTGCAAGAGACTTGTACTATATTAGCGCAATCACATTGCCTTATTGATTAGTTGCATAATTTATTTGCATATGAACTGAACACCTATGGAAGTTTACGTGTCACTTTAATATATGCATTTTTTCTGATGCCCTAGGAATATTTCACCCATGGCACAATATATATATATATATATATATATATATATATATATATATATATATATATATATATATATATATATATATATATATATATATATATATATATATATATATATTATTATTATTATTATTATTATTATTATTATTATTTTATAATCTGCACACATTCAACACATTTATGATTACATTAAAATTTCTTAATAAACAATAAAAGCAAAACGTTCGCACGAAGAGGAAAGTTAAACACATTTATATTTAATTTTATTAAGAAATGTTTTATAGTAATATTCTCCCCAGAAACAAATCTTCCGCCATATTAATATATATATTCTAATGAGCATAATCAAGCTTTTAAAGTACAATAATTTCAAAAAAATTTTATTTCAGTTTCTAAAGTTTATTTAACGATTCTGTCAAAACATTTTCCGAATTTCGGATCATGATCTCCGTAATTCTTTCGCCTGTGAAACTGTATTTTCTTTACTTTAAATTTTTTTCCTGTTTCCCTTTTTTGTCTCGATGAAGTTTTTTTTTCAATAATTCAATAAAAATTTCTTTTTAATAACAAAGAAGCTGCCTTTAGAAAAATAAAACTATATCTCCAGCCTCAGGTTACAATTCAAAGAAACAAAGGAAATATCGATAAAATAAGTGATACGTAAACAGAATACGATTCTGCCTTTTTATTTTGTCTATACAATTTATCATACAATTTTGTTCCACTATATTTAATAGTTTCGTTAATCAAATTGCAAATAAAGCGTTTCTTAGCCTTAAATTACAAATTGGAAATTTTTTATAATCTAAATTTATGTTGTTTTTCCATATTTACTTAATAATTATTTCATTTGCTTAGAAATTTTTAAATGAATGAAAAATGCGATGGTTTTCAAAATCAAGAATAAGAAATTCAGGAATTGCTGCTTATCTCTCAGTTTCTTTTTAAATAAATAAGATTAGAAACAGATAATGTAATACTCCATCAATTTCTGAATTTTGAGTAACCAACATTCCACATTATTCGGAATGCAGAATATATAATCAGACAATTACTGCTTCTTCCAGGACAGAAATATGCTAAACTTAGCGATTCTGGTGAAATGTAGCTGTCAAACCAAAATTAAATTAAAAAGTAATAGGCTCGAAAACGATCGAGATAGAAAATGTTCGAACAATTCCGAATTTTCAATTTACTGGCATTCAATGTTTTCGAAGAATGCTGAATAGCGAGATTTTCTCTATGTAATTGAAAAGATTTAAATTATGCTAAAATTCGTGATTTTTTTTACTACTTTTTTAAATTTAAAAGGTTATCTAGGAAAATGTTTAGGGAAATATGCACATTTGTTTCAAATTCCATAATAATTATTTTTTCTAAAATGAAGTATATCATTTTTCTCTATATTCGCTCTTTGATCAGATTTTCTGAAAAAATTCAATGAATGCATAATTTTTCATAAAAAAGAAAAAAAACAATGATTTATATCTTGAGGAAAATTGGTGTTCCATTATATATTATATATATATATATATATATATATATATATATATATATATATATATATATATATATATATATATTATATTATATATTTATATATATATATATATGTATGTAAGTATGTATTTCTTTTAATTTAATCATCATAGAAGAGAATAATTTATTGGGTTTACTTCATTGAATCAAAATTATAGTTCTTCATTTTTACTTTTAATAATTTCAGCTCAAATATAAATGAGTTTTAGTATATTTTAATTCAGTATAAACTGATATTATTATTTGCATTCAAGAGACAGTATTTTTTGCATTTCAAAGAATACAATTGCATTTATTAAGATTATTTGCACAACTTGTGTTGATGTTTGACGTACATTTTTATGAAAATATGCTTGATCTTACGTGTGATAAAATAGTTGCGAAAAAACTTTGCAGTAAGTATTTAACTCAAACTTTAGGCTAGGTAGAGGGAAATATGTTGATGTGTTTACTCACAAGTACTAATCTGAAAATGCATTATATATGTGATAAAAATAAATTTTTAAAATTTTAGTGCCCAAAGATTTTTATTTCATATATTTAGAAAAATTTTTTTATCCACTCTTACACTTATATTAACAATCATCAAAAGGGTAAAATTACGGATTTTTCAGAGGTAAAAAAGTAACATTTATTCCTTAGACTTTCATTTTCCCCTGCCGTTATTTAAATTACTAAACACTGTGTGTAATTCTTCATTCAATAGATTTCTTAATCAAATGAATAAATGTTTAATAAGGTAAAACCAGTTACGCAAATCCAAAAAATTGTTAATAAATAGTAACATTTATTAACAAAATATCATTTTATATTTTGTTAATAAATGTTATTATTTATTAACAAAATATAAAATGATAAAATAAACATTATATAATGAAAAATACAATCCCTATTTGAATTCTAAGTGTTTGAGATTTGCTTTTTGGGTCAGGAATGAAAATGTAAACACTTGGCTTTTAACATGACGGTTTTAATTTGTAATGATGTTTACATATAAGACAGCTCATGAATGATTTGCGACCATCTGCCTCAATAAACATGTTTTGCTTTATCCACAAATTGTTCAAATTTCAATAAAATTAAAGCTTCGTTATTAATGAAAGCTTTATGAAAAAAATAACCCAGTAACATTTTGATAACGTAGTTGAGTATAATTAGTTTTGCTCTACATGGTATGATAAAATAAATGGATTGTGAAAATAACAAAAACAATAATGATGGTTAATCTGCTTTTGTTTGAAGTCAAATTTGATGTTAACGGATTAAACTCCAATAACTCTTTAATGTTTAATATATCCTATGTTGAGAAATTCTTGAAATTTTTACTTGAAGTCTTATATTTAGCTTATAAATAATAACTATAGGGTATTTTGCACTATTGTGTATCCACTAATTATTATAATAGTATACTTAGCATTGTACTTTTTACCATGAAAACAAATAAATGCAATTATATTCATATTGTAAAGGACCTTATGAATCCTATTAAATCGGTGATAGTTCGGTATTATAAGAGCATACTTTAAAAAGAACAGTGAAAGAAAGTGCTATTATAAGTCACGTTGCCTGAAAGAGAAAACTATAAATTTCTTTCAAAACACGATAACAGCACAAGCTACATATCTCATATCTCATATTCATTTTATTTTTAAATTTCATGTCAAAATTTATAACTTACAAACCAATTTCATTCAGAAAAAAATTTCTGCTACGAATAATTATACTGACTTAAACTTTTACTATAAGCTCTATTGTTTTTACCATTTTTACTTTTCCTAAAATTACTAATAAAATTAAACAAAAATTACAGCTATAGCGATTTCATAATCATCAGGATGAATTGCATTGCACTGATTACATCATAGCTAATAAATTTATTTCTTTAACCCATTCTATGTCACACTAATTTAATGTAATTAATTGCACGACGGAAAAATATTTACTAATAACACTGTTTTACATATTACTTGTTAGAGCAAGTATGCACACATTTAAGTAATATCCATACATATATATATGTACCATTTAACGTTATTTTCCCATTTTTCCTCTAAGTAAAGTCATCATACTACTTTGTTGCATATTTATATATTTTTTGCGTGAATTTACTCCATAACGTTTATTTCAATAACCTTTGACATTTTCCATGATACTTATTTTTAGAACTTAGACATATGTAGTGTATTATATGTAAATATATTAATATCTGAAAAATATTCACCAGAAACAATTTTCTCCACAAATATTTTCATCTGTTAAAAAAATTGTTATGAAATATCACTGCTAAAAATATATTGAATCCAAAATAATTTCCTTTGGTAAAGAATATTTGAAGTATAAGAAAATATTTGCTTATATTTTGATATTACATTCGATGTTTATTCAATATATCAAATAACCCAGCAGTTCTTATAAAAAAACAAAATACTTTTCCTACCCATCCAATGACATTTTATTTAGTTATGATCTAATGTGTGTGCACCATAGAGAAATATATAGTCATTTATAATATAGCTTATCTCCTCTTGAAGACGACATTATCTGTCATATAAATCGTTGTAATCCTCTACCAACAAATTTCTAGAGCTAATCTCGTTGTTTATTACCCTGAAAGAGCGTAGAAACATCTTGTTGGCACCGTGGGATTCTATCTCTGCGAGGCACTTCAATTTATCGTGGGCACATTGTGACTTATATAACTGTACCAAAACTTTTTAATTAAATTTCTGTAATAATAGCTGTCTCTTATTTCTATAAAACTCATCTCCATAAATAAATTACAGCAGTAATTTTAAAGCAGCATTTTCTGACTTAGCTTATTAATGAAGTTATCGGAGACAAACTTCTCACACTGTTTCAAACTTCAGAGAAAGAAAATGTAATCATGTATAAAATTTTAGATTTATCGTAACCATATTAGTATATTGCATATTTATGTCTCTCCGCAATGAAGATATGTACTTTGTGATAAAGGTGTAAAATTCTTAGTTAATTTAGAATTAGATTTTTTAATATACTTCATGCCGTTGAGTTGATTGGCGTGAAAACTGTTTACATTGGAAACTAATTTCAATTAAAAGACTTCGTATTTGCAACTAGAGGCACATTACAGAGCAATTTAAAAGTCAAGAAATATTTTATTTCGGTCAACTATATAGTGAATAATAAATATATGAAATAAAATACTACCCTAGAAGCAGATTGAACATTACAATGAAAATGCAAATTTTTGGAATTACATTAATTGTGCGCTTATGCAACCCTCAAGTTACCTGAGATCTCCAAACTGTTTGTGGAATGTTGGAAATGTTACACTAGACGGCATTATCATACGTCCTCAAAATGTTGCCAAAATTCTGCTGCATCTGCTTTGTTCTAAGATAATCGGTATATGCATTACTCAGGAGCAAGACAGTATTCTGAACTGAATTTGTTAGAAGTGTTCCTGTTTTAGATTAATCCAATAAAATCTTTATATGTTTAAGTAATTAGTGTAGTTAAAAATTGTGAAATTTTTACAAATCACAATTTTAATATTTTTCATCCCTGTACTATATATATTACGGTTTATATTTTTCTATTCTTACCACATTTCACATTACTTAAATATATGTTTAATAAATATTTGCTTGAATGAACAGAAAACAATGAATTTCAATTGGATTAGTCCCTCAAAATTAACGTTCCTTTCGCACATAACGATGATGATTTTATAAACTTAGCCTTGTTTCCGAGTTTCCATATTTACTAACTCTTGTAAAATTTTATTTATCAAGCATTTGTAAATTGTTCATCGATAGTTAGCTAGTAATTACAGCAATTTATTATTTAAACTTTTAAGAACTTCACTTTTTCATCAATAGTACGCAGATTTTTAATGGCAAACATGGTGATAATGGTTTTAAAGTTACATTTATTTTTAATGGTTATGCTCAGATATGTACAGTAATTTTTTGTCTCATAAGAAAAATAGACAATCATTATCAAATAATCTTACAATGTGTAAAAATTCTGCTTCTGAAAAAAAAGTTTTTTTTTTTAAATTAGTGTGAAATTGAAAATTTCAGTTATAAGTTTTTTTCTATTTTTTACATATTAAATATTTAAGCTTGCATTGAAATGCGTTGCGCTTGTTTTGATCCTTGAATTAAATTTATTTCAAAACAGTTAACACATAAAATGAAAAAATATTAGTATTTGTTTATTCATATACAAACATAATTTTATCTTTTAATTATTTTTAATGAACTCTAATTCCAGATTTATTTTCAGTTTTTTTTAATACAAATAAATTGACAAAAATTACACATACATTGCATCATATAACTTTTTCCAATTTCATTGTGCTCACGTCACTTATGAAACAGCTTGATTTCCGACACATTTCCAATGCAAAGTATTCATATATTTTCGGTACTTCAAACCTATTTCAATTCTATTGTCGTCAGCATCGCAGAAACTCTAGGGTTTGTTTTCCACTTCACTTTAATATTCCACAAAGAGAGAGTATTGTCCATCATGGTGAGAGTCGCGCAGCTGCCCAAACACCTGTGTGACAATCATTGTTCCCAATGAATGTCATTTAGTATTCGAGGAGCGTTGCCATTTTGAATGAGAAACTGTGGTAGATATTAAATAAAGTGCGAGAAATATATTCGCCGAAATATGAGCATCCACAACTTACCCATGAAAGGAAATATTTTTATAAGAAGCATTATTTTGTTAAAACTATACTGTCAATTTTGCTGTTATGTTTTGATGGTGATGTTTATTTTCTAAGATAAATGTTGCGAGCTTCAGATCAATAAAGATTTTGCTATTTTTTGCCATTTTTTGAGCTGTTAAAATTTTGTAAAAATACTCCTTTTTGACCCATGGTTGAATATTATCAAATCATCATTCATTATAGGGCACATCCTTTATATAGATCTCTTGCCAAAATGAGTAAATTTTTTCCGTATATGAACAATATAAAATTCAATGTTAAGATGTGCTGCTTGATTTGTTTAACTTTATAATACTCGAAATTTTACAACTTTTTTCTTTAGGGAATCGTTATAAGTAATGGAAAAAAGATTTTTTAGTATATTATTCTGTTTGTATGAATAAACTTATCACATTTGTGAAAGCATTAGCAAACTTAGAAATGTTATAGAAAAATGGATTTTATAAAAAGCCACATATATATATATATATATATATATATATATATATATATATATATATATATATATATATATATATATATATATATATATATATATATATATATATATATATATATATATTGACGGACAGAGTTTACTTGAATGAATACTTTCGTGCGTTAACTATTTTTTCTGTGGTATTTTGCTTTAATTTTCTGATCTGAATTACAGAATGTTTTAATTTATTTTTATTTAATATTAAATTTTAACATTATAAATAAAATTCATTTTTTATTATGGATTCTACTATAGGTAGACAGTGTCAAAAGCTACATTTAGACTTTTTACTTTTACAAGATTTGACTGCAGTAGTCTATGTATAAAAATTGTTTCCAACAATATTTACATTTATGACGAATCAGGTCTAATAATTATTGCAATTTTTTTCATTAAAATTATTGAGTAATTTTTATTAATTTTAATGAAGAAATGGAAAAAGCAATGGAATTAAAAAATTGAAACAATATGAAATTTCGACCCTATTTCGAGAATTTTACTAATTTAACAAATTCTCACTCGAAATATATTTTTTATTATTTTTTTACAAAAAAACATTTTAATCAGCATTATAAGTTAGCGCAATGTTTCTTTTAAAGAATGATTATGATCTGAATTCCTCATTTGTTTAAATGAATTAAACTATAAATATAATAAATAGATTGTCATTTGGAATGTTTTTATAAATAAATGAAGGTAAAAATTAATGAATTTTTATTTCATTTAAATACAAAATTAATTCTTGATTAAATAACTAATACAATATATTTTCAAAAATATTACATTGGTTTTAATCTTAAAAAAACTAAACTAAAATAAAGTAAATAAATCTCTACTCAATTCTTGTAAAATTGTCTAATTTAGCAAAATTTTTCTTCTGTGCTAAATTAAATTGCTATTATATTCACTCGTATAAGTATTTTTAATATGAATATAATTCATTCCAAATCTTATTACAATTAATTTTGATAGTTGCTTGCTTAAAATTCTTGTGTATACAACTGAATCAACTAATCGTGTATTTTTAACTGATAATTCTTTCGGATGTATTCATTTTAACTCATCCAATAATTCTTTTACAAACATACTTTTCTTTTTTTTCAAAATCTCAAGAAACCTCAGTTTTTCCACTTAAAAACACTTTTAAAGTTGTATTTTTAGTTAGCATTTCTATGAAATAACCATGATTTTGCGAATACATCAAATGAAATAAAAAAGTATCTTTTTTACTTCTATATATATTATACTACTTCTATATATATATATATATATATATATATATATATATATATATATATATATATATATATATATATATATATATATATATATATATATATATATATATATATATATATATATATATATTAAACTATTCCATTTTAATGTTATAATAAATAAATATTTTCTGTTGATAAAAAACTGCAAATGCGAGAAACGTGAGATTTTATTATTTTTCGTTTTTCTAATATTCTTTAATAACAAATGGTCTAGCCTTTTTAAGTGAGCCGAAATCCATTAAGGAGATGACTGGAAATGAAATTTGGCTTAAGAATGGCTTTGTTATTATTGTGTCACAGTGAAAAAAATATTTTTAGTTTAGTTAAAAGATATTCTTCACTACCTTAGACCATTACACTCCATTTTTTCCTCTCCTGTTTCAACTCATCGGTTTTTCACTATTTTTTTTGTCACTTACCAATTCCCAAGAGCTTTTTTTCGCTCTTGAAACAGGAAAATGACGATTAAGAAGGATAAAAATAACCAACAGTTGAGATATGTTGCTCTTTTTTGTATGAAAGAATTTTTCCCTTAAATTTAGCACATTGTTATTAATTTTGAAGATTTGACTTCTCATTTTCTTTAAGAAAATAAAACGTTATTCAACATTTATTTACTACTGTTTTGTGATTTTTTAAATATATATATAGAGAGAGATATGTATCGATAGATAGATAGACAGACCGACAGATAGAATAGAATAGAATATTGTTTTCTTATCGTTATTGCAATTTTATTTTGGATACAATCACCTACATTTTCATTGTTAAAATGCGTTAATTGTTCTATAAAACACATTAATCGTGTTTGGAAGTTTATAAAATCAAATCTTGGCTTATATATGAAAAATTCTTTTGTCACTCTACCATCATTTTCTAAATACAAGGATTAATTATGACAGAGAGAAGAGAGCTCTTTCTGAACACTTAAACTCTCATCCATACCCGAACTAGGAGTCGAATCTAAAAACTGTTGAATTAAAATCAGACCACTGAACTATCAGCTCGACCACTTGATTGAATATGTGCAATAAGTATCTGTATAACAGATCTAACGACTCTCTGGTATGTCATAAAAAACTTGGCAATAAACGTGTCATTTCATGAATCGAGTGATTTCTGCCATTGACTCTCATCCAAAATTTTGAAGTACCCTGTCTGTATTTTGATGCTTCTTGATTTTTTTCGATATTTCATATCTGATCATCATTGACTTTTGTCCTAAATTTTGAAATATGTTGTGGTTACGTCGTATTTGAATTCATTCTCAATATTTCATCTCATTACTGACAGTCGTTCGAATTTTCGAAACATCATATAGTATTAGGATTATTTCATACTATTTTATACTTTATGTAACATCTCCTGTCATGTTTCACTGACAGTTTTACAAAACGATAATCTACTTTCTGTTCGTCGCGTCATTTAATCAACCAAACGTTTGGTTGATTTTCAAGATGTTTGGTATTAAAGCGATTAGATTATAAAATTAAAGACTACAATAAAAATAACCTTTAAAATTATTGAATTCAAATATTTTTAACTTTCATTTTGTTGTCTTTTTATAAATCGTTGGCTTTATTTATTGTTAGGTATCATATAATATATGTAAAAATTATTTAAGATATCATATAATATTTCAAAAGAACTAGCTTTGTTATGTTAAATATTGTTAAATTCAAGTATAAAAATATCGATCTTGTAGAAAAGCTTTTTATAAACTTTAATTTCAATGTGACAAATGTATTTCTTCCAAAAAATAAAAAAAAATATCATGATAGGAGCTTTTGATGGTAATATTGATTATAGAAGTTTTGTTATACTTCTTTAAGTTCTTTTTTAAATATAATAAAAATTGTTTAAAAGTATTTTTTTATCTAAGTATATTTTGTATAAAAATACTTACAAAATTTTTTGACTTAAAACATAAGATATATATATATATATATATATATATATATATATACATATATATATATATATATATATATATATATATATATATATATATATATATATATATATATATATATATATATATATATATATATATTATTTTTCTTTGATTATCACTAGTTCAGATTTAAAGGGATGTTCTGTTTTATTATTTTTCACCAAGCGGTAAGTCAAGACCCGAATATCAACTTTGTGGGCGAAATTAGGAAATTTAAATTGACTAACCCTATTCCTTTTGACATTCTAGAAACTGTAAGCAAATAGCCAATGATAAAACTGATATTTCGTATTTAGTTCTTAATAAAATATCCTCATGTGTTATAAAAATTCTTTGGACTGATATTCTGCTCCTCAGATAAGAAAATATAAGCTCTTTTAATATAATTTACACGAAATTTGTTCAAACTCTAAGTTGTTTTCCAAAACACTCTCACACTATTTCATTTTAAAGATTTAAAAACAACATGGAAAGAATTTTGAAGTTAATTAGCGTAACTTTAAGCACCGTCCCACTTTAATTTTCTATAAGATAAACAAACTCTTTTTTTAACTGTTGCGCAAAACTGCTGCGTAGTTTGAGTAACTTAAACAGTTTTCTTAAGTACCCTTTAAGATGCCATTCAAGTTTGACGAGTGAAGTTATTGTTGTTTCCAGGAGTCTTGAGAATTCCGTCACTAGATTAATTTAAATACTACTCTTCACTCACACCAGGAATTGCATAGGGGACTAAATCTGGATATCTAAATATCGTTGCCTGTTCCTGATCCCTTGAGTGTTTCTCTGGTAATTCTTAAGAACAGGAAACTCAGTTGTCGGTTGCTATAGAGACTAAGCCAGACAACTATCTTGGCGGCGACTGGTTATCAAACAAATATTCCAAGAAGAGAGAGGTTTACTCTATAAATGGCAATAAAGTTTATTTTTGCAGCTCATTTGCTTGGTGATATATTTTTGTAGCTCGAAATGAGTTTATTACGCAGTTTTGTAGGTCATGTAATGTGATGTGGCAATTATTCATGGCACATCAATATTCTTCTATATAGTACAGTTCTTATCATTTTTAAAAAATATATGCTTCTTCAAATATGTTTTAGTTTATGAAACTATATATGTAGTATGAGTGTATAATGCGTGTAAAGTACTGAAGTTGTTACTCTTCATTTTATTTTTTTATAGTTTAATATAGTTTTTCTGCATTAATTGGCATTGAACCAATATCTTTGAATAAAAACTTCTGCAAATACTTACCTTAATTTTATTCAATGAATTTTAAAAATAAAACATTAAATACTTTTATTAAGATGTAAGCATTTTTAATCTTTTTTAAAGCATTAAATGTTTTAATAAAGAGCTGATATAGCATAAAACTTATATGCATATTTAAATTGCATTACTAATTCATTATAATAATTTAAAACAGCCAAAAAATGAAATTTTTTAAATAAAACTTTGTGCTGAAAGGAAATTTATTTCCTTTCACAAAACGTTTAATCATAATCACTTTATAATTTGTAACTCTATAAAATAAATTTATGAGCAATAACAAGAATGTTCTTTCAATTGGAGGGAAGATACTTGTATTCAAACTGCTCTGAAAAATGTATGAATCATATATATGTAAATAGAGAGAATATTTTTTTATCTCTGAGGTTCACTTACCTTTCTCTTCTCAATCATAGACTGTTCTGTTTCGAGGTGTCATTTTTATTGACAATTACTTAACTTGGCATTTGTCCAACAACCTGGAGGATTGGCATTTTGCCCAAGTTATTCACGCGCTTTACCTTTTTATTTATCTGAGTTACAATGAAATTTAAATAGATAACAATGTCCTAAAATGACACGCACCATAATGGCATTTCAATAATTTATTCTTTCTCCTGAAAACATTTATTACCAGGAAAATTTCAATTTTAAAGGAAGTAAAGGTAGTTTCATACATATTTTAAAAACGCTTTCCTATTCAATTTGTTTTCCAGCTCATCGTATACTTTGAGAAAAAAAGATCAAGTTAAATATTCCAATAATTTTTCATTCCATATGTATATATATATATATATATATATATATATATATATATATATATATATATATATATATATATATATAGATAGATAGATAGATAGATAGATAGATAGATAGATAGATAGATAGATATAGCCTAAAATCTATTGAAGTTCAAGATAGAAACTTAACATTGATATTTAATGATTATAAACCAATTATTCAGAAACATTTGTTAAGATTTAAAGTCTTTGCAAATGAGATTTTTTTTACGATTGCATCATAGATTATTAGTTTATTATTTTGGGTATATCACAGCAAAAGGATTTAGATGAATTTTTATTTCTTGCATATTTAAATCTTGATTGCCTGTTTGTATGCATTTGGTTTTTAAACTTAAAGCCTGTTCGTTAAAATGCATGTTGGAAAAAGAACAACCTATCAACCTTTAATAATAACTACCTCATAAAGATTTCCTGGTATTTTTTAATATTCTGTATTCGCTTGTCGATTGGGAGGAAATGTTGTAAATTTTTAAACACACAGCTCTAGTGACAAGTCAAAACTTGATGGTGAAATAATGTATACATCACTCATTGGTTAACTGCAGCATACGACGTTCTTACTTTCCAAGAAGTACAAACTGTTCACCACTTGACCCCAGTAAGCTGATATTAACATACGACTTTCTTACTTTCTAGCCTGTCTCCTTTCTACAATGGCATTTAATCTTCAGTGAAATATGCTGGTATTTAATGTAAATAACGCTTATGAAACGGACATAAAATATTATTTACAAAAATAAAATATTGTATCAAGCAGTAAATCAGAGTGTACCTGCATCATAATTAGGCCCCGTGGCCTGGTTGGCCAGGGCGTCGTTCTCATTATCAGAAGGTAGCGAGTTCGAATCCCGGCAGACCGAATATCCGTCGTGTTCGCTAATGGCAGCTGGGCCACGTTAAAACTAGGTGTGGTCGCAATGTCCTCCAAGTGAAATGATACCTCTGGGGGTAGCAGGTCAAGTATTCGGGGTCTTCTGCTTTGTCCCTGTTTCAAAATAATGAAGACTCCCTCCGGCTGCTTCTATGGGTTCTAACTCGTAAAGCCCAACTCAGGAATGCAAGGAAGCATGCTGGTGCAACAACAGGTACACAGTTGTTATCGCCATCTTTGTATTAGTGTTCAGAGCTTTCAATATTTACATTCGTATAATATTGGAAGATTAAGAGAAAGTTTAAGTTTTTGTACTTTGTTTCATTGCGCATTAAAAAATTCCAAAGACATAGATCGGGGAATAAATTCCTGAAAGGAAATAAAATGGGAAAATATATATAATAATAATATACATAATACGTGATTTTTCTCCCGAAATTCTTGTGAAAAAAGTAGATAAAATCAGTTTTAATAATATTTAGCATTCATTAATTTAAAACCTGGATCGATTCGACTGTTTTACGCTTAGTCTTTATTTAATGAGTTTCTCAAATATATCTGTGCAGAAAAAAAATTGTTTACAAGTAGTATTTCAATATCGTTTTGCGTGATACGAATTTTGCGTGCGCGTTTTATTCACCCTTTTTTACCCTACTCTCCCACTGGGGGATTTATTATGCGAGCATAGCCATCGAAAAAACACGTTCTCTTTTTCTTCTCTCTTTTCTCAATATCTATAAGACATTTGTTCCTCTCTCTCACTTTCCTCTGAAAATGTCGTCCAAAATCCTTCATCTCCTGGGGATTCCCGTCGGCGAATCAAAAGTTGGAACTGCAAATATCTAATAACGTGAGGTGTCACCTTGAAGGAAACGCTCAACTGCTATAAAGATGAATTTGAGGCTATTGTTGTGTGGTATAAAATTCCTTCTGCCCACAAAGAAAATTGCTTGTCCTTTTTATGTATTTTCCCTGTGGACTACACAAACCTGGCAAGTTATTTCGTAATCGAAGAGCGCGTGTTTTCTTTCGCTTCTCAAAGGTTATAGAGTTCTTATTCATTGTTAATGACACTTTTGGTGTCACGATTCCGATTCCTAGAGATAACAAATTTCTGACAAATTGCGCATTGATTTCATTCTTATTTGTCGTGTGAAACAATTGAAGGTAACATGTGCTACCCCTTTTATTCATTTCTTTACCCATTACTCTTAAGCCATTGAGGAAAACTAATGTCGCATTTGTTTTCTTTCTTCTTTCTTTTGGGTGAGAGAAGCTGAACCCCATTAATAAGTTCTTATTTAACACATCCTGCTGGAAATAGTAATCTGTAAAAGAATAGGGATTTTATGCTACTTAATTATATAAATAGCTTATGACTGAGAAATTTGTTTTAAATGCGACGAGTCGCTTCTTTCATTCTAATTCTGATTTTTTGAAAGCTTAATGCTTATTCTTTTCATTCTCAAAAATTCTTCAATGATCTAGAGTGTTCGAGAGTCCACTTTTGTATCTTATGCTTATGATTTAATGTCTATCTTGTTTGCGCATTAAATTATTTTGTGTTTTGTAGTTACATATTTTTTTTAATTTTCACATCATATACAAAAATTTTTGTACATACTTGTTGATTTTCCCTAATTATTTGTAATGTTTTGTTAGCTTAAATTAAATTGTCCATTGCGGTGGCAGTATTCGGGAGCTCGGGGTCGCAAAATTGCGGTCTCCACCCTTTAGCGGCTCCATTTCTCTCTCTCTCTCTTTCTCTCTCCCTCTCTCTCTCTCTATATACATATATATATATATATATATATATATATATATATATATATATATATATATATATATATATATATATATATATATATATATATATATATATATATATATATATATATATATATATATATATATATTTCAAGTGAAAATTGAAAAAAATTATTTGTTTCGAAATTTGTGTATGAGTTTTTTATTCGTTTCATAAAATGTTTGTTTCTATAATCTAATCCAAATATATTAAATATTTTTATGAATATGTTATAGTATTTAATTTACCTTTAATTTTTTACTTAAAATAATAGTTTCTTTAAGTTTCAAAAGTTCATTGCATTGACTTAAATTTCTATGCAAAGAAGATGCTTTCAGCTCAAGATTCATGATATTAATTGCACAAATAAATGAAATTGCAATTATATTTTCCTTTATCAAATATTGTAAGACATTAAATTTGGTGCAATTGTCAAACATTTTTACTTCTAAATATCTAAAAGCCTCGGTGATACTAAAGTTCATTATATAGTTAATTTGATTGCATATTTATGCAATTAAGAATTGGAAACTAAGTAGTAATTATTTTAACAAAATAATGCTTTCTGAAGGCTTTCATGCACAAAAATGGTTATATCTTATGTAAACTATAAATTTTGTTCAAGAATAAGTGATCCAAAAAATCCGATGTCTTCATAAAGCGACTCCATATTATCCCAGAGGCATTATAATATGGTCAGTTCTTATTTTACAATGTTGTATTAAATCACAGAAGACATTTTTGTTATTTTCAACTTAAGAGAGATAATTGGATGCTATTTATAAGTTTTGAAGATGAAAATATATTATAAATACTTAAGTTTATATCCTTATGTTTGTGAGATCAAATTGAAAAGTTAGTTTTTATTTAAAGAATCCCGGGGATGTGTTGATCAAAATCATAAGTACTTAATACTGTGAAATGACACATGTGAAAAAGTCTGGTTGTGATATTTACTTAAAATAAAAAATCTCTTTTTTTAATTACTACTAGCAGCAATGCTTAGCTGTTTTTAATATTTCATTTATAATTTATCGATTGAAAACCAATAAAATTTTATTTCAAAATATAATCTTTCAATCGGATTATAGGAATTCAATTTTCTCTATTAAAAACCTGTCAGAGAAAACATATTTCATAAAAACCACTTCCTAAAGTCTGCCTCAAAATTATATTTAGGAAACGAATACAAAAATGTATTGTTTAATGAAATATTCTTACAAAAATCTCTCTCTCTACGAGCTAGTATTAAATTCATTTTATATAATCAAATCGATACAGTTCGATTGTATTAATTCACACTAACAAAATACCATTTCCACCACATTTGACGTGAGAATAAATCGTATTTTGAAGATAGTAAATTATTAGGACATGTTTTGGGGATTATATATATATATATATATATATATATATATATATATATATATATATATATATATATATATATATATATATATATATATAGTTTACCCATATAGTTTAGCAGCCCTAATCAATTTTCAATTAATTTGAAACTGTACAAAACAACTTGTATAAATAAGTACAACCTTTTTGATATATACGAATATGCTTTTTATTTGTATGAAGTAAGATTATGTCGATTCCATTTTCTTTTCTGAAATCGATGTAATTTATAAAAATTTTGCTTTATATTCTATCATTTAACGAAAAAAATTCAATTATTTTCCACTATTCTTTTAGGCATAGATGGTAGGATTTCTTTAGAAGCTTAATTATGGATTTGGGCTTCAATAAATAGGAAAATCTAAGTCTTCTGTTCATTTGGATTACCTATAAACTATTTTTTGTCCAGCTAAACGGCAAAAGTTGATTGATTAAAAAAGACATTTTTGAAGTAGTTTTTAATCACTTATTTATATTTGTTTGAATGATCCGATAGAAAATGTGGTCATAAATCAAAATTATTCTTCAATAATAATAAGTGGGTACTTTTAATTAAATTACTGCATTGAATATTAATTTAGGACATTGCATACATGACTGTGTTGCGTATTAAATGCTCATTTGTAGTATTATTATTATGTATTACATATAATACCTATTTCATTTGTTCTTCTGAAGGAACTTCATACCTTATTTAATATTTTTAAACAATTTACAAAATGTTCACATTTTTTGGGGGGTTATACGGTTTTACATTTAATAAAATAATCAGAAATTCTCCAAAAATTAACTTATTTGTTTTTAAGTTAATGTATTACTTCCATCCCATATTTTCGTTTATTCTCATTTTCTTAACATCATTGCAGTGTAATGTGGCTTTTCCTAAAAGATAAGTAAATTATGTGGCTCTGTTCATTGTCAACTGACAGAATTTACCCCTTGGACTTCCTAGTGTGTTGACCGATGAGGAAAAGTTACTTAAATTACTCCATGCAATTCAATATTACACCCACAGGAAGTCAAATGTTTATTTCATAAATTATAGTGATTTATTATTAGTTTAATATTATTTCAATTATTTATCAGTATAAAGTTTTGGAGAGTGAGGAAGTTAGATCTTACTTTATTATAAATTCAAATAAGTGTTATGTATTAGATTGCCTTTCCAACTCTACTTTTAATGTGATAAAATTTTAATTATTTTGAACATTACTTTTTAATTTGAGAAATTTTGAGTACTTATTCTTATTCTGTTAAATTTAAGAAATATTCTTCTGTTTCGTGAAAAAGTAAAAATTCATAGAAATTTTTTGTAACGGAAATTAATTTAAAAAAAATATACTACGATATTCTGTTGTAGTTTTTTTTATTAATGAAATTAACAGTAGTTATATGTCATTTGAAAAGTGTATGAAATTATTTCATTTACTACTAATAAGAAATGATCTTATTACAAGCTGAAGATACTTTTAATCGTAGTGAAAAGTGATAATTGCAATTAAAGAAAAGAAAGCGAATAATGGAATTCGGGAAGAAATCCTCAATTGTTCCATTCAACCAAAAAGTTTTTAAGACAACTAATTAAGAAATTCCAATTAAAACTGCTCATAGAATTGGATAGTAATTTAACGGGAATTTATTAATCTGAATATCAGGTAAAGCATTATTTGGATTGAAAACTTCTTTCCATTTTAAAGTAGTTCTTTTTTAGACCTGGATTAATTAGGAAAAAAGTATGAATGCATTTCATTTATCAAATCTATAGAGGAAAGCTGACATATAGATCAATATTCACCTCTTTTACATCAATTTTAGGTAATTACTTTTATCTATTTTTTTTAATCTAACGTAATTAAAAAGATGAATGAAGAGAATATTGTCAAACTCCATGCATGCAAGATAATAACATATTATGAGAAAAAGCTAAAATCTTTTGAATTTCACTAAGCCCGGTGTAATTCGTTCAAAAGATGATTCTTTCCTCAACAATTTTGAAATATGAGTGCATTTAAAAAATAAAAGTCTGTTTCTTGTTAGGAATGAATAATAACGTAACAAATGAAGTGAAGCTTAGCCTT
Source organism: Latrodectus hesperus (assembly GCA_037975125.1). NCBI lineage: Eukaryota > Metazoa > Arthropoda > Arachnida > Araneae > Theridiidae > Latrodectus > Latrodectus hesperus. The sequence goes on along the minus strand of CM075854.1, from coordinate 47,503,952 downwards.
AAGACCTGGGCATTCTTGTTCCGAAAGCATTAAAGATAGCATAAAAATGTAGATATTATGAAAACACCATTGTTTCTGAATACTCCCCCGCCTTTCCTTTAGTCTGAGGCTAAGTCCTGTTATCATTGAGACCATGTATTTGGTCTTACAGGGTGGATAAAAGGATTAGACGTCGGTGATTTTAATTCAGCTTTTTTTCCCTTGTAAGAAAACTATGATCTCTTGAAACAATATCTTCGAAACTAATACTCAATCGAGGTAAAACTTTCAAGAAGTGTTCTTTTCTTCCTTCCTTCCTGCCTCTAAGAAAGTTTATTTTTTCTCATTTTATTTATTTTTTTCGTCCTTTTTTGTCAAATAAAATAAAGTACTTTAAACAACTTGAGATTTATTTTTCCTCTTTTGTCTAACTTTACTTTATGTGTTTTAGTCTGCAACATAGTTCAGAATTTAATATTTTGCTGCACATAACGAAAATGATACTATTTCTTATTAAAAAAATTATGCGTACATATTTTAATTAACAGTATATTTATTTATTTTTTAGGAAAAATTAGTTTTTATATTCACTTGAAAACTCAATTATCGAAATTCCAATAGGATTTTTAAATGAGAATTATAATTTATTTAATTATAAATAAATTCTTTTTTTTTGAATAAATATATAAATATTAAGTAAATGAATTCTTATAAATAACGATATATTTTGTATATCCTATACGATGCAGTTAACTTCCTTATGAAATAGGTTTCAAATGTTTTATTTAAATTAGTAAGTGTAATCATACTTTTTTATAGCACAAGCTGGAATGAGTATTTTCGTCCTACAGAATTATTATCATGAATGGTAATTTATAGGTTTGAAATGAAGTAATTTTTATGAATTTTAACTTTTTTAGAATTGGTGTATGCATAATGATGTATGTAGTTTTAATCGAAGTAGTTGCTTATGTTATTGCTTATGCTGATTAAAAAGCAAATTAATTTTTCCGCAAATGAAGAGCACTTAAAACAATTATAACTTTTTTTATTACAAAATAAAAAAACGAATGTTCATAATATTTAATTGTTAAAAGATATTTTATATTTGCATCAAAAAAAGAAATTGTAACATAAGTGTATTTTAAATAATTTAGTATTTTATTATATCGATAGTCACACAAAGTTTGGTATCGTTATTTTATGAATTTTAATAATTACGTTGAATTATTTCATACTGCGTATATTCATGGGAAAACAAAACACATTACAAATCTTTAAATATAATATATTTGTATGAAAATAATGCTTTTCATGTTTTTATGGCAATACTTCAGAATTTGAACTGTCAATTTAAGTGATATTAAAGTCAATAGAGAACCTTGCTCCACCCCTATTCTTCGTATTTCTTCCTAAAAATGTTATTATTACTATTATTTTTTACATGTTTTTACTGTCTTTACTATTTTTACTTGATTTTTATTTATACTATTTTAAATTATTTAGGTTTAAAGAAAATTCTCTCTGTTGTATTTTTCTTTAAAATACAAGTTAATTTAAGTCAATAACTCATCACATTCAATTTACAAACAATTTCAAAATCATTATTTGCCTTAAAGACTTTTATTGAAGTCTGGTTATATATATATATATATATATATATATATATATATATATATATATATATATATATATATATATATATATATATATATATATATATATATATATATATATATATATATATATATATATATATATATATATATATATATATATATATATGCCTTGAATTATTTAAGTACCTGTTTCAAACATATTTAGAAAATGATATAACAAGAAGTAACCAGTAGTATGAGGAAATTTCAAAAAAAATTAATGATATCTGAAATATTAATGATAAATCAATTCATATTTCAATATAATTCGTTTTTTAGGATTAGCATTATAATAGAATTTACTAGTGTTCCTTCATATTTTTTATTTGTAATTTCATTTAAGTGATAAAAGCTGTGCACAAAATAAAATATGACTAATCTTTATTGATATTAATTTTAAAACTAACTTTAAAATGTTATGATATACCGATATCTAGTGGTATTAATGATTTAAGAGTATCATTTTTAGATGGGAATAATATTTTTGCGTTTCATTTGTGTATAAATTTATATTATTGTTGAAAAAATATTTTATGTTGAAATTAAAACCTTTTATTTTTATGCAGTTATTCAGTTCAGTTTTAAAGACATTATTTGCGTGCAAGAATGAAGTTAAAAAAGTAAAAAAATATATATATAATCTATTGAGTCATAGAATTATATTACACATGCATTAAATTTAAAACTAAAATATTTTCAAGTGTTTTCTGCTTTCTGTTCACATTGTTCATCTGATTTTAATAATTTCTTGCTGAATTTAGTTATCAATCTCTCTCTCTTTCTTTCTCTCTCTCTCTTTCTCTCTCTCTTTCTCTCTTTGTCTCATATAGTTTTAACTCAACAATACAGTTTAGTACATATGGGTTATCATAAGACAATGGGCGATCATTTAAGGAATTTATATAATTTAACTTGTCACCCATTACCATTTATAAATAAAAAAATATTTTTTAAATTTATTCTAATTACTCAAACTTTTGCTTAGATAAATAAATAAGGGAAGAATGAATATATGATATACAATTAATTTTGATTAAGCAGTTCTAAAATTTTCACAAAATACAATAGAGGATTAAAAATTATTTTCCCGTCATTCCCTGGCATTACAGTAATGTATTTCATTTTCTAAATAAACATTAGCTTACATCAGAGCGTCAACAATCGGCAGTCTTTTATTTTCTTTCACCATTAGATTATATTCACGCAAAGTTATATATATATTATATTATTTACTTATTAGATATACATATTAGTCAATTATTGTCTGTGCAAACACGAACATTTTTTTACATTTTAATCTAAAAATACATTTTATCTTTGTTGATTGAATATTAATTATTCTTGAAGATAATGAATAACTAAAGAAGGTTTTAGTGCAAATTTTTATTTTACAAAAAAGTAAACAATTTCCCTTTCTTTCCTAACTAAATGAAGCTTGTCTCACCGAACAGATTTTTTTCTTTTATGGCTTGAAATGAAAAGCGTATTCTTTCAAACAGCCAACTCTTCAGAAAAGACTTGCAAACAACGAGTTTCAACAATTGCTCCAATGTTCTTCCGAGTTAACCTCAATTCGTTAAATAAATAATCCCCGTTCCTCATCTTAATTTGTTTCGAACAAAAGGCTTGGGAGAAATGAAGAACTTTCTCTATTCAATCATCTTGGCAAGAATTCGAGTGAATGATTTACTTCTATTATATCCTCTGAAGGTATAGCTTTACTTCAGTATTTAGCTTAAAATAATGATTATGGCTGTAGCAATCTCCCAGTTATAAATGTTTCTTTAGGGTTGTTTTGAAGTTCCTAATAACCTGTGGATTTATGGTTCCGATAACATATTAGAATTTTTTTATAGAGAAGTTAATTACCGTTGATAAATTACTCTAAATATTTCATCTCGGAAAAAAGCATTGGTATCATCACACGTAGACATAAATTATTTTTTCATTAAACTGACTTTTATTTAAATAAATAAAATAAATTATTGAATTTTAAATTAGGAATAATATTTGTGTACAATGTATTCTAGAAAATGAATTGATTTTTAAATTTGATGGTTGCTGTATTTACAATATCATACAACTGTAAAATGTGTGTCTATCGATCGCGTTCATGTATAAATTCTATTATACTTTATACTTGTTTGATAAAATAGATGTGTAAAAATAATACTCTTCAATTTCGGCTACTGAATTTAGAAAAGGAAATTTATAAGTGATGCTGTAGAAATTAGAATTTGATCTAAAAATTAGTTGTTGTAAATTAAAGATTTTTAAAATGTTTCTAAATGAGATGAAATAGCTTTTAGAATTTATTTAGAATAAATACCACTTTTGACACTCCTATGAAATTAATTTAACTTTTTATTGGTTATTATAGAAATAATTGCAATTTCCCATTTAAAAAATTGAAAATTTTTGCTAGGAAAACAACAAATTAATGGGAAATTATTAAACACTATGATTATATTCTGAGAAAAAATAGTATTAAACACAAAAAGAATCGTATTCATTTATTTAAAACAAATAGTAAAAAATCTGAAAAATAGATTTTTAATCACGGTAAAAAGGTTAGAGTTAGCACCCATGCATAAACACATCATATTTTGCTTTTTACAAGAATAATATTGAATCATATCTTACAAAAAACTGATGTTAATTTCCAAACAATATTGTACTTAATATCCAATAAAATCTCAAATATTTATAAAATTTCTTTTATGCCCAGAATTTAAAAGATTTTTGGTAAATTTTACCCCATAATATTCAATGTCAATTCATTTTGTTTCGCTGCTGTCTGTGGTCTTAAGCTTTAATAGCTAGTGCTACTCATTTCTCTTTGAATTAATTCCATTGAACGTGATGGCCAATCCATAACTAAAATTTCTTTGTCAAGAAACCATTTTAATTGCTAATTGGCAAGTGAATAAGTTTTATTTTTCTGATGAAATTCAATATAAGAATCTACTTTCATTTAAAAAAAATGGCATAAATAATGGTCTAATATTCTCTGATATATTTTTTAACTTCCACGTACACATTTTATAAAAATTATTTGCACCTCATCAATTTAATTGGCATTTTATTGAGTTGTATAAAATAGCAAATATTCAATTTCCTATCATATGCATTAAACTGAAATGAAGTTGAATTTTCGAAAGAAATTATTACACATAGAATTAATGTTTATGATTTTTAGAATTTGCTTACATATGTGAGGCTATATTGAATACCTGCGTTTACCCTGATGAAGCTAGAAACATTTTACCTTTGAATATATTATAAAATTTTATAAATTAAAAAAAACAAGTTTATTGTTCAAAATTTTTAAAATAATGTATACTATAAACTCTTATATGATTTTTCTTCAAATTAATACATTTATATTACAATCGGCTTTTTATGCATAAAAAATATTTGTATTTGCATTTGTCATATATTAAAAAATTAAATATCTTATATTTATTTTAATTTTTTGAAAATAACCATATTGGATGTTCTACACATAGTTTCTGGGGATTATAATTTTACGTTTTTTTATTTTACTTTATTTTCAATTCATTTTTTAATTTAGTTTTTACACCTGTTATAGTTTAAAAGAAACTTCTTTAATCTCAAAATTTCTCAGTAATAATTTTCCTTTCGTCAAAAGAAATTCAGATTAAAAACTTAAAAGTTCAACTTGTCTCTGTCCTCGTTTCAGACAGAAAATCTTTATTTAATTAGTCTATTGTTAGGAACTTTTTTAAGTTGCACTTGCGAGAAAAGTTTTTAATTTCATTCTATATTGACTTTAGTCTGCAGAAAAAGAATGTTATTCACTTTTAAAACTTGTAATTCATGTATGCGATAAATCTATATTTCTGTTTTGAAGCATATGTATTTTAGTGCAAAATTGAAGAGATTTCAATAAATACTAACGAGACGTATTCTTAAAGTAATGCAAGAAAACTTCATTTACTTCTTTGATATTTCTTTAAAAAATATTTAAAAAAATTTTTAAGAAAAATAAAAAAAGAAATAAAAAAACTTGATAATGTTAGATATTACATTCTATCACTCTAAAACATTTTAAAGTATGATACATTAATAATTCCTTTTCGTATAGTTAGTTATCTTTTAGTTGTTGGCTATTGCTATAATTATGGTAAAGCATGCTTTTTCAGTATAGTAGATTGAAAATTAAATTGATGGAAATACACAAACCAACAAATGTTTAACTAAATATGAACATTATCATTTAATATTAATAAAATACTTAAAACGATTGAACCCATATATTTTAATGTGTCATAAATCCTAGAGACTCAAAAGTTAGCATGTAAAAAGCTATGCAGGCTCATTTGTCTCTCCATGGATACAGGGTGCTTATATTTCTGTTTTGAATTGTTCATTTCTACTTCCTACTTTAATTGAAGCTTTTATTCACCGAATCAAACTATAGTAATATTTGGAACTCATTTATGTGTATAAAAACCTGGAATAAATTATCAGCTGAAGTATCGATGAAATAATGTAAAATTTGAGAAAATATAAAATTCACATTGCTGTTCTAATGGGGCATAAAAAATACAAATGTTAATGACATGTAATTCTTATATGCATGTGTTAACAATGAATTGTTGATGAAGATTTGGGATAGAAGTCATCTCAAATATTTAGTAAGGACTTTTAGATAGACTTCATGAAACTTCAAAGCTTTCTTGCCTTGCATATTTTACATCTATAGTAGTAAAAGATATCTAAGTAGATAAAAGATTCTTTCATCTTTTATTTACTGAACAGAAACCCCTGATAAGGCATCCAACTAGTCATCTAAAAGACCAAATGAATGGAATGCAATTGTTTCAATCATCATCTAATGAAGGTTTATTGTGTTCATACAGCATAATATGTGTTACATTTCTAGAATCTTATGTATATTCGTTAGGATTAATGGAAAACTCGAAAATGAGGATACAATATGAAAGTTCATTCTTATTACTTAACAGTCTTTAAAATTACCAGGCCTGTACATATTTTTCATAAATTAATGATACATGAATGGACAGTCTTAAGCGTATCTTACATAATGGATAAATCTTAGGGTTCGAATTCAAAACCATGATATGATGTATCAAAACGGTAACAAATTGAAGCAATGGATTAGAGAAAATTAATGCGCCATAATACATTTGGACCAAAAAATTGTATCCAAACATGAACATCTTTTGGCTCTTCTTTTGGCAATAATTAGTGTTAACATTCTTTACTGAACGTCATTTGAAATTATGAGGTAGCGTTACCAAATGTTTTTGAAGTAGACGTTCTATTATATTACTAAATGTCAAATAAGCATCTGTATACATTTATTCACCGAATCAAATTATTCTAGTTAGGAATATTAGTTCATAAAATATATAAATACTATGTAAATAAAAGGAATAATTATCATATGTATAGAGATTTTGATTTTAAATGTTTTGTTGTCAAATTTTCGTTTCAAAAACTTCCGCATTTATTTTCAATAAAAGTTAGTTGTAATTATAATTTTTTTATGATTTGGCATCGAACACATTGACACAAGCCTTGAAAACACCTTCATATCAACATGTTGCTTTCGAATAAAAATCGTAGTCTAGTTAATCACTAATAGGGAAAAAATTTTAAAAATAAATAAATAAAAAAAATAGTGAAAAATTTTTTGCATCAAATTTTCCTTACAAATATATAAAATGGAAGGAAATATATATATATATATATACATAAATATTACACAGGTATAATAAGAATTCATGAAATATATATAATTTATTACGATTTTATATTATTCAGTTTAAATTTTTCATTTTTTTTTAAATTTTGATGTACCTTTTAAAAGTTGACTGAACATGTAAAGCTCATTCAGAGAAGAAAGATAGTTACAATAATTTTAACTTTCGGATGTAGATTCTTTTATGATTGTTTTCTTTCTATTACAAAATGGCTTCATATTATGCCTTTGCATTTTTATCAGTTTTTATGGATATTACAATTTACTTCCAATTTTCTTTCATTAAATCCTAATTATTTACGTGACTCTTAAAATCTTGTTTTGAATGTTAAACTAATTAAGTGATTATCCAAATTATATTGCTTGCTTCCACATTAAAAGCAATTTTCTTGTTCTTCAGGGGAGTGCCGAGAAGATAGTCCATGTCAGCACCTGTGTTTTGACCTTCACGATGGGACCTTTGAATGTGCTTGTAAAGATGGCTTCACTCTGTCTGTCAATGGCTACAGCTGCATAGGTCAGTATCATGTTAAATCATCTCATTAATCAATTTTGAACAAAATGTACCCTTTTGTAGTATTGTTAATCAATTATTTTATTAGAATTCTTTCTTTTTCTCAACTTTTTACTAACAATTAAAGTTTAAGAGACTAATTAAAAAATAATTATGTATGCAATTTTTTTTTGAAATATTATAATTATTTCATTGCAAATGCAGTTTTTGAAAAATGCTCACACCTTGTTTGTACTTCTTTGGTTTATTTTGTAAAATTCCTATAAATAAATAAAATGTACAAATTACTTTCTTTGAAATGTGTGCAATCGAAATTTTTTCACACTTTTTAAACAATGTGGTTTTTATACAATGTATAAATGTATTTTGAAATGATGAACGCTTGTTTTCCATGCGATATGTTTAATAAATACTTATTCTAGTACATTTATCAATACTGTTTGCAAAGAACCATAATCAGTATGTAGCTTGTTGTTGGGCTAAGTTAAATAAATTGCTGGGTGAATGCTTGAGAAGTTTTCTAGAAATGAAGGTACAAAAGTTTTTTAGAGAATTATTTTTATGCGGTAAACGTACTATATATCCACACCGAAAAAAGTTGCTTTAAAAGTTTTTCTTATCCACAGCATACTGACTCCAGAAGAAAATTCTATGGACTGTAGAAAACATTAATATGTCGGAAGGGAAAAATTTGGAAAATTTCCGAGCACCTACTACAACAGACAAATTTTCTGAAAGCAGAAGTTAAATTCTATCTTTCGATAAAATCAATAAAATTCGATAAATCTATCAATAAAATTCGAATCTCAAACAAATGTATTTGTTTGAATTTAATCACATAAAAAATGTATTTTATGCATATTTAGATTAAAAAATTAAAAATATATATTAACGTGTTTTAACAAGACTATATTAAAATAAAATATTAATAATTTTATAAGTTTTGATAGGAATTTTTTACGCCATAACGTATTCAAACATTTGTAACTGTGATATTTCAAATGTCTGTGATTCAAAATGGAACTTATAATAATGAATTTCATCTTTGAAATCTAATAAACGATTTATTAATTTACACAGAAAATTAAATTAAAATATCCTTACTATACTTACATTTTTTAGAAAAAAAGTATCCTTCATAAGTAATTTGATCATAAAATTAAAACAGTCTGTCATATTCAGCTGTGATTTGCAATTTTGTGAGAGTATTATATTATTCATAGATGAACAAAAAAATTTTTAAATGTAATTTTTTTACTTCAGTTTCGCTTTTATTTTGTTTAATTACTTAATATATCTTAATGTCTTGTTTAAATTTAAATTTAATTAAATCTCCATTTAAGTTTCATGAAAATATATATATATATATATATATATATATATATATATATATACATACATATATAATACACGGTGACAACATTATCCTGTTGACAAAAAATGTTGTATTAAAATAAAAACATGGAATTTATTTTCAAAAAACTAATTTTATTTAAGTCATTTGTTACTTAGATACAACATATTTAAGTATTTTCAAAATGGCCCCCTTTGTCATCGATGCAGAGTCTTTAATGTCACATAAAATTTTCTGTAATGGGCCGCAGTTCATCAGGCATTAATTTAGCCCATTCCTTCTTAAGTGTAGCCTTTAAGCATTCCAAACATCGATGTGGCTTAGAGCACACTCTTGATTGCAGAATAGACCAAACACTATAGTCCATTGGGCTTAAGTCAGGAGAATAGGGGCCACATTTCACAGGTATGAAATCTGGAAGTTTTTGTTGACACCAGTCGCGTTGCTTTTACTCTATGAGAATAGGCAGAATCTTGTTGAAGTGTCCAGATGCTGTTTTTAAAATGGTTTTGGGCCTAAGGAAGTAAAACCGACTGTAAAATCTCGTTGCAGTACATGGTCTTGTTCATTTGGACGCCTTGATCTATGAAAACCAAAGGAGTTTATACAGATTCACAAATGCCTCCCCAAATTTGCAGTGACTCGATGTCATCCCTACTGGCTCTACAAGATGTAACTAGTTTTGAAAGACTTAATGTAGAAGTCCAGACTTCAATAATTATGTGTGATATCAAATATATTTCCTTTACTTTCTCCCATGGCAAGGGTCATAGTGGTGTGTATGGAAATGAAAGAGCGGATTTCCTGGCCAAATCTTCTCTTTCACTTCCGAATAAACTCAATACCAGCTTACCCAAGTCTTTTTTCAAAACCACTACCAAAAAGAAGATTATCACAGAATGGAACTCATGTTTCATTTCCTCTCTTAATTGTAAGTGGACCAAATATTTTTTCCCTTTAGTACAATGCAGAATTAAGAACTACTGGTTTTACACTGACTTTAAAATTACGCAATTCCTCACTGAACATGGGAAATTCAATAGTTACCTACACCGTTTCCACATTAAAAACAGTGAGGTGTACAAGTGCAACTCTGGGAGTGACAACCCTTCTCACATTCTTCTTGAATGCCCATCTGTTTCAGAAGTAAGGAACGAGCTTTGTAAAGACTTAAATAACAGGTGGCCCCCGATTGTGGTAGACCTAGTTAAGAGAGAAAATTTTGAATTTTTTGTAAAATTTATTCATGCTGTTATCTAATTCATTTTTCATTTTTATATCTATTTTTTTTCTCTCTGCCTTCTTTTATTATTATTTTTTTTCATCTCATGTATTATTTGGATTTGTTTTGTAGTACATTTGTTGTACCTTCGGGCCCTGTGTGGTATTCCTTGGTGCACAGGGAGATATTTTTGTTTTCCCAAATAAAACAAAATCATAACTGACTGTGGTTTTTGCCAACGCTCTACTCTTGTGGATGTTCCAGGATGATCATTTGACCAGTAATCGTCATTTTGTCGATTATAGGATGGTTCAGTTGTGAAAAGTTTTTCGTCCGTGAAGATGAAATGCTTCCAAGCGTCTTTTGCGGATTTTAGAAGGAGAGCGCGACATCTTTGTAACCGAGTACGCTTATTTTGCTCAGTTAGTTTCTGTCCATTTCGAAGTTTATATGGCTTAAGTCCAAGTTCTTCTTTTGCAATTTGTCTAACTATTCTCTATTAACTCCTATTTCTTTAGTTATTTTTCTCATTGAAATTCTTGGATTTTGGTTACTTCATTTCTTGATAATTTTGCGAATTTCATTTGTATTCACAGTTCTTTTTTTTTTTTTTTTTTGATTTTTGGGGTCTATTACCGTCATGACCAAGCTCCAAGAATCGTTTTATAGTAAGTGATAACGTTTGTCTGTGGATATTTAGCTTTCTGGCAATCTGAATTTGCTTTAATCCAGCCTCAAATAAAGCAATTATTTGTCGTCGTTGGTTTGACATATTATTTCAAACAAGGAAATAAAAACTACCTACCTGTTTTACTAACATTAAGATCTTTTAAGCAAATGAAATAACTATAAAAAGTGGTGGACAGGAATTAAATCAATCAAAAGCAGTACAATTTTGTCAACAGTATAAAGTTGTCAACCTGTATATATATATATATATATATATATATATATATATATATATATATATATATATATATATATATATATATATATATATATATATATATATATATATATATATATATATAATCACAATTTCTCACTCTCTTACCTAAATCATTTGAAAAAATATTAATAAGAAGAAATACCTTAAAATATGAAACAATTTCATATTAAATTTCAGATGTGATTTATTTTGATCGAATGTTTTTGATTAAGTTAAGATTTTTTGCCGTAAATTTTGCAGTGAAGCATGATCTCTCTCAACAAATTTTCTTCCCTCAGTTTACCATTTAGACTGCTGAATGCTTTGAGCAATCCACTATTCAAACAAATGACAAAAACAATTGAATTTAATAGCGACTTCTGGCTAACTGTTTGGACGTGGACTAAAACCTAATTTGGTAAGGACAGAAACCCTAATCTATTTTTGGTGATTGGTGCCAGTACGCATAGAAATGCGTTGGAATGTCTACACATGCAGTTAAGCAATCATTAGTGAGGTTGCAATTTCTTTTCTTTTTCACTCTAGGCCTGACGTCCATTTATCTATTATTTCTTCATCAAAACAAGAGCTTAAAAAGATTCCGAAACCAGATGATCATTCAAGTAAATGACTGGTATTTATTAACTTTCTTACGAAAAACCCGAAGTCTTTATAATAAGTGTCATCATCGATATAAAAAAAACTATGAGAATATGACAAAATCATTTAGAATTTTATTTTATTCCCTGTATTTCGTTTTTTTATAGGTACTGAAACATTTCATTTTAAGTAACAAAAAATGAAATTAATTTCCTTGCATATCAAGTTAAAAATACGATCAGAAGCAAATTTATACCTATTTATAGGCTATATCTAGATGGGATTCATGCCTAAATCTTTCTCTTTCGGTTGATAAAGAAATATGTTGTAATTAATATTATCTATAACAAAATATAGGAATTTTTTCCTGCATGTGTTTTACTTTAATTAAAGAAATAATATCATGTATAAAAATTAAATGATAAAGGAAAAATTTTCATATTCACCTGCTATGCTACCGTGTAAACAAAATGATTAAAATCAATGAATCGCTTGTTAGCATCTGTACCACGGAATATACAATAGGTACTCACTAATTAATACTATAAAATTTATTCAAGATATGATGACGGTTTAACATCTGAATAAGATCCTTCTTAGATTTTCCCGCCACTGTCGAATTAATCCTGATTAAGTCGAGCTATTTTGAAGTAATAATCGTTCGTCTAAGCTTCTGTATGGACATGGTGTTCCCCTAGAGCTAAGTACTCTTTTAAGAAGACGCTGTTTCATAGCATATTGATTACACTTCAGCTCACCGAGTTATTTTACTCAGATTATCCACATACTTTGAATCCATATTTCTCAGATATGTGGTACTTTACATCTTTGGTGGGAGCTATAGTATTATTTTTCTCACTAGCTCATCAATGAGCTTACTTTAATTTTGCCTCTTTTTATCTCTATGGAGACTTTTTCTTCATGAGGGATAATTCATCCGAGACCTACACGAATTCTCTATGATGAAGTTGGACCATACGTGAGTGAATATGTGATGCGGTATCTACGAGAAATCTTCGAGGAAAGCAAATGCGAAGTGGACACTTACAGACGCTGTTAATTTGTTGATTCTTCCAATTGTTAAGCTGTCAACTAAAAAGTATCATAAGTATTAGATAATGTGCATAATGATTTTTCTTTCCCTGTATAAAGAACGTTGTCTTGATATTTTTCGTTGTTATCTTGTAATATTTCTATGCATTTTCCGGGGGGAATTAAATAGTAATTATATGGTGGAAAGTCATAGAGAGTTTAAAATTAGGGTTTTTTTATCTACTTTATGTTATCCTTTGTCTTCAGAGAAATGTTGCACTGTAGTTAATTTCTATGAGTTTTAAAGTTTCTGAAAATTTTTTCGAGGTCAAATTTCAAAACTTTTTTTATTATATTGTGAGTGAAAATGTACAACATGAATTCCTTTTTCAATTTCTTTCAAAGCAAACATGAAATAGGCTGTCTTTTGTGAAGAAATACTTTGCATGATTGATTGATACTGACAAAAGGGAAACGAAATTAAATTTATTTTCCTTCATAATAGTCTTGCTGCATATAATGTTAAACCATATTTTCTCTCTCTTAGTAACTGATACTACATACATATATTCTATATTCTTTTTGCGGATCACATAATTTAGGTGCAATTTCCAACTGGAACTAAAAATTTGCGTGGAAATTTTTATTAAATATACTGTTTTTTTATAAAACATTTTTCTTTACGGTTTTAAAAACTATTGATTTTAACTTTCTCAGGTTTTAATGCAACAAATTACCTATTGATATTAGTATTTTTTTACCTCTCTTTCTCAAGAAAAAATGTTGCTAAAAAACTTTTTTTTAATTTTTAAAAAATTATAATTTTTAACTTGTCAACTTAAAAATGTTTGAGAATAACAAATTTTTTTCGACTTCTTAATATTGTTCTACAAATGTAGTCTTATTTTTAGCAAAGCAGTGTACACGATTTTTACTTTCTTAAATTATGGTCTTTTAAGTATGATTTTATTTACTCCCTTTTGAAGATATGTAAGAATAGCTTACAAACATTATTTAATATATTCCACAAATTTATAATCATATATTTATTGTTCATGAAACTGTAACTTTTTTCATCATTTCCTTATTTTTATAAGTTTTTTTTTTCAATTTAAGAAGTATACACTTTTCCTCTGCCTTAATTTTGATTCGATTCCGTTTTGGACAGAATCATCCTTAAGGACAGAGAGGCAATCCCAAAAAAATTGTCAGAAAATGTACAACATTTATTTTGTAATCGGAGAAATGCGGCTTATATTATCATATTTTGATGTATGAAACCAATAAAACCCAGGAACTGTGAGTGTGAAATAACATTAGACCAATATATCTCAATCGAAAAAAAAATAGGTTTAGTTTATTTGTCGCTCTACGGGCACCTTTTACACATGAAAGTAATACAGATGGAACTTACAATTTAAAGTATATTTGAATCACTATAAATACCCTCCTGTGAGACAGAAGGCGACACTTCAAACAGTAGAACGGAAAGTCTTAATGCTGCCTGATTGGTGAAGAAAGTATGTGAATCAAATGTAAACAATCTGCCAAGTGACCGAGTAACTTAATTTTTTCCTTAAGCTCTTTCTGGTATTGTTTGGGATAGTCAAATTTGGTTGTAGAATTTTGTAAGCGCAAAGTATGATAGGTTGACTTGTTTAATGTATAAAAGTACGTGATTTATATTCATTAAACAAACAAGTGAAAACCGATCTGAAGCTTCCCAAATAAATTGCATAAGCCTAAGCTTTTGTAAAAATGATTAGACTCTTTCCAAAAGAAATTTCATCTAGAGATAGTGAATTCAAAAGATAAATATAAATGCATTATACATAAATATCTTATTAATTTAGTTATTGTACTATGTATGTTTGTTGCTGCATATTAGTTAATGAATTATTCAAAGAAAATATGCACATTATTGAAGTAAAATAAACATGACATGACAGAAGAGTTACATATTTAAGAAAATGTTTTGCAATAGCGTTTAACATTTGGCACTTTTACATCTGTCTCTACCGGCAAAAATATTCATGAAGCACCATTTGTTGTTTTTACAGTTGAAGCGAAAAGAGATTAAGCGAATCTGATTTACTTCTTTCAACACAAATATAAGCAAAGTTATTGTTGTTGTGCAAACAAATGAACATTCGATTTGACTAATATATATTTTTACTTTCACTCCACATCTTCTTGATTTTTTCACGTAAAAAATGTTAGATTTAATTTGAATTTGCAGGAAAAGAATTGCGTTTGCGTTCATTTTGTAAAAGCAAATAGAATATTCTATCCAGGAAATTTTTACTCTGATAACATTCCCCTTCGTATTCTAATAATAGAATTCTAACATTTTCTAGTATTTCAATAACATGATTATTTTAATAAAGAAATAGAACATTCTATTCAGAATCCTCTCCTCTAGAATTAAAGGTCTTAAAATGCGTTGATTTCGTATTCATTCGATATATGTAGTGCTTTTTCACATTCTTGCATAAAATTTTCTACAATAATTCTAATAAATAGCTTTTACTGGAATTACGGATCTTTTCCTCCAATACCATAATTGTATTACATGTGATTATGCTGTAAATAAGCACGCAAAAATATTTTGTTTTAAAACAAATTTATATTTAAAATATTTGATAAAAGAATAACAACTGAATATGAGAATTGAGGTGAAATATTATGTGAGGCTAAAATTATTTCTTGCTTCATTATATTTCATTATTATCCCCAGAAAAATTACTTTTCATACATAATAAAAAATAAAAATAAACAAATATTAATAAAATTTTAATTATTTTCTTTTTAACTAATGAAGTTATAAGTTCCTATTTCCAGACATTCTCTACTTAAAGTAATTAACCTCGTATTCTGAAAAATTTATTAAACTGGAAAGATTTAGGGGAAGTTAATTAAATGGTTAGTGTTTTAAACCATTAGGGATTTTTTACGATTGAAAATAATAATTTTAATTAATGAAATTATTTGATTATATTCTATGAAAAATATTTCTTTTATAAAATTGATACATAAAATAGTAAACGAAAATTTAAAAAAATATGCAAGAAAATTTCTTATAAACCTGAATATTGGTATACAATTTGCATGGAAATATTTCATTTGCGAATAATTGAACATTCGTGTGAACATTCGATAAATTATTTTCAAAAATTTCAAATTCTCGTTTAATAAAAAATAAAATATTTGACAGATCCATTAAAAATGATTATTTGGAATCTGTACTTAGTTTTGTTTCAAGTTTTTCATGTATTATGGACTTGTATTAAATTAATTGCATTTGCGAATACAAAAATTGTTTTCTCAAAAATTGTTGTTTTCTTTTCAGTTCAATTGTTATTAGTTTGATTCGATTGCATTCATGCTATAAATTATTTTCATAAAAAAATCAACTAAACAAATTTTTGGCATCAATAAATGTTTTTCTGATAAAAAATTATGCACGATATATTTTCAAAATATTTCACATCACGCCATTCCTTTTTTATGAAAAAAATTATGAATACCGCTCTACTTTTCCTATATTTTATGTATAGGCTTGTTTTTGTTTTAAATATAATGCATGATGCTTAAATGTAACTTTAAAAAATAAGAAATAAGCTCACAACTGCAATTTAACTACTAAATGTTTACGTTTTGCAGAAAATACTTTATCAAAATAATTATACTGAGAAATTAAAAAATTGAAGTAAACTTAATACCCATGATGATATGCACAAGCAAGTGTCAAGAAGGAAGTGGTTGTTTTTAATGAAATTAAATACGTGTACTCTTATGCACAGATAATCAAATGATTAAAAAAAGTCAAGGCCACACATAGTCTATCCACAGCTCATCATTACAGCTTGAATGTTAAAGTCAGTTGGTGGAATGGCCCCTGACGATGATAAATGCTTGTATATGCTTCGGTAAGGATTGATAGAGTGATAGTTATCTTGCAATACATTTATCAGGCATTCACCAGTTGTTGCTCCAGGTCTGCGATATTTTGAGGTACCCAAATCTGATGCCCTACCATGTCTCAAACATGCTCGATTGGTAAAAGTTATAGTGACTTTACTGTCTAAGTAATAGTATTAACGCCACGAAGGTAGTTCAGAGATATGCGAGCGGTATGCGTACGACCTGACATTTTCTTGTTCTAAACTGTGTCCCGGATGATGTGCCAAGAAGGGTAATACAACCGACTGCAGAATGGTATCAACATATCGTTCGAGTGTTAAAGATGTATAGAGAATGACTAGAGATATTCTGCTGTCGTATGACATAGCACTCAACACCGTCATACCAGGCTATATCCCTTTGTAAAACAAAGACTGATTGGGTCTGCTGGCCCCTGCCTCTCCAGATACGAACGCGATGGTCATTTGCTTTAAGAGTAAAGCGGGACTTATTGCTGAACAGTATGCGATGCCATTCTGAGGGCAATGATGATGATCGGCTGCGACACTACTCCAGACGTTGTGGGATCAGAGGTCGCTGTGAGCGTATCCCGCCTCAGCCAAGCACCGTGAAATAGGGGAAGGTACCGCAGGTATATGAAATAGGCTGTAATACGTTGGATAGCAGATAATGGTACCATTGGAAAAGTTCGAATATTTCGAATAATCATCCGATCTTGCCTCGCATTTGGGAACCTTGGCCATCCAGAATCTTTCTTTCATCGATAAGTTCCTTGCAACCACCACTGCTGCCAGCAACTTTGCAAAACTGTGTCTGTATGTTACTGATGATAACCACCCAGCTTCACGCATTCCGGTAGTGCGAGCCCATGCTTAATCATTCAGCTCCCTATAAGGTCTTCAAAAACTTCGTGAGGGCATCATCCGTTATTTTTCTTCGAAATCACAACGGCGAAAACACAAAAAAAATTCCGTCCCAATTATCGATTTTCATAAGTTACTCAGTAAAAATGCGTACTATGACCGTGATTTATGTTCATTGGTCTTGAAATTTTTATCATTGTGAATATTTCATCGAGTTATCTTTGCGTACGAAATTTAATCACAGTGGGACAATCCTTTTTGGTGCTTCGACTTTTTTTCCAAAAAATCCACCTACGCGCATATAAGAATTGAGAAGTAAATTTATTTTCTGTACTTCGAATTGTTTGAAAAAATATCAATAAATAATTTTATAACTTATTTTTTCCAAAATGTATTCTAACTGAAAAAAACTACTTTGTTTGAAAAAATGATATTTTAATTTAGAATTTTTATATTACTCTAGAAATCTTCACTGTTTAAAGGTTCAACAAAAAAAGAATATTACAAATTATTATAATACCATTAAAATTTATAATAATATATAGTCTCCAGTTAAAATATTTCTTGTTAACTTAATTGCTTACAAAAAGTATTAACATTAAATCTAAAGCACAAAAAATATATTTAAACTGTTTCAGACGGATTTGATATTTGAGTATCATGTTATATAAATTTTAATAAGCTCCATTAGAGAAAATTAAATTTTATGTCTTTTCGCCAAATTGATTATATGAAAGGAACTTTATTTTTTTGTGTGTAACACATTATTTATCGATTATCTTTTTATTTAATTTTTAAATGATAGTATTTATCTTAAAACTGCTTGCATTCGAATATTTACTAAAAGCCTGAAATAAAAAAAACAATTAAAAAGTTATTCATTAATCGAAATATTATATGAAGTCTTTTAACAAAATATTCATTAAAAAAGGAATGTCGTTTAATTAATAAATACTTTCTCATCATTGAAAAATCTTTGAGCGCATGTAGTGGTATCCAAATATTGTTCTTAAATGCTTTTTTTTCTAGATATAATTTCAGAGTAATTATTAGTAAATGCATAATAAATAGCTTTTCTAAATTTAGAACTTTTGTAAGACATTAGTTAATGGAAAATTAATTTGCTTCTCTTAAATTTTACTAGACAAAGGCAAGTGTAATTTGCTAATGAATATGGCTCTCAGTTGAGATTGTCAAATAACTTATTGAAACGAGATACTGTGTCCTATTAAATTCTGATCTCGGTGATAATGTCTGCTTGTCTAGTCATAATATCTACCAACAGTTCATTAAGCTATATTAAAATAGGATTTCTATATAAGTAATAAACATAAATTTTCTCCTATTATAAATACATTAAAACGAAGCTTTTTATTTCATTTTTGACTTTATTTATTTTTGTAAATTATTTTGTAGAACTTAAAATATGATAAAAACACAAAATACCTGTAGATGAGAAAAAATGTTTTGTGACAAGTCCAGATTGAGTAAAAAGTTTCATAAGTATACTTTTTAATTGCTTTTTATAATTTATTATTTTTAATTTTTATTATTAATATATTTTTGCACCCCGGTTATACAATGAAAATTCTGGAATATGTTACTGTCTATTAATACATACTTTAAATATACAACTCTATCAAATTTATTAATATTTTAAATAAAATTAAATTTCGATTGTAATTTTATATTACATATTAACATCAAAAAAGGCTAAGTATAAAATATTTGTTAGTTAAATTTCAACAAATTTTATATTTCGTACTTAATTTCTGCTCACAATGTTTTAAATTTGGCTTTACTCATTTAAATCATTTTATTAGATATCATTTTTATTTTCAAATGCAAATTTAAGTAATTTTAACTTCAATACTGAAAAATTTATACAAATATTTTTGTCTGAATTTCATTTATATTTCTTTCGAAAAAACTCTTAGAATATAGAATCTAGTTTATTATTTTTCATAATCATGCATTAAATGTTATACACAATAAATCTTTGAGTGCCTTAAGCAGCATTTTTATGAATATATTTCCAATTACCATAAAAGGAAAACTCTGAATATTTTGCTCATAAAGGTGTTAAATTAATATTTTCAGCCTATTAAACTTTTAGTCAAATATTTTTTTGCTCAAATAGAATATTTTGAAGGTGAATTTGCTTGATTTGTATTTACGCTCAATGTGCACGTGATCAAAAGTCGAGTAGAAAATATCTAAAAAAATTAAATAGACAAATAATCTTATTCTTCAAAAAGAGTCGATATGTTAAAAATTATAAAAAAATAAGACTACTAGAGTTTTTAATGTTAATAATATTCTTCACTTTATAGAAAACTAATTTGTTTCGTTGATTAGTTTCATAATCTATAACTGTTCGTCTAAAGTCAAAATTTCTTTAAACCTGTTTTGCCACTCTCTATAATAAGTTTAATGCTTTTCATTTTCCAATGGCCAGCTATTAGAATTTGGCACCTTTCAGCAAAACAAGCAGCGGAAGTAATGTCATATTTATACTTAGTGTGGAACCCAGTGGGTTTCTTGACCATGTGCGTCTTCGTAATTTAGAAGCAGAAAACCCTCAGATTTGGCTTGCCACCCCCACAGGTATCATTTCATATGGAAGACATTGCTACTGTGACATATTTTACGTGTCTCAGCCGCCATTAGAAAATACACAGATCTTCGGTAAAATCGGAATTGGAACTTACTATCTTCAGATAACGGCATCCTTATGCATTATATTTTTTGTAGCGCTTATTTAACAACTAGATTTCGAATAAAAATAAGAAAAACTAAAATTAACTTAAAAATAATTTGTGAACTTTCTAAACTTATTCTTAAGATATTTCTATTTACAAGAAGAGTTTTTTTTTACGTAAGAATTTTATTTATTTTATTTTGCAATTGTCATTTTAAATTTTAAGACGTTTTTATTTACAAGAAGGAAAGCAAGATTTCTTTTCACATAGGAATATAATTCATTTTATTTTAGAATAGTGAATAAAAATTTTACAAATAATTTACTTAAAAATTAGTTAAAATGTTCATTATTAATATTAACTAATTTAGCATTTATAAATTGCCTGAAATAGTCTTGAACTCCTGTATTTTTTTATTAACAACTACTTCTATTTGAAAAAATGGTTCAAATCAAATAAACTATACTTTGTGAAAGAAATTTTTTGAATAAGAAAATATGTTTTTATAAAAAAATAATAAGTTAACTTCTTTCAACATGCTCCTAGATCTCTCACAACAATAATCAGTTAAATATTATTCCAGTGTTTTCTTTTAATATTTAAATAATATTGGTACTTTTTACATTAAAACTGACCAATTATTACACTTAAATTATCAAGTTTTTAATGAACTGAATTTTGAAATTACTTAAGATTTATAAAAAGTTATATAATATTGAATATCCTTAAAACATTTAAGCAAACTTAATTTCTTCAACATTTATAACAAGTGAAGAGTTATTCATGGAAATGTATATTTGATAATTTGTCTACAAAATGTATTATTTTTGAAAATGTTATTATTGGATAATGTACACTACAGAAATAAAAAAATAAATTTTATCTAAAGTCTATTAACTAATATTTCAGCTTGATAAAAAAATTATAGCGACTTTCTGCTAAATCAGTCATCTCCTAACATTTCAAAAGAGAGGGTAACTATAAAATTATCTTATACTCTAAAATTCCGAGAAAATATAGATCCATTTTTTTTTTGTCACTGAAAATAATATACAGAGAGAAAATAATAATTTTATTTTTAGATTGATTAGTAAAAAATTTAACTCTTTTGGACAGAAATTTGCAAACGTGACTTGCAATAGTATATATAGGGTGTCTGGTGCTATCATTGTGTAAAAGTGAGATCTTCGATATTTAGTCATATAAGTTATTCAAGAGATTAGAAAATTATTTAGAATTCAAATAAGAATAAGATTCTCGATTCAATTCGAAAAATAGAATTTTAAGGAGCTTATTATACAATGTAATCACATTCTAACTCATTATTATTTCTTATCTTATAAATTATTACATACATATATATCAAATTCTGTAAGTAATACTCTAGAATAATACACTTATACTAAGATCGTCCTAGGATAAAATCGTGATGATAAATCCTATCATTAGATATTCATATGCTCTAAGCTTATAAGAGACAATAATCAATGAGCACGTCCAATTAATCATAAAATACTAGTTTAATGAAATTAGTTGTTCTGAATAATTTTACTGGGATGGAACATGATGTGTTTTTTTCATTTTTAGCATTGTTCCGTTATGTTTACTTCCATTATGACTTCTGCATCTCTTATCAATTATATACTTCTAAAAAAATAAGAGTTGGAAAAGTGTGTAGTTTTCTTGCAGACATTTTTAGTTGACTGGAGTCGCACATTGTCTCTGTCCAAACTTGCCGCCATCATATCTTCAATTTATTGGAATTCTTCCAGAGTCTAATAGGGGAGAGAGACCATTCTATTTGGCGGTTGTGTAGAATTTTCTATCTTCTCACACATAAGTCGAAAGAAAAAATTGCGTTATTATTTCTCTCTTCTTTTTTCAGTGGAGCCATTTCAAACTCCAGATTTTTTTTTTGTTATGTAGTTATAGTTATATTTCTTTTGTAAGTATCTGCTGCTTGTTTTATAAATATTTAAGGAACACTTTTATAAGTATTTCTCTTTCTTATCATGTTTTCCCACTCTTACTGATTTTGTTTTTTAATAAAATGTTTATACATTTAAAGACAGTTTTCAGAAAAATAAATTTAGATTCTCCTAAATATGTTTGAAATTTTTTATTAGAACGTGATAAATTTGTTAATAGGGAAATAGAATAATTTATTGAAATTGAATTATTGAATGAATGACTCATACAGAATAAAAGTTTTATTATGTATTTAGCATGCATTTATGAAAAATACAATAAATTTATTACAACAGATTTTTGACAAAAATATTAAAATAAGTTTGAAATATTTAGAAACATTTGTGCATTCAAAAAGTACAATATTATTGTACAATAAGTCGAGAAAATAAATTATCATTATCCCAAATTCCGAAAGCTAAGAATCCTTTTTATTAAGTCCGTGTGGTTTGGTAAGAAACAGATTTTAATCAAATAATTAATTTTTCTATATGTGAAATTCCAGATTTGACTGACAATTTTAAACTAAATGAATGAAACTTTTGTCTATAGGGAATGAATTTACGCTCATTGCTAATTCTATTCCCACTATCTTCCGATAATGAGAACGACCCCCTAATCAAATAGGCCAAAGTGGTCCCTTGTAAAACATAGACAGTGGATTCTATCTATGTGAACTGTTACCCCAGAAATATATGCTCTAAGCATCGTAAAACAAATTTTGATTGTACGTGCCAGAAATAAGTACCATTGTTCATTTAATCATTTGTATTTACATTATTTCATATTCACATCGATACAATATGAACTATCAGTAAGTTATGTAAACCAAGAATAACGTAAATACTCTTTATGTGTGATATAAAGTTTGTTTTACGATATTCTAAGAAAGTAAATTAAATCTGAAATTAAATTCTAGGAATTTTGTGGAATATTTTATCTGGATATATAAATAAGAAAAATCTATCTTTCTATAAAACTAACCCATAACTTATACATGTAATGTTTCAGTCAGTTCTGATTGTGAAAGTAAAACAAAAGAAAATTTCCACCTTTATGTATTAATAGGCCTCTTATTACTTTTGAGAAAAAAATAAAGCAAAAGAAGTGAAATGATCACATCATAATTTAGCTAAATTATTACATTTATTTAATATTCTATTTCCCCTCTGTTCATAATTTATCAGTAATAAAATTTTAGTAAACATGAAAATAATTTAGAATAAGGAAAAAGGATTAAAAACATTACTTTCACAAAAAACATGTATTTAATTTTTCTTAAAACTTACACTCAAGTATGCATGTATTTCGGCAAATATGCACTTAAGTGAGTGCATGTAGATTTTATCTTTAAAAAAATTTAGAAAATTTTTTCCCTTCAAAGAAGGTTTAATTTTTATTAATGCGGTTCATCGTATGGATGTCTATAATTGTAAGTAATTAAGAGTATTTATTTATTTTAAAAACAAAACTCAATACGCAGAAAGATATACAAAAGTGTTCCTCACATAGTTAATTAATTTTTTTTCTTCTAACCATAAAACATGAAACAGAATACTAATAATAACGAAAATCAAAAATGAAAAATAAATTAAATTAAGCTAATTACTGCATTTGTCATGATTTTATTTTAATGTTTTTATTAATATTGAATGTTTTAATATTCGTATTTAAAACTTTTCTTCCTATTTCATAATTAGAGCTGATCCCAAATTAAATATAACTGATAAATTCCTTTCATTAAAATCTACAAATTGTGTGCAACCATGCTCCAAAATTTATCTTGATGTTAGCTTTTTGAGATTCTGAAAAACAATCCAAGGAAATAATTTGTTTTCAATTTACTGGATTATATCGATGTAAGTACGAAAAATAAAATAAATTGCTTTCTTGAGAATTATCTCAGGGCACAATTATGGTTGATAAAACTCTATTAATAACTTTTCTTAAAATTAACAAAGATAAATCTTTTAAGTCAAAATAGGAGATTAAGTGTCATGCGTTGTTTTTAAAAACCGTTCAAAATACGCAAGTTAGCTTTCAGATTCGCACAATCACTCAAATTGTTTTTAAAGTCGATTGTAATGATTTATTTTTTAATAACCTCAATTTTCTTAAAATAAAGGAAATTGTTTCACTTGTTCACATCAATGCACAGAACTAATTATGTTTCGAAGTTCAAAACTCCTGGTTGAAGTCTACCATTATAATGAAGTTAATGATTGTCCCCTATTTTTTATCGAAAGAGAATGTCTTATTAAATATTTATCCAAAATCTTTTTTTATTAAGCTTTTGACTTCATTTTCGTCTGTTTAAAAGTTTAATGATCATTTCAGTTTATCTTTCCTAGGAGATTATGAATATGGAATACTGATTTTCAGGAAAGATAATATGTGTAATTGTTAATTGATAGTTTTCAAAATATACTTAATCTTTTCCTACCAATTAAATGCTTGCTTGATTTTTTTGTAATTAAGAGTGAAATATTTTCTATTAAATATTTTATAAAAGGAAATTCTCTGTTCATTTTTTTATTTGAGCTCCATCAGACTGTATTTTACGTCTTCAATATAAATTGTTGTTTGCAAACAAGTCAGCTATTGGTTTTATGCAAGTTCTACTTTTCTTGGAATTCACATAAGAATCAATATTTTTTCGCGGCAACAAATATTTGTTAGTTTATTCGAATTAAATTTTATTCAGTGGAATATAGTTCTAATAAAGTTACTCAATTGTGAGCGCTACTAATCTCATTCATTTCAATTTCATTTTTATATTAGAAATATTTATCTTTAAAAAAAATTTAGATTTTAATTACAGCTATTTTTTGAATAGTTTACAATATTTAACGTATGTTTTGCGTAATCTGTAAATTAATATTTGCTTCTGTAAAAAAGTTTATTTTAAATGCTTTTACTTTTGTAAAAAAGAATTTAATGCTGTTAAAATATTTTAACTCAACCTAGTTGCACCAGCATACATTTTTGTACCTAGCCAGAGTTAGATTCTACCAATTTGGTAGAAGTAGTTTTGTGGGAGTTTTTGCAGTTTAGAGGCAGATAAAGCAAAATTTCCATCTCAAATAATTTTATCAATAATCTAATATGTTCTAATATGTAGCAATATATATGTATTATCTTATGATTGTTCTAATGAATTCATTCAAAATTAAACTTGTTTGTGGCCAAATAATTTATTTTTCTGTCATGAAAGTTTAAGCAACTTGATTTCAATGCAGTATTTTTAATTTATTTTTATTCTGTTTTAAATAATATTATACATTATCATAATAATTTTATTTCTAAGAAAAGCTTAAGAAGTATGAAAATATAAGAATTTTATTTTTATTACAGTTCCTTAAAAGATTGATGAATAAATTTTAATATAGATCTTTTTAAAAATCATAAAAATCATTTCTAATAGTGTTGTTCATGTAAGTAAATAAAAACGTTTTCAGATATGTGTGTGTAAAAAATACCATCAACCAGAAAAAAATGGCGCCAACCAACAATAGAGAACTATTCAAGAAGTACAACTGACTTCCAGTAAAATGACATTCTTTTCAGATTTTTCGTTTAAATAGCTTTTTATTCTTCCTTAAAATAATGTATTTAAAATATTTTTATGTTTAGTTGATTGTATACAAATATAAACTGTATCAGAAATAATCGTATATTCTAAAACATTTATTTCAACATTTTCTAAAGATTAACTTTCTGTTTTACTTATAAAATATGCACTGAGGAATAATATAAAACGATTTGGTTTTAAATGGTGGAATTTGTGCCAACTTTGCTGGTCGATGTTTACACGTGTACTCCTTTTTTATAAATAGTCTGCACAATCTTTCAATTTTTTATCATTAGTTCACAATCTACTAAGTAAATGTCGATACTCTCTTAATTTTATATGATGAATATTTCTAAAGATATATGCACTGTAACATTGATGTCTGCATTATCTGATAAATGTTAGGGTGTACCAATGAGACATTTATTTAATTATTTTAGTTGTCGTTATTATTTGGCTGACTCTTGCCTGTAATGTTTTTGTTTCACTCTGACTGCTGAACAAGCCTTAGGGTCAAACATTGCTATTATTCGTGTTTTGCATATTTTTCAAATTTCATATCTTTTAAAGCAATTAATTTTGTCACAAATGATAAAGCATTCAAAATTTTATTAATTTCTATTCCGATTATTAAAATTGTATTATTATTATATTAATTAAGACTATACTATTATTATATAATATTAAAACTATACTTTTTATCTACGTAATTTTTCTTATTCTTTAAACTCATTCAGGTGGGGATTACATTTTGTGTTATTTTTATACTTTTATACATATCAATATCGTTTAATTCATTCATCTTAAATATAAATTATATGAATATTTTTGAAGTGAATTTGAATTTTACATCTTCACTTAATGTAAAAATATTCATAAATTTTATGCTAAACAGAAAGAGCTGTATACTTTAAGTGGTTTGGATGTAATATTGAAACTTGTAACTAAAATTTAAAATATGGTAAATTAATCGCCTTCTTTTTGTATCCGGCGGTGAAGTAATAACTGCTGTTCCTGCTCTGTCATTCTACGAGTCATTTTACGAGACAGAAATATGAAAAAAAATTAATGTCTTAAAAAAAGATAATGTGTATATACCCATTTTATCCTTCTTCTCGAAAATTAGTCTGGTTTCTTAAATTAAAATTGTAAAGGAACAGGTTTCCTTCTACTCCCAACCATGCCAAACCGTTCCGCCCGAGTGTTAATTTATGGCAACACTTATGAGTGTGTAGGAATAAGGAAACCTTCTTATCATCCCGGGATCATTTTTAATGTTAAAATGAACCACTTTTACACTTTTTGAATCGCCATTTCTAATGTTCATAAGATGTTAAACAAATGTTTAGTTATTGTTGTCGAAATGTTAAGTAAAAAAAAAGACTTATTAAAATTCCATAATATGAAAGTATTTTAAATTTATAATCTCATTATTCAACTGTCGTTGACACAAAACTCTAATTTCTGGGTATTTTTAACATGAATGCCTTTAAGAATCTAATTTTTAAGTATACATTTTTATATTACTTTTTACTCTTTCAAATATTCAATAATAAAATTAGTTTTTAGAAAAATATATTTCAAGATTATTTAATTGAGATAATTATCAATTACTCTTCACATGCGCTATATATTTATTATTGCCCTGCAAAAGCTTACGCCAAGCTTCTGCTACTGTATCATTGTTTTCACTCATACATACTTTCATTATTTATAAACTTAGGTACCCATAGTCATGGAATGGCTATATGTAATTAATATCATTTGAGATGTATAGGAAAAAGAATGTCATCAGACTTCTTAACCATGCTCATGTAAAAATCTTAAATAGGTGTCCGTTTATGTGACTACAACTGAAAGAAGAAATTTATCCAAATTTGGATAGTGTATGATAGTAAGTGAGGTATTCTGTTTTCGTAAGTCTTTTTCAAACATTCAGCATTATATTAACCACATTATAAGTGGAAAACAAAGAGAATATGTCGTTTTCTATCATTTCTTATGATGGATATAGGTAGGGGATAATCGCGTGTGCTCAGGGAGCATAAATATGGCTGTCTGAGTACAATTTTTCATGTTATTTAGCAAATAACGCTGACTCAGTAGATATAAGAAATAACGCATTAAAAGATATAATAAGTGAATTAAAGGAATCAAACTTAATATGATAGAATCAAATTAACTTAAAATGGATGTTTAGTTATTTTCAAAGCTATTAGAAAAACTTTCCAATGTATCCAGTTAATGGAGTTTTATATAGTCATTGCGAATATTTTACTATCGAAAAGTTATTCTCGTGGCATGTGTACATATTGATTGTCTTTAAAAAAACTGAAATCTAATTTGATGCTATCTTTTTTACTAATATTAATGCTGTCTATTTAAGTTTTAATTTTGTGCTGATGCCGTAAGTTAAGTGTAGTTTTTTAATAATAAATTATGTGTCATCCAACACAAAAGAGTTTATTTTTCAACTTCTAATTGGTGATCTTATTTTAGAAGCTTAAGGAAACTAAATTTGATATTTTATAGTTTAATATTTGCGTTTATTCCTAAATTTACACTCCCATTTAGTCTTTTAGTTTTATTTTTAGAATAGGATTTTTGCTTAATTGTGCGATTTGGATTTCAAAATTCTTCAAAAACTGAAAAGATTTCGAAAAACCATGCACCTCTTTCACGCCAAATTTTATTAATTTTCCACAATAAATGAAGTTTGCATTTATTGATTAAAGACATAGGCTTGCATGTCAATTTGAATGCAAAATAATCTTCAATGTGTGTGCGTAAATTCATTACTCATACTATTTACACTATTGTGAATGCAACTTTTTTACACTGTTATGAATGCATCGATTCATTCGTATTATTTTTCTGAGTCAGATATATTTTTTTGTTTTATCATTCGCACACTCACATGTTTACAAATATATGAAATTTAAGCAAAATGTAGAATCACATACACTTTCCATAAACTCTATTGTTTCAGAAAAATCTAATTAACTTAAACTCTTTGTGTGATTTGGTGTATCATATTTAAGAATAATAAATACACGTAGTATTAATTAACTTTATACTACCTTAAATTTTTGCTAATTCTTTTCAGTGCATATGAAAAACTGGCATGAAGAATTTAATATATATATATATATATATATATATATATATATATATATATATATATATATATATATATATATATATATTCAACTTCTAAAAATAAATTATCCTATTTTTATATCATATTGTATCTTAGTTTTTACCTTAATACACTTAAAAACTAAAGAAGGCTTATTAGTATAATTTCTAATAAATTTCGAAAAATGTGCTTAATTCCTCTGTATTTTAAGGTAATTATAATTTAGGAAGAAAATGTAACGATTTTCAAAGCAACTAAAATGTTAAGAAAATGAAATATAAATCTTAGATATTGGAAAATGGTTCTGTTTATTTCCAAAGTATTATTACATAATTTACAATCGTAATGTAACCTCTAATCGTTATTTTGAAATCGTAAAACAACATATCCTTAATCTATACAAATAAGTCTTATTTAATGTTTCGCAATAAGTCTGCAGTCATGAGTATTACGGTGTTAACCTTCAGATATTAAATTTCACCTTTTCAGGAGCTTATTGAAGTTAATGGACTATTTTCCTGAATTATTCTATTTGTCTTTGAATTTCTAAATAAATATAGTTTCTCTGCATATCTGAGAAAATAATCTAAGTAATTATGGTTCGTTTATCATATTTGATAAATTTTGCAACTTATTGGCTTTATTATATAATTTAAAATCTAAATATTTTTTCAAATATATTTTGAGAATTTTTTTTAATTCTATATTTATTAAAAATGCATTCTACATGAAATTGTGTAAATTAAGCTTTCAGTTTAGTAAACTTGCTAACTTCCTCAAAATATGAATGTATTAAAACTTTATAACATATCATATCATGCATAATATTTTGATGATTAAATAATATGTTTTTTGTTTATTTTAGATTATTTATAAATTATATGTGAGGCATTATATTTAAATTTTTGCTTCCATCACTCTAATTTTGAAAAATCTGAATAATTTTACATTGAGATTTATGAAATTAATGTTAAATTTACATCTAAGATTTTTACTGTAGATAGTATCTTTGTTTCTATTGATGACATCCAGCTTTTTGCAATATTCATGTAAAGTAACAATTGTATTTGATTATGGTTATTGTTAGAGATATTGTATTTTACTTATTTTATGATTGTTTTAATTTGCAATTTATTAACATTGACAAATAATTATTGATTCAATGTTACTTCCATCAAATAATCCTTTTAATTGCTCTTCTCAAGCTTTGGTTAAACAATCCTTATGATTGATTAAATTAGACTTAAAATCACATTTTTAACTCTAACTTTAATTATAATGGCCCTTAGTTTTTCAGTTGTTTAAATATCCCTCAAAAATACATATTTTAAATATATCCAGTTTAACAGTGCAATTTTTTTTCTCCAATTTTTGATAAATTATAAAAAATTCTTTGGTATTCTTATTAATGGCAATCGCTTGTGTGTGTTTATGATTAATTTTTGATTACTAGCTTATTTGTTAATAATAATTTATTTAATATTAAGAATCTAATTTAAGAATATATCAAGAAACTTCCTTTGAATGATTTGTTTCATTCAAGAATTATTTTCAACTTTAAAGGCTTTTTAAGTTTAATGATTGTGTTGTTGTTGTTACTAATGACACTTGGACAAGCCAAGCTCGCTATGCCTTGGCTATGCGAATTTAAGTCAATTGGGAGCGTCTTTCGTTTTAATCAGAGCACCATGAAGGTGAAAGTACGACTTTGCTCTACACACATGCCATAGGTACCCGTTTATAGAGTAGGCAACCATTCACACCTCATTCATGCAAGGAAAGGACAAAGGTAGATAGAGAGAGAAAGTACATCCATGCCCGAACCGTGATTCGAACCCAGGACCTCCTTATCCGCAGTCAAGCACGCTGACCACTAGACAAGTTGGGTGGCTAATGATTGTGAATTGAAGTAGTAATATTGAAACATTAAAAAAAATATTTTTAAGTCTATGATTTTGGAACTTAAATAAAAATTTCTAGTGTCTTTTGAATTCATTCTCTTGGAGATATCAATTAAGATGGACCAAAAGCTCTAAAAATATAAAACAGTTTATTTATAAGTTTGTGGATTGTAACGTCTCATACTTTTTATGTTCTATATGAAAGGTGCATATAGAAAATACCTTTGCGGCAAACACTGATAGATAAGTTATTCTTGGCGTTGAGGATTTCATGCAGCAATATACCATTTATGTACATCTTTCTGCAAGAAGAAGACTTTGATCTTAAGCCTTTGCATATCGATTTAGACAATTATCAACTATTTTCTTCGAAAATGTACCGAAATTTAATGCTTATAGCGAAATTTGACATAATTTGACGAAAATATATTGTTAAAAAAGTTACTAGTCTGCAAATATTCAAGACAATAACTTGTTCGTTCGAAGCAATTTTTACGTTTGCTGTCACTTACTGGTAGGTTAACATACAGAATTTTTAAGATTTTCTAAATAGCTCCATGACTTATCTAATAAATAAAAAATAACATGTTTGATAGTTAAATATATTTTAATTGGATGAGAAATTGATGAAAATTTTAATTTTAAGAATGATAAAATTTTAATTCATATTCAATATTAAGCAATGTTATGTTCAAAAAATTAAAGTATAGATACCAGTCATATACATGTCTAAATTTAATCGAGAATTACTGGGATGTTCTATTAAACTCCCTTTGAATTTGTAATAGACATGTATCGATATTTTATATAATAATAATCACAATAAGTATACACATCATTCTCGTTCCCATACTATCTTATTTTTCTTAACCCTTTCATACATTTATTAACTTTTATGCTACATTAATTTTTAAAATTTGATTCATGTTACTAAGCATCCCACTTATTTAACATATACTCTAAGTATAACACAATTTTATAATAACAGAAAATAATACCAAGTTTCAAAACATACTTTAGATTCATCTCAGTTTCCACTGGTTTTCTATTGTTTACACTTAATGTTTACATTGCTGGAATAAAATAAATAATCTTGAACTAAATGGAATAATCTTAAATTTGTCATTTGTTTGAATTGAAATATTTTAGGGTGTTATAACTTGTGTACAAGTTGCTTATTTTTTTATTGTAACATTGTTGACAATCTCTCTTAAGTTCAGCTCTCTCATATAAAATGTATGTCTTTAGAAATCAAAATAAGAACAGTTGACCTTACTCTGAAAGGCTAGAATAAATGCATTCAAATATTTCCTGTAAAGTTTTAGATTTCGAGCGAACTTAAGTCCTACCAAAGTATTTTGTATGCTCTGAAATGTGCAATATTTAAATGAAGACAGGAAGGATTTTCGGAAAAAGAGCAGGTTTTGAAAAAATTGTTTGCTGGTGCTTACAATGGAACTGCATTTTTTTAAAAAATCAAAAATGCATGGAAAACATCTTTCAAAGTTACAATGTTATACATATTTTTGCAGCAGGGATTTTATATGATCTAGAAAGTTAAAACGCTTCTTATATCTTGAAACTTTGTTTACAAATGTTACAGTATTTTAGATATATTTTCATTTTTTTTAAATCTTTGAAACGAATAAAATTGTTCTATGATTTTTAAAAGTGGGTGTAAAATTCCTTTAATTCAATTTGATTTCTATCTTTCTTAAGAAGTTTCGAAGTAAAGAAATTGTATTTCATAGTTTCATAGTTAATTGTTAATTAAATTTACATGAAGTCGATTTTTAATTCTGATCTATTCAACGCTCACTTCCATCAAATTATTTGAAGTAATAAAAATTAATTAATCACGAAATCCTTATAATTTTTTATTCATTCTCTTTTAAGATTTCTAATCCTGTAAACTAAATTTGCTCTGATCAGCGCAAATCGAAAACAACAATCTATATATCTTTCATATTATTTTAAATGTTTTAAGAATAATTCTCCGATAATTTAGTTTGCTTGTGATAAAAATATTTAATTATATGCTACTAATAATTTTTAGAAAATAGTAATAATAACTTTTTTATGAATACCGTAAATTCTAGTATTAGTTATAATAATGAAGGAAAATGCTGTTTTCGGATTATTTTAATGTTCGCTTAATTTTAATTTTGTGTATTTAAATCTAATTTTTGTGTTTAATATAAAATAATAGCATTTCTAATATCATTTGATTTACAATGTATTATAAGACTAGAATTTCTTTTGGGACTTTAAATATAAATAATCTGAAAATTTATATCGAGTTGGTACGAATAAATAAAATATAATTGCTTATTATTCTAAACAATATTTAAGTATATTAAATATTTTATCGACTCTTTAAAAATCTTCTATACAAATATCTGTTGTAAAATTATAAGACCACTTGCTAAAACTAATTTTTTACAAAACTAAAATGATGTTGAGCCATCATTTTGCAAAATAACTTCAAATACTAGATTTTCCATTCAATTAATCAAGTTTGCTATCAATGATTTACTAGGTTTGTCCCATTCATTCATGACAGGTCTATCTAACTCGTATACAGAATCATATTGATGATTAATTATTGACGACGATCACAAAAAGAATTATGCATCATTAAAATAAAGCATGCTTACTATTACTAAATAAAATATGCTTTTTTCAAGTTTTATATTGTACGAAAATTTTTCATCACATTTACTTGATAACCCATTCAACATTTTTATTCAAAACTTTCACCCATTTCAAGATTTTAAAATACTCTTCTAGTTGCGATTGCTTATAAAAATCGCTTAATTCATGATTATATGTTTTTATAAACAAAACTTAAAAATTACAAAGAAAATTTCCTTCATTAAGTTATATATTTATTACATATGTATTGTGTTATTCCTTCGTTGAGGAAATTTTTACTTTTTTGAGTTATAAGAAAACAAACACGGCATAAATCCTCCACAACAGCCTTTCTCTGATGTTGTGCATACATAATACCTAAGGAAAACTGTTGTCATCCTCAGAATATTTTTCGTTTCCATAGTTCAAAATTAAGATTGCGCCTTCACAATTTATTTGACACAAATCATTATATTATTTTATGACATAACACAGTTACATTCCAGCTATCTATATTAGATATTATGATACTAATACTAAACTCTGTGGGATGACAGCCCATGTCGGCCAAGGACTATGGTGCCCATCCCCGCTTAACTGACCAAAAGACCCTGGGGTGCGAAGCATATATCCTGATTAGGTTATCACAGCCTAACGCGAAACCCCCAGTGTTAAGTTCCCAAACATGCTTGGTATACAGTTTATCGACCCACTGAAGAGATGAAAGGCTGAGTTGACTTTGCAAAGCCCGAGGATCGAACCTCGAACCTGTCCCTTGGGGGCCACCGGGCTTAGAGATTATGCTATCATTCTTAAAACTATAAATTTCTTTTGTTTGTTCTTTGTGTTATTTATAAAACTAATTATTTTGATTTTTTTAATAATTATAAATTCGAGCTAAAAGTACAAAAATAATTTGATTTTAATCACTTTGTTTTTTTTTCATTTATAAACATATACTGAATTATGTAAACTAAGTTCGAATATTTAAATTCTAAATTTTATACAAAAAACAGCTATATATATACGTATATATTAATATGGATTTATTTAAAAAATTATACTGAGCATTCATATTTTGATATCCTTGAATTACTTATGAGAGGAGAAAATTGTATATTTACTATTCACAGTACATTTTCGTTATAACTAAAAAGAAAATGCGCACAGTTGATTTTTACATGAAAAATCATTTTTATGGATTAATCATATTCTTCAACATTCTTCCTATAAAATATGTAAAACTTCCTATAAAAACCTTTATTTATTGAAAAAAAATGTGCTGATAAAATTTTTTATCCGACCTTTAGTAAAAACCAGTATTTTTTCCATTTATGTATGCTGATTAACTGTATGATATTTAAAGCTTCCGATTATTGAATTCTCCGAAATCTTAAAAATTCAATTTTTCAGACAATTTTAATTTATACATATTTGACTTTTTCCGATCTAAGAATAGTTATCGCTTATATAGTAGCATTAAGTTTTAATGTTTAAAATCTCTAAATAGATAAGTTAACGTCACACATTTAATTTAATTTGTTGTAAGCCGTTTCATAATGAGGATTTCCAATGCAACCTTGATTAATATATATATATATATAGATATATATTACATCATACCGCCCAGATTCAATGCTGTATTAATATATTTTGAGGAATTCACCAGAATATCTTGGTAATTAATGGTTATACGTGTGATGTCTTTCGCAAAATCAGCGAATTAAATGACCCCGATTGTCAGTAAATGAAAATAATCTGAGCTCACATATAAATTATTTAGGATTCGTTATGTTGTTTCTGTATTTCTTTTCATAAAGAAGATATTTTTTTTAATTCTGTGTGTTTATACTGTTAATTTAATTAAAAAATAATCTTCTATATAAAATATGCGTGTTTTTGTGTTTTTTTTCACGTATTTGTTTATCTTTCTTGCATTGAGGATTTGAAAAAATTGGTTTATAAATTTTAGTTGAATTAGAGAAATGTTTGGATTTATACTTTAA
The DNA here is from genome assembly GCA_037975125.1 of Latrodectus hesperus. Lineage (NCBI taxonomy): Eukaryota > Metazoa > Arthropoda > Arachnida > Araneae > Theridiidae > Latrodectus > Latrodectus hesperus. The sequence continues at coordinate 47,468,205 of CM075854.1, read as the reverse complement.
TTGTGGTTTGTTTGTTTGTTTGTCGCTCAACGGTCATTTTTTGCACACGAGGGCTAATTAGACCGGGACCTACGGTTTAAAGTGAATTCCGAACCACTACAAACATCCATGCCCAAGGTGGGATTCGAACCCACGAACTATACCTTAATTGGAGTTCATTATGTATGTAAAAAATTTACATGAAATTTGTAAGAAATATCCCTTAAAAGTTGAAATAAAATAACTATTTTTTATTTCTAATTTTGCATTTTTTTAAAAAAAAATTTTCCTATTTTGTTATAAATTGTCGCTATTCCGTTATTTCTACAAACAAAATATTTCACTGTTGGATCTGCAAAAATCAAAAAAAAAAAAATGTGATATATAACAGAAAATTGTCGAGTATTGTAATAAACAATTATATTTATAGAAAATACTTATACACAACTATATATGATAAATATATTAAATTTTTTAATGGATAAAGACATTTTTAGTCAACTTTTATTCTTTTCAAAAGAGCCTTCTTAAAAATTTGGTATAGATCTATATTCAAAGTACACCATATCTTTAATGAATGATTACATAATTTGAGCACTTCTAATTTTGTAATGCCCTCTCTCTCTCTCTCTCTCTCTATTACACACACATAACAATATTCATTATTTAAATCATATTCCCAAAATGTTTTTATTTCATACAATTTCTCGTTTATTAACCTTGAATTTGCGAATATTTTTGTGCTGCGCCAATGTTAATGATTTAGAACTCTCATCAGCCCCATTTCATTAATAAACTAATTTAATATTTCCTTACCTTTTTAAGCTTCTCTCGTTCGGAAGCTTTAACATAAATGAGGCTTTGGTTAAATTTGATTAATCGATCACACCTACTTAATTAAGCAGCTAACTCCTAATGTGAGGTAAACGCTCAAGGTGTGAATGGCGTGAGATGACACACAGCATATTCATCACGAATAAATATCCGACTGGTATTAATTGCGTGATTAAATCCTAGATTTCCTATTAAAAGTTAAACGAAAGTCAAAATAGTTCCCAGGGTATTTGACTTGACTGAGATGCGCCGTAATACTCAATGTTTTAAAATAGTTTTGTGGTTACATGTAAATATGCTTACAGTTTTATTCTCACTAACTAAAAATTCAATTACTTTCTACTAGATGTTATTCATTCCATATAAGTATTTTGAATCTCTATTAATGATTGCACTTTAATTTAATAAAGATATGTTAATTATTTTTTTACCTAGCTTTTCAAAAAATGTAAGAATGAAATATATTTTAAATCAATTTAAACAGCTTCAGTCAAAGTTTGACTGTAATTAACATATGTAGATAGTTATTTCAAACTTACGTACATTATTTTTTTTATCTAACTAATTGACCATTCGCCCTTTATGATTAATTTCTTTTGTATCCCTATTTTCATTCAATAAAATTACAAAGGAAAACGCATTAGCAAAATAGGCTACCTCATTAAGGAAGTTTTTCATCTCAATAGGAAAATACATTATTATTCAAAATATAGATTAAATTCTGATACATTCCGTATTCGAATTGAAACTTTGTTGAAATTTTAGGGACAAAAAAAATAAAGAGCATTTTCTAAAAAAAATATGTAACTTGAAAAAAAAATTTTTTACTTTAAAAAAATGATGGATTTAGTTTCACAATGTGATTTAGAGAGAGAGAGAATACTATTATACCTCACGCTTGAAATTCTAAACCCAGGTTTTTCCATTCTTGTTTTTCTTTTTCCTAATACTGTTTGGATGCTGAAGATTGAAAATGGTACCAGAACCAATCGATTAATGGACTTCGATTACTTTTTTTTTTATTTTTCTTTTCCCTATATTATTTTCTCTTATCTTTTCCCTTCAACTACGTTTCAAATTGTCACACGGGGAAAAAAATCTAAAAATTGACAAAGTTAAAAAATTACATCAAAAAATTCCAATAAAGCATCTTCGTACTTCAATTCTTATTTTAAATTGGATAGCCTTGGAGCGATATTCAGAATTAATACTATTCAATGATAGTTTCCCCGTTTTCATTTTTTCTATCAAGAAATAGTTCATATATTTAATCAAGTAGCTTAAACTATTTTATTCTTAATTTGGAACGGACATAAAAAAATTTCTTAATCACGAAAATTGAAAAAACATTTTTTTCTTTCCTGTTTTTTGTGGGAAATCTTTTTTCACAAACTACTAGGAAAAAGGCTTTTTGAAAAAATGGTGATGAAGCCTTAGAATTTTAAAGTTTACAGAAAATTTGGTTTATTATATAGATTCTCAATGGTTTGGAATTAATATTTATATGCTTAAATTTCTTTTATATGTAGAAAATAAAATGTATAAAAACTAATTATATATTTTTATAATATATTCAACCACAGTTATTTCCCTTTTATCCCTAACATCTTATGATGTTAATTAAAACCAGTTTTCTTTTAATAACGTATTGTAATTAGTTTTGATTACATGCCTTTCCCAACAATTATATCACCTGAAAATTATTTCAATATTACAGTTAAAAGTTACCACTTATGAATAAAAATGAAAAAAAGAGAAATTACTTTTTTGCGTAAAATTGGAATAATTTGTTCTAGAACATTCCTAATCTAAATTTTTAGATTCACTTAAAACTTTCAAAGCTAATAATTTTCTTGGAAAGCTCATATGTTCCTTTCATATTGTTCATATGTTCCTTTCATATTCATATTGTTTCAAAAATATTCAAACTCAATGCAAAATATATATATATATATATCATCCAACTGTATAGTATAATAGACTTTAATCTTTAAGAGTATCTGTTTCCAAAAAGCGTGTATAACTGTATCCCTGAACTTATAAAAATGTTATAAAAAACATTTCTAAAATTAAATCTTAACACTTGTAAGAACAATAGAAGAATAAATTATCTCTCTATAATGCCTTTATTTAATTATTACAAAAATCTGCTTTTATTATTTATCACCTCAATTGTTAAATATTGTGAGTAAAATTGAAAAGACATGTCAAAATTTTTAAACCTATTTATTGTGCTATATTCAGTCTTTTATAATAGTGATTTAATTACATATCGATTAATTTGTTATCATTTCAAACGTTATGGTTTCATCTTTTTAAAACTATTTTTGCTGCATGTTTAGTATTTTTTATTATAATCACAACTCTGACATTTTCCTAAAATTGTTCTGAAGGTTTAAAATATATAAATGAATGGTTTTTGAAATTCTTCAGAATATTATTTGTAAGATCATCAGAGGTGTTAATAAAAGTAGTGATGAAGTTTCCAAATTCACTCTTTTATTAATAGAATTGGTTGGGTTATCGTTCTAGAACACTTACTCTGTAAGTGAAGATTGTTTATGATGTCAAAAAAAAAAACTCATTTTTCCATTTTTCAGTGTGTCAAAATATGCCATTTCCAATAATTTTACTCAAAATTTAACTCCTTTTTTAACTTTTAACTGACATTATTTATTAAATAATAGAATTAAAAAGGATTTTTCGAAACTAATTGAGAGTTAAATTTCAAAGAAAAAGACTTCTAATAAGGTAAATGCTTTGTATTTATTAAAAGTGATGATATTCAATTTAACCTACTTTTCCAAAAGTAATGTAACTATGACTACGAGTTATTGTTAAATTATTTATAATTTAACAAGAATGTTTTTCATAAATATAATGTGAAATAACTTCTAAAGCATATAAACATTTTTTAACTTATTGATTATGAAATCAATTGATACTTTTTTCCCTTCGAATTATAGCGAAACAATCAATAAATTGTTTTTCTTTTCTTTCTGTTTTAATTACATTTTTTACTTTGTTCTTAAAAACAATTTATTCTCCTATAATTTTCTCAAGAAAACTAGGATTTGGTTTCTTTCACGCTCTGCATTAACTTTTTGATATCATTGGTAATTTACTTCCCGGATTTTAAATTTGAGATTTATTCCGAACTATAAGAAATATCATTCTCGAGTTACAAAATCGAGATGTTGTAGTTGTTGTTGTTACTAATGACACTTGGACAATCCAAGCTCGCTAGCCGTTGGCTTTGCGAATTTAAGTCAATTGGGAGCGTCTTTCGTTTTAATCAGAGCACCATGAAGGTGAAAGTACGACTTTGCTCTACACACATGCCATAGGTAACCGTTATTAGGGTAGGCAACCATTCACACTTCATTCATACAAGGAAAGGACAAAGACAGGATAGATAGAGAGAGAAAGTACATTCATGCCCGGAACCGGGATTCGAACCCAGGACCTCCTTATCCGCAGTCAGGCACGCTGACCGCTAGACAAGTTGGGCGGCAAATCGAGATGTTCAACGGAGGATTGAAGCGTTTTGTGTGTGGCTAGTATCCTTCAATCCATTATATCCATCAGTTGCCACAAATCTGTTATAAGAAGTTAAAATTTATTTGTTTCATTTCATTCATTCTAATTTTAAATTTTTATAAATACATTAGAAAGTAAAGATTTTTTAAGCTGTATTTTATCAAGCTAATTTTCAAGTAATATCATTTTACTTTAATTGAGAGAAGTATGCCTTTCCCAATAAGTAAGATGTTAAGATATCTAAAAAAATGATTAGAACCATTGCTAGTTTTTTTAATCTTTTAATTGAAATTAATTTTTCATGACAATACATAATTTTAAAAACTATTAAGTTGTGTTTTAGTTATAGAAAATTTTAAAGATAATTTAAAAACCTCTTAATTTTGCAAACATGTTTTACCACTTAATTGATCACCTAATTAAATTATGCGTATTGAAACAAAAAATGTTTTTTAATAATTAATTTAAATTATTTCCTTCGCTGCGTCGTTTTACTTGCGGCTTTAAATTATTTTATACTTGTAATTAACCCTTTTTTATGCAAATGAATGTTACAGCGCTCATTTATGTAAATGAAAATATCCAATTTTACTGAAGAGTCATTCAAAAATAGCCTAGGAATTTTAAAAATGAATGCTTTTAATGATATATTTTGTTCAAATTTTAAATTCTTTAATTATGTAAATAGTTTTCATTACTTTTTGCAATTTAAGATATGCTCATTTGTTACGCTATTTCCATAAATTTGTAAAAAGCGTATCTTAGTTAAAATAAAAAAGTATAAATGGAGCTTTAGTTTTAATTTTAAAATTATATCACGAGAAATGTTCTATATGTTAATTATTATTTTTGACATAATATACATTTTTTTAATTTCAAAAGCGTTTTGATTTTTAATCATCATTTTAGTTGCGAAAGTACAAAACTAAACCTCTCATTTAAAATACCATCAAACTTCTTATTTTTGTTTCATTGATTTGACAGTGTTTAATAATTATTGTTATATTTAACACCTATATACTGCTTGGTAATATTATTTCTTTCTTATAATTTCGTAATAATAATTACAGTATACTTTTTGTCAATACCAAAATATAATACTTCTTTAAGATTTTTAATCTGATTATTCAATATGATTAATGCAAATCCTATATTATAAGCAATTAATATCGTAAATATTTAAGCGACTCTTTCTGTTTCATAAGTAAACAGTTTATGTGTAAATGTTTTATTCATGGAATATTATTGGATTATTTCCGAATTAATAACATTATTTATTTCTCTGTTTTGATGTAAGTATAAACAAAAATTGAAGACACGTTGAATCTATTGTTCATTTATTCTTATTTATTTCACAGTAGTCTGTTTCAAACATGTTTGTTTCCATGTTTTCGAGCTATTTTTGCTTCTCATTCCCCATATAGTTATTTGAATAATACAACTCAAAACATAATTTATATGATAACAAGATGTAGTGTTATTTTTCAACTTGTGATAATTCACTTCGTTGCAAGCTGAAGATGTTTTCTCTTGCTAATTTTAAACACAAATAGGCTTAAGCAGGACTTTTGTTTCCGTATCTTCTGTGATATACTAACAGTGGACGGTGTCAGGAGATCATTTGATTGTAAGTTGAAATCAGTCATTTGATCACTGACTTCAGATTACGATCTGTTGGTGACTGAGGCGCTTCTGTTGCCTTATACAACAATCTCACCATTAACTAGTCAGCCACTGTGACGACATGCACTTTCCAATCCTGATTTTTCAGTCAGTCCAATTTTCCATCTCTTCCTCAACTCAACTCTTGAACATTTCAAGGGCAGCACTGCTTTGCGAATGTTCATATAAATCACATCTTTTAACCTTACCAGTCGAAACAAGCTATGATAGTCAAACTTATTTATCTAAAATGATCAATTAATAAAAGTTAATAATCTGACTACGGCCGCGCTGCCCTGATTGGTTAGGATATTTATTCTCGTTATCGTAAGGTATTGAATTCAAATCTCGAGCCAATTGAAGATCTGTGGTCTTCGCTAATGGCGGTTGTGTCAAGTTAAATATGTCGTGGTCGCAATGTCCTCCATGAGAAATGATACCTTTTGGGGTAGCTGGCTGAGTCTGGGGGGACTCCTGTTTGGTCCCTGCTTGTAAATTACGAAGACCCACTTTTCAGGCTGCGATGACATACCCACTGGATGACCCTCAATATAAGGTGCCATTTATTCCGACCCTTGTTATGCTTAAAGATGGAAATGCTAGCAGCCAGGCATTATACAGCTTTGTAAATATACTCATTTAAATTTATATCAGTTAATGATATTTTTAACATACTTACTTGCTATACATAACCACATGCGTTGTTAGAGAGAGATGCTAAAATAATATTTTTAATAATGTTAAAATTTTATACATACATACATACGCATAAATAGTTAGATAACATCATTTAAATCAAAACTTATTATAATAAATAAAAAAAACTCGCATATTTTAAAAATATTTTTTTTCACTTTCACAACTTTTTTCTTAGTTAATTAACTTTTTTCTAAAAATATTATAATTACGAAAGTCAAAGCTTTTATTTCATTATCTTTCTTACACTGTGCAGTTGTTTAATTAGCAAACGCTGGAGTATTCGGAAGGTAATTTTTTATTTACCCTGTTTTCGTAATTCAGGAAAGGCACTGTCAGTAAGTATTGCTCACCGCAATATATTCTATTTTTATAGCTATTTCATCGAATAAATTGCACATTGTTTTCATATATTAACTATAATATCTTATAGCTATTATTAAAGGGACGTACTGATTCGTATTTAATAAGTATCGTATGTTTTTTAAAAATATTAATAATAAGTTTTAAATTTAATATTTATTCTACATTATTGTGTTAAATTTGTTCTTTAAGAATTTAAACTAATGTAAATTTCTGTTTCCCATACAGTTTAAATCCTCAAATGTTCTCTGCATGTTTTCAGACGCTATTCACAAAATCTAATACAAATATATTGCAGTACTAGTTTTTCAGTCTGAAATATAAATAAGTAAGAAAAAATTCTTATTTTTATACAATTCACGCGCACTGAACATATTCCTAAAACAGACACTCGAGTATCAAATATATTGGCATGGAAATTTTACATTCTATCTCAACTATTTCCATTTTTTTTTTCTGAAATCACACAAGCTTGCATTATTGCTGAAAATGTTTTCAAAAATTTTTCTGCTGCCGTTACTTGGCAATCCCATGAGGTTCTTTCTAAAATTTTCTACATAAGAAATCCCTTGCACTCTAAGGAGTACAAGATGCTATATCTGGAGAGTGAAGGTGATGAAACTCTGCACATCCTATTTTAAGAAATAGGAGTAAAATTTTTTCTTCTTACTGAAGCATTCTCTTCAATGAATAATCGAAAATATACCATTTTTTTCTCCCTGTTTTAAATTCAAATGCATGTACGCTACGCTTTTTTGTTACAGATACTTCCATTTCTCTAATTATTTTGAAACATTGTGAATTTAAGAACAAGTAAATGAATATAATCTAATTTGATATTTCTCCTTTAGGTTTAATATTATTAATATCCAATAAAATTTTGTTAATTTTTATAAAAATAAAAGATTTTTAGTTAGGAGGATTCTTTTGTTCTAACTTATTATGTATAGTAAATAAATCATAATTTTATTGATTGTAAAGAAATCATTAATGATGTACATTATTTTTGATAAAATGTAATCAGTTAAAATAAAATAATTGGATTTTAATTTTTTTTTAAGATATAATTATTTCAGAACTCTTAACAAATACTGAATTTCTCTATTATTATTTATTATCTTACGATCAATACCTTAATTTGCGAATATTTAACCAAAATTATAATTGGTTGAAATTTTGATTTAAGTTCATTATGACGATGTGAATAGAATTTTTAAAAGATGTGTTATATTTTAAAGGATGATTAAAATATGGATCATTATCTTTATTTTATAATTTATATCTCTTGAAAATTATTGCTAAACTTTTTTTCAAGTAACATGGTCTCTTGAACATTTCTAAGAGGATTTATTTGTTGTTGCTCGACAGTTTTCAGGGAATTAATTAATGTAGGACTTAGAATTTTAAATCGAATAGAATAGATTGAAATAAAACAATTAATTTTTCGTTAATTGAACATAAGAATTGGTGCAATTAAGGATATAACTTTTCATATCTAAAGCTAAGTTCTTTAAATTGTTATGGCACTAAACAATTATATAAAAACTGATTTTTTTTTTACTGAAAATATTAACAGTTACCCAAAAATAGATAGATTTTTATTTAAATTTTTTATATTAATACAGTAAAATTTACTGTGTCATGTTAAAAAATATATTAATAAATAAATTTCATCTTAACTTATTCCTTAATTATTTTTCAAACCTTTATAAAAGTCCTTGGGAAATTTTCCAAAATATGCTCTTTAATGACATATTGTCTCAGTTCCTAGTATTGTAAAACAATTTTTCCTACACTTTATTAAACTAAAAATGAAGAAAAAGAATTTTCTTTAACTTTATCATAGCCTAAGGAAAGCCTCTCTTACAAAGATAATCATCTTATTATTTTGAAAGTTCTTTTGGATTGGAATTCATTTTCAGTTTTTAATTATAATTTAGCGTAACCTATGCTAAAAGCCAAGGACATAAATGCGTGAAGAATAAATTGTATATTTTTAATGACTTTTTTATAATTAAGAAAATCTAGATTTATTTTTTATATATGTTTCGCATTTGTTATTTTGTCTGCTAATGCTTTTTATTGCCGGATTAATTTACAAAAGAGAAAAAATTTCCTCATACTCCACGGAAAGCGATTTTATAAAGCGAACAAAAGAAAATTTTTTCTTTACTCAAGCATAACTAACTCCCACAACCTTACCTGAACGTATAACATTCAAGTTGATAATGAAAGTAATAATTCCTTCACTACATTTTACTAAATATTCGATTAAGAACTAAATCTGTTATGCAATCATTTTACAAAGACAGGATTAAAATTTAGTAATTAATTATATTCACAGTAATTAAATATGTACACAGGAATATGTTTTTGTAGTATTAAAACAATTCAACTTTCACCGATATTTCAATTTTATTAGAACTAAAGAATACACTAAATATTCGATAAATTTTTATCACACCTGTATTCACTATTTAAAAACTTTATAAATACAAACTTTAAAGGTATATCGTACTTTGCAATTCAAAAGTAATTTAAATTTTAAAAAAATCTCATGCTGTGTGTGTTTCTGAAATTATACTGTAAAGTATGAGGATTTAGTTCCAGAAGGTATATGAAAATTAAAGTGGATATAAAAATCAGAAAAGAAAAACGAATACCTATTTTGAAAACTAATCGATGAAAGGCGAATTATGCAAAAAGTGCTGAAGTAGAAAAATTATGATCCACAAGGACTTTAAATGCGTAATCGATGGTGCAAGGTCAGGTGAGTAAGGAGGAAGGCACAAAATTTCCCAACGATGCCGCTGTGTGGTATTCTTAGCTACCCATGTGACACGCGTGGTCTCGCGTTATCGGCCAAGAACAGTACACCCTTGACATTAACCAGCTCTGGCTCCTTCTGTTGCAATAACTGTTGCACACTTTCCAATTGCTGCTAGCATAAGTCCGCAGTGATCTTTTGGCCCGTTGTTGGCAGCTGTTTGTGAACCAGTTGACGACTAGTTCACCAGATACCAGCTTCATCGCAGAGGGACAAATCTCCCGACATGAATTTGTGAAACTAATGCTTTGCCGTACATTCATTCACAGCATTATCCCCAAACGCTTGCCATATTCGGCGACTTAATGTAGCAGCTGATAAACCCCCTTTGAAGTTGTAAAGCAAACAACACGGAAAAATACCTTCGTCACGTCCATTTCACTTCTCTCCTTGTACGAGTTACGATTGATGAATGAGCGTGGTGGACCTGCTTTTATAACTACTGATATTCCTGTTCTCGATTGACAAGTTTCTCAAATACGTCATACACTAATTTGCATACTTACTCTCACTTCATTGAATGGCAAGGCGAAAACGGCAAAAACTTTCTTGTTTACATTATATTTATGTCCAACGCATGGAAATGTTATTTTAGATTTCAAATAATGCCAAGCATGTAAATACTTTTTTGAATAATTTCTGCTAGTTTGTGTCATATTCGGTGAGATATGTTATAGAAGCAACTACATCTGTCATTGCAATTTGGACTGTTTTAATCACATAAATTTTTTTCTTTATAGTTTGAATAAAATATTATGGAAACCTGATAGTATTGTGATAAGTTAATTTTGAGAAAATTTTCTCGAAATACCTTCAATACGCAAAATTTCAATCATAAAATGAAACCTTAAAGATGAAAAGAAAGAGAACCATATTAAAAACTGCTTTTAAAATAAATAAATAATAATTCAAATGAGAGAATATAATTAAAAAATAATTGTAATCAATAATTATTTGCTTAATTGATTGTTTGTAATATAACCATATATGCTTATTACTTTACGAAATATATGCACAAATTTAAATTATATTTAAACTGAAATTATGAAGATGTGAATATAATTAATTCTTACTATTTCAATTTCCTAACCCGCTTAACTACTAAAGAAAATTCACTGTAGTGTAAATTTTGTGCACTATAAATTTTGTTATCTATTTTTAAAAACTTTGGAACTCACAAGAATCAATACATTGCACAAGTGTGTTTTTTGTTAAAATCATTTAATGTTTAGAAAACTTAAAGTGAGTTAAAATTTTATAAATTAAATATACTTCATGAACAAAATTTGTTAACTATACGTAGATCATTTATTGATGTCAAGTATAGAAAATTATGAATTATTGACAGCCACCCAAATTAAACGAATGTATTTTAATGTACCATTATTCAATGACACGTGAAGCACAAAGTTTGAGGAGAGTATATTAATGCAAAAATTGTTTTTGTATTAAGTTGATATATTATATTTAGATATGAAAATGAACTTATGTTGATAGAAAAGAATGGAAAAACATTAATGTATGAACATTTTGCATAGATATTTAACTTATTTAATTTTTGCTTTTTTTTAATTTATTTTAATGTACATGATTTAATAAAAATTCTCTTCATCTTAAATTATAAATGTTTCCAAATTTTAAAACATTTTACATTGTAAAATAATATTTTAAGAAATTGACTTAAAGGTTAATTTTACATATCATTTACCACTCTTTGAAATTTTGAAACGTCTCTAGCAATGGAGTAAATTTATGCATTTAATTAAGAAAAAATACATTTCATTTTTTCCAGGGTACCTTTAATTAGTTTTCTCTCATTAACAAGTACGCGAGGCAAACTGCATGACATCCCTATTGATGCTAGCGCGACCTGGTGGTTTCATCGACAACAAAAATGATTCTAAAAAGTTTAATGACATCAGTACTCTATCTGCTGTAATTGAGACTCAAGTTGTTTTACAACCGCTTAATAGTATAGTGTATAATACACTTAGGTTTTTCTCTAATGAAAAAAAATTAAAATTGTTTGTGGTTTTGCTGTATATTGTTCAGTTTAATTTATCTAAGAGGCTATATAAAAGAGCTTCGATTTATATTTGCTGATATATATATATATTTTTTGTCAGACACCTATCACATTCATAATTTTAAAATTTTGTTATCTTTATTCATATCTTTCAGTGATTAGCTGAAAGTTTTCATCACTTTAAGTAGGTATTCTACTTCTAAAATTTGAAATTCGTTAAATTTCTAAAATTACATGCCTACAACATACACAATACTGAATTTAAAGTATTAAACAAACGATAAAAAAATAATCCATTCGAATACATTCAAAATTATTAACTTAGTTTTGTTTCCTTTTAAGAATTAAAAAATTTAATTGCTGAATATGTAACTTCAATCGCTATCGAAACTAAATTAATAAGAAATGAACGATACAAAGAAATAAGAGTTGAAAAAAATTATAATTTCCAAGAATTACTTTGGTTGAATGTTTATTTTCTCCCTCATTTGTAAACAAAATCTCAGTAATTAATTATATACATATTTTAATTATAAATTAAAACTATTTTTATTTCAATAACAATACTGCTCCTTTGTAACGTAAAATTTTTACAATGAACCATAATATTTTCATAAAAAATAAAACTCCCGATTTTCTATCACTACTCCATTAGAATTTCATGTTGTATTAATTAAGGAAAATACAGTTCAATGGTGTTTCATATCCCTATTCCACTCTTTCATTCAAGACATTCATTCTTTTCATTTAAATTTTCTTGATAGTAAAACAAATTCACTTTCGATTTTCACTGCTTTCATTAAGACTTTGAAATAGAAATTTTCAGTGGTGTCGCCATCTATCGGACCAAATCTTAAATTTCAACAAATTACAAAAATTATACAATATGGTTACAACTTTTTATTCTTCATTGGAAATTGTCAAAAAATGTAGTTAATTTTGTAAAAAAACATGATTAAAATTAAGGCGCAAATATATTATGTAACATTCCATATTTAATAAAAATATGCAAATAAATTATAAAAATAATTATCCCTTATTAATTTTAAAATTTTAAAAGCAATTATAAAATTTTGACATACAAATATATTATTAAATTGTTTAAGAGTGAAATTTAACTATATTCACACAAATATTCTAATATATATATAAGTTTATTTAAAAATTGTGTTGCGATGCATTTTGTGATAAATTGATAGCGTGATTTAATTATTCGTTTGTTCCGATAGTTTTTTCTATAGGCAATACTAACTTAAAATAATTGTTTCTAGTTATCTTTTTTTAAAAAAATATATGTATAAATGTAATAAATTTTTAATTAAGTTTTATCTATACTAATAATGTTTCGATTTTCCTTTTCTAGAAAATTCAAAATTAAGGGACAGAATGGATTGGAGCAATTCTTCTTTATGGCTTGAAAATGGAACTTCTTCTGAAGAGTTCTTCGATTCTGAAGATGTAGGAAAGATTCAATCGTTTCATACAAAAAATAAAGGCCATTTTGAAAGTCAATCCCATTCTTTGGATACAAAAACTGTGAATTCTGATGGCGTTCAAATAAAATTTGAAACTTTAGATAAGGAAAATAAACGAAGAACTCAGTATACTCCTATATCTTACGAACATCTGTATGATAATTCTGCTGGTCGCTCTCTTAATTCCTTAAGCGTGAATGCCCCAGAACAATTGAATTCTAAAACAGTTGACCACGCAGATGTTTTTCAACCAATGAACACTGTAGTCGTGTCAACTCCTTCTGTACAGCAAATATTCAACACATGTTCAGATATGCAATGTGAATCTGGTGGAATATGCGTTCAAGAATCTTCATATAAACGCTCAGTGCGATGTAAATGTCCCTTAGGCCACAGTGGAACCTTCTGTGAACAAGGTAAATAAGGTTTTGACTATTATTTGATTTAAAACTGTAATAGTTATGACCATAAAAAATACGTGTTAAAGTTGTAGTTGAAACATCGTTATTCCAATCCTCAAAACAAAGGTGATCGCTAAAAAATTTCCTTTAAAATGCTGCAGATAAAATATATGTACGCATATATATATATATATATATATATATATATATATATATATATATATATATATATATATATATATATATATAAATATAATATATATAACAAAAATTGTTTTTGAAAATGTGAAAAAGATTTTGGTTAACAAATCGGAACCAAAGGGAACATTTTAATTATAATCATTGGGCAAAGAGTTTTACATGTTTTCAAACTTACTTTATATTGTTAATGCAAATTTGTTTATTTGTTTCCATTCGACGCATTTCAGCAGCATTTATAGATACTTTAATCTGAACTTAAATTATTTTTTTCTCAAATATTTATACTCTGCAATGTTTTCGACGTAATATAAATTTAAATGAAAAATTTAATCATTTTAATCAAAATAGAATGTTTAACTTAATGATATTAGTGCCTATTAATGTATTTACAACTTGAAAGCATTTATATTTTTTATTTAATAGTTAAGTCTTCAAAGAATCACAAAATAGTATAAAAAAGTTACTTTTGTGGGAATTAAAGAAAGAAAGCAGAAATATATTTAAAGAAAACTTAATGTCTTTAGTATCTCTTACAATGAGAGTATAAAAAAACATAAAATGCATTCCAAAAATCTATTCCAAAAGACATGAGGAATGATAAAAGCAATAAACTATCAACTAGATGGTCACATTTAACCATATGACTAACAACTTGCACCTCATGAAATCCTTTATCTTTATAATCTCCGTGCATTAATTTGAATCTTAATTTTTAATCGCAGAATCAGTGATCGCTTTAACTGATTGCATTTTTGCATGATGAAACGATGTTTGTAAATTGAGGCAAGGTGCACATTTTGGCCTCAAATGAAATCTGTAATATTAATTATGTACAAATGTTTTTACATTTACTTTATGTGGAATCGTAAATATACTAGTATTCTCTCTACTTCGGGCTTGATTTTTATTTTTTGTAGTTCTAATGCAAAACTATCATTCGCTTAGCTTATGTTTACAAAATCCTATGTGCAATTCATTCTTAAAATAAGAGTTTTTATAGTGGGATATTTTCAGTTAGGCCCAAGTGGAATGTATTCCGTATATACATATACACACAGTGTGCATAACAGTTGCTATAACGATTTCGTTATATAGCGACCGCCAACTCTTAGTATACCGACTGATAGTCCAAGTCCAGGTTATTTCCCATACCAATAATGTACCTTAAAAATGGATTTAACGACCTCTTAATTGATTGTTTGGTTAGTGAAATACTTTCCTGGTTGCATGCTTCTGCCAATTGAAGATTCTAAACACAGTCATTCACTCGTAGTTTTAAACTACTCTCAAATAACGAGAGAGAAAACTGAGCTGTAACCCTCCTGTTTATGGCCCATCAGCAGAGAGACATTGAATCTTATGAAATCTATAACATGCTGATATGTGGTCTTCGGTTAGGCCGGTTGTAGAACTCGGTACCTTATGGTCGCGGAAAAGGCGCCTTTTTAAATCAGGCTACTGCAGTACCAACTTCTTGATTGTTTTCCTTATAATGAACCTCTGATTCCATGTGCTGTATTTTTTATGATAGAGCCAAATATGAAGGCTCCTGAAGGGATGAATTTAAACAAATTTGCATTTTACAGTCTTAAGCAAACATTTGACGAGAAGAAAATGCAATAATAAATGTAATAATAATGTGGAAAACTTCTTTTAATTATTGGGAAATCAACAAAATCGTGATACTTCAAAGGAATAAAAACATTGCTTATTATATATTAAAATTACTAGTAGACAAGGTTTACTGTGATAATTTCCAAATATAATTCCATAATTTGTTATAAATATAAGAAATATTATTGTGATAATTTAAATTCTACCTCTCGTTCTGTTGTTGTTGGTTTTAAAACAATCAAAGCAAAATTTTTATTTTCTGTTGAAGATCTGCATTGCAGTTTCTTGAGACCAAGAGATCTTATGAATCTTGAAAAAGTAATACCAAAGTATGCTCCTTTTTTAAGTTTGATAAAATTGTTGATGTTTTGAAAATGCTAAAAATTATGAAACAAATAATTTGACAGAACTGCATTTCTATGTGAAGTATTGTTCTCTAAAATCCTAAAAATTTCTTTAAACATGCTAGATTTAAGATGGTGGATGAATGAAACATAAGATGTATGTCCCATTTGCCGGACTCCTCTGATCAAGTTATGGAGTTTTCTAATATTTATTCTAAAGAAATAATGCAAATTTCCGATTTATCAGGAAAAATAACTTTTTAAAAAATTTGTTGAAAGTTGATAAAAACCTTCTGTACTGTGAACGTCTAAATGATGAAAAGCAGTTTATTGCTCGCATGATTGGAAAAGATAATACCGAGACGAATTCAGCCTTGGAAGATGATGTTGATGAAATCAACATTTCAGCTAAGTCTTCAATTAAATCTGCTTTAGATGTTGTACGTTTATTATTTATAAGTAATTTTTAACAAGTATCACAGATATTGAAAATTATATTTTAAAACATGCTCAAAATTATGCAAAGCAAGAAATAATTATAGGTTTTAGAAAGCAAAACACACATCAGCTTTTTGCGATATGTATGGTTTGATTTGGACATTTTATGTGTTACAATATCTTTTTTTAATTCGTTTTAATTGCTTAAAATTTCATTTTAAATTATTATAATGAACATTCACTATTGCGTCCATTTATATCCGTCATTGAATATATTCTTTCTTTCTATTTTATTTGGTTCATAATTATTTTCTAAATTAAAAAACAGTTGCTTTTCTTCAAATTATTCGTGGACAGGAACATGAGTACAATCTCCATTTTTTACAGTTAATCTTATGTGATAGAAATACTGGCCTTCTATTTGCAAAAAGAGGCATTCACTCTATTCAAAGAAAATAAAAAAATCTGAAGTCCCATACTTGAGTCAATAAATCAACACTCAAGCAGTAAGAGGCCTTCTCCGCTGACATGCAAGTCTTGTGTCTCTTCTTCGAGTTCTTCGAGGGCCTTAATAAAAGGAACATGTGAGGGAACAATAAATAATCTTTTAAACAAACTTATTAACTGTAGCGAATCATAGTATGCCACTTTCAGTTCTGTTCCGCATTTTAACATTCAGTTTTTGCAGATGAATTACTATTCTTTCACCAGAATAGCTTAAAAGCTTAGCTGTTTATTAATTCCATCGTATCTTTCTCTGCAATAAATCGAAAATAAAGAATAGGTATACAATTTTTTTTACTCTTCTATTTCTGTGTTACTATATATCATTGCTTTTATGTATTTATTTGCTTTCATCATTAATTTTATTTTGTTTTTATACTCGTGTATTTCCAAATATTTTTACCAGAATTTCCTGTATCAAAAATGTTTACCATATTTGTATATGTATTATCTTCATTTTTTATTCAGTTGCTTTACTGTAATTCTGGGTATGCTTTAAATCATTCAGGGTTGCCTTTTGTGAAATAAAAAGGAAAACAACTTATATTCTGTTTGTTGACTCTGATTTTTCTAATTGAGGATTTACATTTAGAGAGCTTATACGGGAGTTCTGTTTGTGTTTACGTAATTGCCACTTTCTCTTAATGTATTTGAGTAAAATCAGGTTATGTTTTTGATGCTATATAAACACAAAATATTTTTCGTTAACATATTTTTGTGATTCAACTACTTTTTAATTACTTTTGTTTTCCAATTTATATTGTCAAATATATATGCTATTAAATTTCAAAGAGATTCACGCATATCAAAACATTTTAAAATGTTTCTAGCAATTGAAATTTGCAGGTAATCTTAATGTAAATAATGTGTGCACTTATTTTTCATTTATTTCTTTTCTAAAAATATTCAAACATCCCTGTAGTGTCAATTCAATTTTTTTAATCTAACTCTTTTAGTTCGTCATAACTTTTCCTTTCCTTCTCACCAGTATGAATTAAAGCATTGTTTACTCCTTCAAAGATATTTTATAGGATTTCCGATTTAAATTCGCTTGATGCACATTTTTGGTTGCGAAAACTTTATTGATTGAGAAAATAAGTTAAATATTTTTAATTTATCAGGTACACACATGGTTAACATTCTCACGCTTTTAATTAAAATTTTAATGCTCAAGACGTTTACTCCTATTCAATTATCCATATTGAATAATTTTGCTTTTAACATTTTCTAATAATTTTTTCAAGTCTCTTTAATTTAACTTTTTTTGATTCTGTACTATTTATAAAAAGCTTTCAGCTTTTATTTTCCTGTTTCCTATGACAGCTCTGTAAATCTAAAAAAGAATCCTTTTTATTACTTTTTTAATAATTATTTTCATTTAAATCAGTTTTACTTCGAGTTTCTTTTATTAACATTACTAATGTAATCATGTTTACATCAAAAGTTAGTCTATTTTGAATCGACGAATTCTTAATGTTAAGTTCTTTTGTTGTGCTTCTTTCGATAAGAATTTTGCTTCATTCCGAAACTTTCAATAGAAATTCAGAGCAATACATACAAAATGTTCTGTGAGTTTTTTTTTAAAATGTGTAATAAATATTTTATTTAATAAAAATCTAAACAGCTTATGATCGTAATTGATTTCTCGTATTTGGGGAATCCTCTTTAAAGGTGTTTATTTTCTGAAGAAAATCCAAGGCAAATTAATAATTGGCAATATTTTTTAATAACATTTAATATCATTCAAAGAAATGAAGATGATCTTTGCGATGTGAATAACAATAGAAAATCTTCTCTCCACAGAGAAAATATGTATAAAGGAAAATTGAGCAATATAATGTACAGAATGTACCAAAAACTTAATTCATTAAAATATTCAATTTGCCAATTTTAATAATTACAAATAAATCTCTAATTAACTACTTATTTTTAATATGAAAAAGTATGGTATCAATTAAAATCAAACTATAAAAAAATTCATAAAATAGTAGAGTGTGAAATATATTATCTTTAATAAATAAACAGTTCAGAACTAAAAGTCTCAAATATTAATTGCTGTATATTTACACACATACATATATGTGTGTAATTTAAAACTAATAATTAAAAATTTTATTCGATATAAATTAAGCAATATAAACTAATTAATTAAAAAATGCTCTTCCCTAAAATGAAAGCCTATAAAAATAATAAAAAGGATAATTTTTCTGTCCTTAATTGTGCTACAAAATAAATATCATACAAAATAAGAACCTAATATATAACATAATATATGCTACTGGTTCAATAATTGATACCTTAATAAAACTAGATCTCCTAATGGAAATAGTAGAGAGGGTATTATCAGTTTCTACTCGAGGTGAACAAGACTATCCCCTTATTGGTATATATCCCATGACGTGATATAGTTATCGTAAATCAATGTGATCCAATTAGTGAAGCATTTCTTACAGTTGCGGCTTCGACTCTGTACTGTAATTATGTCCCTAGAATAGAATTGTGAATGTCATTCCGCTCATACTATAATAGTAGGGAAGCCAAAAGAGATTACTTGAAGCTGTTGAAGGAGGAGGTAATGTGACAAAGGAATATTCATGCAAGGCTTATTATAAATATTCTGGAAGCCAATTTTTGTAATTGTTCTCATCCGCTTGCTAATTTTCAATTTCCAATTCTTTTTAAAAGAATATGTAGATCGATCTAGGGTAATTCTATGGAGAGAAAATTTAACTTCATTGGAAATTGTATGTTCTATAGAAACTTTTTTGAAATTGTAGTATTTTTTATAAAATCACTAGTGCACATTGCGAAGTATGTATTTTTCATATAAAAAACTGGGTTCTGAAGCTTCCATTGAACGTGTATTGAAATTCCAGAATATATCTTTCTGAGTGATTCGCATTTTGTATATTTACATCTTACTTGAGGGTTGTTTCGCAATTCATAGAACGAGACCCACTAGTGTACTTTAAAAATGTAACGTTTTTAATGAGTTATAAGATATATTATAAGATTTAATTTACATTATTAAGGACGTACTCAAAAAATAGCTTATCATGAGCATTATGCATGCATATTATAGTGGTTCTAAATGCAAACTATAAAATTTACTTCTTTTAAATATGTCGTTAAGTTTAGAGACACAAAGTTCCTTTGTTTCAAAGAGTGAAGAAAACAAATCATATTGTCGTGTTAAGGTAACATTTTCTACCAATATACTGTAAAATCAATTATCCAAAAAAAAATATTTCCAAAAAAGTAACACTTACGTAAATCAGTTGATTTTGAATATGTATCTAGTGTCTAGACATAACAGGGTTATACTTTATATTATCAAATTAAACCATTCAGTATTTTAAATATACTTCCTGTGTTAAAAAGACTAATGGAAAGAAGTGGAATGTTGTTTCGAAACATTCCTTTTATTACCTAAATCAATCATGATAGGGAGTCTTCTGTTGAAGAAATTTATTAATTTTGATTGAAATTATTTATTCACTTTTTTGATATCATTTAAATTTGAATAAGAAATTATTTTCAGAGTTAATGATAATCAAACTGGTGAATAATAACATTTTTAAAAAGAACTGTAATTCAAATGTATAAGCTATTTTTATTGAAGTTTCACATTTTTTTATGTTAAAAAGAATGATTGATACATTAATTGGATATAAGTATTATCCATTTTAATTAAAAGTGTTATTTGAATTTAAAATGACACTTAAAATGTTACCTTTTCTTAGTCTTCCTATTTTTATAAATTCGTTTTTTTTTTTTTTTTTTTTTTTTTAAAAGTTTAAAACTGAGCTATAAGCAAAAGAGTAGAAGAAATTATTTTAAATAAAATGTCATCACACGTTTTTTTTATTTATGTTAGGTTATTGTTTTTGAATCTATATTGATCTACATAAGGTAAAATAGTGTAAAAAAAACCAGTCGCAATATAGGAAATTTTTATAATGATGTGTAATTGATGTAATTATAAAAACTATGTTTCACAATTTTCAGCTACTAGTCACTACTGTTCTCATTGTAATACGCAAAAACTCATGATGCATGAATAGCAATAATTTTAATTCATTTTTGCATGTGGGGCGCATTAGTCCAGGCAGAAACAGTAGGAGCAGAAAAAAAACATTGAATGACTGACTGATCCTGAAAAAGTATTCTCCCTGTCAGTCTGCAGGGTTGTTTTGATACCGCGCCTCGCCAATTGGCGAAACAGTTTTTCACTTGAATTCCCTTATCATCGCGTTGGCTCAGCGATCCGCTTCAAATTCTAAATTCTACAAAATGTGTTAGGTTCGGTTTCAATTGGATGTGCAGAATGCTTGGGAAACACTGCTCAAGAGTAAAACAATTCTTTTTCATTTTTTTTATCGATTGTTGATTATACAGCTTTAAAAATGATAAAAATAAATAAATGAGTAAATAAAAATTTTTAAAATAACTTGTGCTTAAATGTGCTTTATCGTAATTTCGTGATTTAATTTTACAGGATGAATGAAAATTTTCAAATTTATAAGATTTAATTATAATTCTCTCTTGAAAGTTGTTTTTTAATTCAATGTCAAATGTATGTGTGTGATTGAATTTGGTAA
This sequence comes from Latrodectus hesperus, assembly GCA_037975125.1. Classification (NCBI taxonomy): domain Eukaryota; kingdom Metazoa; phylum Arthropoda; class Arachnida; order Araneae; family Theridiidae; genus Latrodectus; species Latrodectus hesperus. Next base: position 47,446,700 of record CM075854.1, on the reverse strand, counting down.
AACTACATGCTAGTAGCGCTTCTCATTTTCTTGTTATTGCATTCAATATATTGTCAAAATATTAGTGTAGAGTTCGTTTAGACATTTTTATTCATTTATTTCAAATGCCCGGAGAGTTGGCCCTGACGCCATTAGGTCCAGCCGTCTTGGCACAAGCGACGGAATTGCTGGCATCTTTTATTGTGGGTCATTCAATGGATGGTCAATCGTAACCCCAAAAGTAAGTGGATCCTTGTAACTTAGAAGCAGGGACCAAGCAAAGGACCCCCAAATATTATTTCACTTGGAAGACATTGCGAACACGAACTATTTTAGGTGCTTCAACCGTCATTGGCGAGCACAACGGAAATTCGCCTCGCTCGGCATGGAATTCATTACTATTAGACTGAGATAACGACAACATTCCTAACCCGACAGTGACAGCCTCCGTTTAATTATCTTGCGTATGATAACTACAAACTATCTGAGCCTTGTGTTTTGCGTAAAGGATATGAACAAGGGTCCGAATTTAATAATTACAATATTATTGTGATCAAAAAAATTGCACTAATGTTTTATTTAAAATTAAAACATAAAAAATGCATATCATCTAAAAACTCTTATGAGGTTTTCTTACACACACACTTTCTGTAAACATTAGGATACAGTTAGGAAGGTATTTAATTTTATCATATGAAAATAAATTATAGTTTTTAATGCGAAGAATTTTTTCCAAAATGCTGAATATAATGGAACAAAGAATGTGTATAAATTTTACTCTTACAATGAAATTTCTGTTACAAATCGTTTGAAATGTCACAAGACGACTGCTTATCAAAAACAATAGTATTTGATTGAAATAAAAATTTCAAAGATGTTAAAGGATTCATTGAAGATGATCATCGATTTAATAAATCCTCCATTTCGATTAATAGTTATCTATCGTATCAAAAATCAGATAACCATTGATAATCGCTTAAAAAAATTTGACAGCGTTGAACACAATTTTCTATGTTATTTATTTCCTGTGTAGTTTCGAAAGCGCTTTTAAGATTGCGACGTGACGCAACTTGGATTATTTCAAAAATTTTGAATTTGTTCCAAAAACAAACGTTACTTATATCTCGACAGTTGCTTGCACAATGCAATTCCTTTTTAAAACATAATACTTTCGGTATTGAAAACTTTCGACCTATATTTGACATAGAAATTGTTATATAATCAAATAAATGACGTTTGAAAACGATGAAACAAGATCATAAAACCATGATAAAGCTGCTCAAAACCTCGAATAATATAAATGTTGACTTTTTCTTCGGCCAAATATTTCTGACAATCAAAGATGATAATCATTTGAGTGTTTTGCAATGTTTAGTGAAATAGTTCTCAGAAAACGACCGGAAATGTGAGGCGATAAAGCTCTTGAATTTTGCATATTGATCATAATGTACTCTATAATTACTTTACTCCAGTATATTTGACTAAACACTAAAATAATAATAACTACAGCTCCACTACAACTGTATTTTCTTGATGTAGCACCACATGACTTCTTCTTGCTGTGAAAATGCCTCTTCATGGTCATGATTTTGTGTCCTTTGATTGGAGAAAAGAAATTTCATTTGAAAAGCTTCCATAAAAATGATTTTCATGCTTGTTTTAATTATTTAAAAACCCTGGCGTATATATAAGTGCAATGAAATCGTAAGACCGTATTTAAAAGAAGATTAAACACATTTTGAATAATAAATAATAATTGATACATTTTGTTTTATGCTGCCTTTCCGAATACCTTTTGATTACAACACAGTATATTGTTTTTTACTTCAAAATAATAACTAAGTGTTTTACAACTGAAAGTTTAACCAATCACATAGTCTTCTCAGGTTCACTATCTAAATGTAACTTCTTGCTGGAAATTTATATATTGTAAACATATTGGAATTGTACTAAAGCAAGCAATTTTAACAGTTAACAATTTTTTCTTACAGGAATAATTACCTATATTAAATTAAATTTTTTATTTAACATTTGCTTCGTGGTTTTGATGAATTTGATAAAATACAAGACTAAAAAATTAATTTTAAGTATAAATTGTTAAACTTTTCTTACTACTTATAAAATTTACATAAATTCTGTTATTAAATATTAGTAATCAGTTTAATTCACTTTGTTAATCATGAATACCAAAACATCATTATAGAATTTTATTTCATCACCTTAAGCATATTTTTCTCTCCTTACACGCATTTGAAATTAATAATGAAATTCATTTTATACTTTTGGAATCTGTTGCTTCTTCGTGTACAAATGTTGGCATTGATTTTAAACTTCTCTCTTCAGTAAAAATCTAACGCGGTTGACTTCTTAGAAAAACTCGTGATCATTGATTATGGAGGATTTTGTAACTTAGACAGTTCAACTCAGTTTAGATGATAACGTTAATTGAAACTGACCATAATTTATCATCTTATGTCTGAGGAGGGGTTATTCTCAAGCAAAAAATGAAATAATGGAAATAAAAATTCACCGTAGGAGGGGACAAATTCTTTACAGCATAACAAATTTCGTAGTTGCTTTCTTCTTTATTCGATTTTTTATTCATTTATTATTAATGTAAGCAATGAAACATGAGCATATGCATTTTAAAAGATTTTTATTCAGTATAATCTTTTTAACAATTATGTTTTGAAAACTGCGAAATCTTTTATAAAAATAAAATGGTATGCGAAATATTTCGAAATAAATTCTTTAAAATTCTAACATTTTAGAGTACTTTTATACGATCAACAATATGTAAAACTTTAGTTAACAAAAAATATTCTAAGTTTTATGCATATAAATAGAAAATATATGAAATTTTAAGAGAACCTTATATATTGTGCACATACGTGCTTTTGACATTTATTGAAAAATATGATAAATAATTATTATTCTATTATGTATTATTTATTATTTAAACATTGATAAAATGTGTGTTAAAACCATTGATCAAAATGTTGAAAATTCAATAAACAAATCATGCATATAATCAATATTAACGCAACTGTTGTCGTATATACATATATTTTTTTTAATATTATAAAAATGATATCTCATCTTTTTTGTTGTTTTTAAAGATTTTCTATTAGTATATTATTAATGATTTTTAATATATTTTTCACAATTAAATTAGCAAACTTTCTTGTGTGACAAGTATATACATTCTATTTATTATTGCTCCGCTACTAATGAATAAATGTTTGATCTTGAGGCCAGCAATTTATAGGTTCAAATTCCATATCCAGAACGTAAATAATGCTGTAATTCGTAAGGATTTAAACTATATATTCTGATGGAATTTATTCAGTTCTGTCTGCAAAACAAAAAACCGTGTTTTTTTATTAAAATAAACAAAAAAAGTCTAGAGAATTAATACTATCTCTAATATATAACTTGATTAGAAATTAACCCTTAGACTGTAAATATTAGGTAACTTTTAAAAAGGCAATAATTTATCATTATAGATTGTATAAACTGTTATTAATTTGTGTTTTTATTTTTTTATTTTATTTATTTATTTTTTTAACTTTTTTACTTTTTATACATTTTAAATTATAATCAACTCAAGTATAGTATAATATAAATACTAATAAAATTCAAATTGGCTATTACTTAACTTATAGCAGGAAAACATTTTATAGTGTTGTGAAGGAACTATATTAAAATTTGGATAAATAAGAGAATTGTTTATAATTTATTATCTAAAATAATGAACATGGGAGCTGGCGTATGATTCGCTGTTTAGTTTTTGTGATAGCTGTCGCACACTGTAGTTGCAAGATTTCTTGTCGTACAGACAGCTCTTTTCGAGTATGTGTAGGTGTTTCTCATTTCTATGCTCATAAAAATGATGAGAATTCCTTCCGAAAAAAAAAACCCGCAAAACAATGATCTTAGCAGAAACAAGGGCCAATAATTACTTTTTCATGTTTCTATCAATACCAGAAATTTCCATGATTAATTTTGGAATTTTTCATTGAAAACTATGCATGATACATTTTCTTTAACTTAAAACATTCAAATTTAACGCGATAATTAGCTGTGTAGATCGCACTCGAATTTATTAATGTGAACTAAGTAAGATATTAATTTCACTCACAATTTTTTACAGATATTTATATCCGTTTAATATCAATCAATAAAAGTGTGTTGAAATGTAACACACTATTGATATTAAAGGTTTTTATTGATAATTAATTTGAATTAAAATTGTAACGCTTATCATTAATTTAAATTAGTTTTTAGTTTTTTATTTTACATATTTAATTATTGCTGGTTTGGTTTTTAGTGCAAAAGATTTTTTCCATGTAAATTTTGTGATATTTCTTATCTATTTTTTAAGATTTTCAGGATATTTACTTGAAGAATATATGATTATATAATACACACGCACACGTGCATCATACATAAAAAAGTATTTAGGGCACATATGTATGTATTAAATGTAGACTTAAATTGAACGACAAAAAATGCAATTCAGCATCTTTTACATGCATTGTATATTATACTAATGTTAATTTTTATGTTGTTTGCGAATGTTTTTTCATTTTTAAGTGCTTAACGGAACTTTTTAATTTAGTTTTAAAATTTTGCTGGAAAAATGAGTGCAAACTTGTTTTTTATTTAAAATTTGTTTTAATCTAAATTGCAACAAAAGAAACAATGAAATCAGAGTTGTACAAATTATTCAATTGAATATTATTTTCTACCTGGTTAACATTTTTGTTTGTATAAACAAAAAACTCTGTAATTAATGGATTTGTTTAGCTCGTGCTCTGACGTTTCATTAACTAAAAGAGCTCTGTTTAAACGAAGAGTTCATACGGTGTGGAGTAAGTACATTCTGTTCGAAAGAATTATATATTCTATTCGAATAAAAAATAAAGTTTCATCGGATGTAAAAAATAAGATTTTTGTTAGCAAACAGACTTTTAAAACAGGTGAAAAAAGCTTGTTATTTTTAAAAAATTATATCAGGCTTTAAAAGCAGATTTCAGTAAAGCATGTAAGGCGAACTATTTCTGAAATAATGGAATATCTGTTGAATTTTGCAAAGTCAAAACTGAAATTTTTTTAAGAAGAAAAAATGTAAAGAAATAAAAGATTAATAGTTTTATCATTTGTTGCGTTGAATGTTTGGAAATATTAAATAAATTATTTCGAAACAGCCGGCAATTCAATAAGGATTTCACTCAGGGATTCGCCGTCCAACTTGTCTAGTGGTCAGCGTGCCTGACTGCGAAAGGAGGTACTGGGTTTAAAACCCGGTTCGGGCATGGATGTACTTCCTCTCTCTATCTATCCTGTGCTTGTCCTTTCCTTGTTAGAATGAGGTGTGAATCGTTGCCTACTCTATAAACGGGTACCTATGGCATGTGTGTAGAGCAAAGTCGTACTTTCACCTTCATGGTGCTCTGATTAAAACGAAAGACGCTCCCATTTGACTTAAATTCGCATAGCCAAGACATAGGGAGCTTGGCTTGTCCAAGTGTCATTAGGAATAACAACAACAACAACTCAAGGATTCGAACTCTGATTACGATTGTCAAAATATAAAGCAGTATTGAATTTAGCGTTGCCTTGATTATCACTTAATTTTCCATTTAGAATACTTTTTTGTTTGTTGGAAATTTGACAAAATTTGACCTTGGATAAGTTTTCTTTATTAAGAAAAGAATTATAATTTCTTTATTTAAACCATTAATGATCCAAAATAAGGCATTTAATTATCAATTTTTCTTAAAAGGTTACAATTTTTAGATCAGATGCTTCCAAGTTTTCTCCCTTGCAACAAGCCCTTTGTCATAAAAAAAACCGACCGTAAAGTTTCCACATTAAACATCAAGAAAGACTAGTCTACTATATCTGTTGTTAGAGACATCCTATGAGGAGGAAGGCAATAGCTTTGATTTATAAAATGACTAAATACTAAAGACAACGTTATTAAAATAATGAAATTGAATCATATTTTGATTAAGTACAGTATTGTAATTAATAACCTAATATTAACTAGTTTAAATTAATTATTTCAAGTATTAATATAAATAAAAATTTAAAAAAATATAATTTAGCTCATAATTAACAAATATCTTATCGAACGTTTTTGCTTAAAAATAACTGATTATATTCAAGGGTTTATGATTCTAATTAAACATACAAGTGTTCATTCAGAATTATAGAGCATATTAAGTGTTGCAGCTAGAGAGTTCACGTGCTCGATGCTTTTAAAAAATCATTACGTTTTCAGTTTAAGCATATTGACTATAATCTTTAATATCTTTTATGTGTGCACGAAACTATTTAATGCAAATTTCATGATGCAGACTTAATATTTTCATTAATAATATAAAAATTGCAATACCATTGAAAAAAAAACAAATAAATAAAAAGATATTTGTTTTTTTTTCATGGTGTTGCAATTGAAATAAATAAAAAAAATTATTGTAAATGTGATATGTGGAGACAAAATAATTAAATTTGCAAGCAGATTGGGGATTCACTGGGGTGTTAAATTGGTAGAAACAGTTGCCGTTCTTGGTAGCTAAAATAGACCTTACCTGGTTAGATATAGTCGAACTAGGTTTAGATGACAGAAATAAGTACCTCATTTCCTTAATGCTTCATGTCCATACCACACTTTATCAACCGTAATGGCTGGAAACGAGTAGCGGAGCAACCTGCCAGCAACCCGTGACTAGATGTTTTCAGTGAATGTGAGGTCTGGAGACCGTCTAGGCCAGGGTTAGAACACTATGTGCAATATGTGCTTTTGTATTATCTTGTTGAAAGATTTCGTTTCACTGGTCTCGAATATTAAACACAAGCCCTGGCTTTAAGATGTCAGAAATGTGCTAAACGTCTCCCAAATTACCATCGATCCTAACTAGAGATATGCTTGTTATGTATCCAATGGCTTCCTATACAGACACGTGAGGTGCAGGGCCCATATGACGATATCATGTGTAACAATGCGACGAATAATCTTCTCAGAGCCTTCAGATATGTATGTGGCCATTAGAATCACCAGAATGCTGCATGCAAACTTAAGACGGCATTAGTCCTACATCCAGCTTTTTCATTGAGAGCACCAGACTCGCTGTCTATTTCTATGCTGAATTATCAAGTGTCGCCTTGCTGACAGTCCGTGCTGCTACAAAGTCGTTGCACGTTCTCTCCCTTCTACACGTGATTACGGTTCACTATATATGATAAAGTCCTCCTGGAAAGGAACATTAAAATGCCTTACAACAAACAGTCTTAAGCCGTTAAGTAGTCCACAACTCGGTGTCAAAACGTCGTCGCACAGAGAGAAAGGACTCACCGTGACCTAGGGCTAAGACAGGTCTCTTCAGAGCTTAAGATCCCAGGTTTGACCACAGCCACTATTAAACAATGAGAGACTTATATTTCGCTTTTGTCTTCTGGTTGAGTATCAGACGTGTTGGGAGCTTCCCGGGTTTCTACTCCTGCGACACGTGAATAAGGCACACTATTTTTGAAATGAATATATTCATGAATATAGTCGCAAGAAAATTAAACCGTGAACGTTGAAATGCCTTACTATGGTTTTAGGCCGTTAGGCAGTCTACAACGCTGTGTCAAAACATTGTCCCACTAGGGTTCACCAAAGCCTAGTGGTAGGACAACACTCTTCGAAGCTTAAGAGTTTAGTTTGATCGCAGCCATTGATAATAGGCCGTTGAACTATAGTAGATGGATGTCGCAAGTCTGTTTTCTGTATGCTTTATTGTCTGGGTATGTGCTTGGCAGTTTTCTGGATTTCTTCCTTTGCGACACGAGAATATGTCTCACTATCGATAAAAAATCCTGATGGAAGACAATTATGCAGTCTATAGAAAGATATCTTACAACAGTCTTAGTACATTAGGTATTCCACTATGCAGTATCGAAACGTCATCACAGTGTCAGCGAGAATCTGGACGTGCTACGAACAAGGGATTCTAAAATAATAGTCAGACACTTCTTTTAGTAAAAATTAATATTGGGAAATTTTTGAACATGAAGTTTAAAAATGTTAAATTTAAAGACAAATTCAGTTCTAAGTTATTTTAATTTCAATGGAATAATGATAGACTTCCTTTACAAATTATATTGGAAAATAAAAAAAAAACATTTAGTGCAGGATTATAAGAAATATCAACAGCCGATAGCTAACGATAATTATAAAGTCATGACTTATAGTGAATTTGTCACACGTGTGAACATTCAAAACACAAAGAATCATTGATAAAAGAAACATTTGTAACATTAATTTATTACGTTAGACTAGTTAAAATATGTTGAAAACTTTTATTTTATAAATTAAAGCTGTATGATAAAAATATATTTGATTTAAAAAAGTGATCAAAATGGATATATTATCCTTAAATAATTATTTTCCTGTATATAATTGCTTTTTGTGTGTGTGCACATAATTTATTTCATATAGTTCCCTTAAAAATATAGCGAGTTCATAATAAATGCTACTCATATAAAAAAAATTACTTTTAACTCTCTTTACTTATTTATATGCGAAACTTACCAAAAATAATATTTAATTAATTTTGCAAAAAATAATTATTATATTAGAAATAATCAATTTATTTCATCAAAAAAAAGGAAGATTGATTTTGAGATTTATATTCTAAACATGATATGCTTAGAAAATAATTAATGAAATTATGAATTGTAAAATATTAAATGTAATACCCGATCCCTAGAAAGCAAAGAAATATTTCCAAACCGGGGCGCAGAAACATTTTATCAGTAGCATAGAAAACACTCACTTTGGATAAGGAATAGAAAAAAACCTGGGGCTTTCTTTCAGTAGAAGGAGGTTAGATAAAAAGATCTACACATTTTTCTGCTTCATAACAATGAACATGACATTCCAAAAATATGTTTCAACTCAACCGGCATCCTGAAGGGCCATTGTGAGTTTAGAAGTAGAACAAATGCATAATTCGTTGTAACAGAAATATTCGGAGTATACCAAAGTGTCATTTTTTTAACTATGTGTGGTATTTGGAAAATACAAGCAAAGGTCACGAGCTGTTACAATAAGATTCACTATTTAACTTTCTGCAGTTTTTCGTATCAATAATTATAAGTAATAGATATGTACCACAGTCTCAATTTAAGCTTTCTTTTTGAAATGAAATATGCTTCCAAATATCAGCTGCCATGACAATTAAATCTGATCCGAAAATATATTTTATTCAATTCAAACCAACTTATGCTGAAACTGTTACTTTTTTGAAAAAGAAATGGTGTTTCCCGGAACAATTACTTTTTATTGCTTTCTCTTGGACCTGTCCAAGACAGTTTTAAAAAAGATAGATGCGTAGTTACAAATCTTTATTTGGTTATTTCACACACCAAATTTCGATATTATTGTGTTTCTGTTTTTTTTTTCCAGAAAATAGAATCCGTACCAGAATCTGTAATTACGGTAGTTTACCCATTACTACTTACTATTTCCCATTTTATGTAAAGAATAATATAAATTTTTTTCAACCCCTATTCATAATTTGTACTAGACAATGAAAAAACATTCATAATATTATATTTAGTAAACATAACATTAAATTATGCTAATGAATTTGTTTTATATTTACACTGTGATGCATTATTTGAATATTTTTCTGTAATTTAAAGCGTTGTTATTTTAGAACAGGAGTTGTGGGGCATATCCGGAAAATTTTGTCGCTGTATTATCAGTTGTTAGAATATTTCAATTAAATTTCTCATTTAAAGAAAATGATATAAGAACTTAAATCAGTATGATTTATAAATGAATAAAATATAATTTTCCTGGAAGACATTAATTATCTCAACTGACATTTTTTAAAACAACAAATTTTAGTGTCAGATAAATGCAGTTTTTGTCAATTTAGAGATATGACAAATTTTTTAACATTATATGATATTCTTTGTGAAAAAATAATAATTATTATCATTATGAATAACAGATCGTATGCAAAAAAAATTATTCCGTTTTTCTTATAAAAACGTATTTTCTGTTTGAAATTTGTCTCAAATACAAAAATGCCGATTTCAAAAAAATTTTTAACAGTGATTATAAATCTATACTATTAACGATTGTTAAAATACAGATGTTTTAAGTCTTTTCGGATATACAATACAATATAGTTACATAAAAACTAATTTTGTAGCTTTAACAAGCTCTAATTGACCGCTTACATTTTATTAAACTTTTCGCTAGTTTAATTTTATTCTTTTTCCTCCTTATGTTGACCGATCTGCCTGCTGGACATTTTACGCTCTGTCCTTATGTTAACAACTTGTTGGTTTAGCTATATTTGGGTTGTAGGTACGGCAGTAATTGTGCAACGCCCCACCACGCGACCACGGTTTTGGGGCTCGACTGCGTACGATTCCACATCACCTCTAGTTCGTATTCACAGCACTTTGACAGCCCAATATTTCGTGGATGATGTGCTGCGGCTGGTGACACCCCCTACCTTCAGGGGGTAATCAATTCCCTTTATCAGCAGAATAACGCCCGAGAGCAAATTACTCGCATCAAACAACATGCCCTGCAAGGTACACAGCTGTTTCCCTGGCCACCATCCTTGTCAGAGCTCTCACCAATCGAACACGTTTGGGATATGATTGGAAGCCATTTGCAGAACATGCCACTGCCTCCTTCAGAAGACGCACTTTTGCTAGTGGTTGACAGGGAATGGAGAGAAATTCCTCAGAACGCCATTCGCACTCTCACCGATTCTGTGCTTAGACGTGTTACTTGGTGTATCGCCATCCACGATGGTCCAGCAACCTACTGATCCCACCCTGTTCTCGCGCTGTATTATGCATATCATTTTGATATACAGATCACTTATTGTTCGTTACTGTCTCCCTCTGTTTGCCGAGTTTCGTCACATTCTGACAATTCTTTCTTGGTGTTGCATTTTCAATGTCAGGCAGCGTAATTAAATTTCTTTCAACAAACAGATACTCATAGGATTTATTTTCTCAACTGAAGCAGTACTTAAAGAATTCTTTCTTTTTTATCTTTTGAATTTTGGATATTATGGAGATTTTAAAAAATCTGCCACATAATATCCAAAATTAACGTTACCCATTAGTTTTTAGCTATTACTCACAGGTAAATAATTCCTGTAGTAAAAATGCTTCAATGAAATAGACCAGTTTTTTTAAGGCATTGAAATCAAGAAATTCTTTTTCAATAAAATAATAACACCTTTTATTAATAACATTTGAAAAGCCACCTTGCTTTTCTGATATTCTCTCTATCTTATAAGTGGTAATTTGCAAATTTTTCTCATCAAACACTACTATATTAAATAAAAAAATCCATTTAGGCTCTACTGAAAGTGACCATATTTTATGATTCATTAAATTTTCAGATTCAGAACACTTCTCCTTATCTCACAGAAATCCAATGATCCCTAAAAATGAGCGTAAAAATTGAAGAAGCGTATAAATTATTTTTCTTTCCTTTTGCTTTCAGAACACGTTATACTGTAATTTTTATATATTACAACTAGTTTTAAATTTATTTATTTTTATTGTATTTCGGAATAAATTTATAAAAAAATCTAAGTTAAAAATAAGCTGGTCATCTTTAGTTTTACAATCATTTTGGTTTTTATTTTACCTGATATTGCATTTAGAAATAATATATATATATATATATATATATATATATATATATATATATATATATATATATATATATATATATATATATATATATATATATATATATATATATATATAATTGTTTTGTTTTTCTTTCAGTGGTTGAAGCAAAATACCCCAGATTCCGTGAAGGATCCTACCTTGTTCTTCCAATTTTAAGGGATGCTCATAAATCTATGCAAGTTACATTAGAATTCAGACCAGAAGCAAATGATGGGCTAATACTTTATAGCGGTGAAAAACTAGATTTGCGTGGGGATTTTATATCGATTACTTTGAATAAAGGATTTATTGAATTTAGGTAAGTGTAAAAACATATTTCCTTTTATTTTTTTCAGTGCATTAATTTGTATCGTACTTATTTTACAATTATTTCTCTTTCTTTTAACTTGATGTTTCCAGCTATTGGCATGTTGAAGAGAGAGAGAAGGAAAATTTTTCTTTACTTCACCACTACTTTAAAACAGCGAAATTATGAACTATCCTAACTTGTGATTCATTAATTTTAAGCAGCCATATCTTTTTTTATAAATTATATAACTATTTAAAATAGAGAAATGTGCCTAACGACCTAGGAAACTGATTTGAGAATGTGCGAGACTATATATAACAAAAAAAATTAAATTGAATTTATATGCAAGGAAGAAATTGAAGTGTCTATTAGTGATAAATAACAATCGTTATAACATATTTTTCTACAGACTTAGTAACTTTAATGAGAAGGAGGGAACAAATTTGTCATTTTCTCTTTTTTGAACTCTTTTGTGAGTTTCTTAATGTTAGGAAATTAGATAGTAACTTCCATTCGAATTCAGTTGTCCAAGTGTTTATCAGTGAAGTTTGCTTCTGTACTTACTTTTAATAAATTTCATTACTGGAAAAAGAATTCTCGCACAGACATATAGAGTGTTTCACAAAGACGCCTTTGCCAAATAACCACGAAAATCTATACAACATCCTAGAAACATTAATTTGGATATCGTTTTGTACCTTAGATATCCACACAATATCCGAATATCTAAGGTATATGCACCAGTTATCCAAAGGATCGCAGCAAACTGATACAATATCCTGTGGATTTTTGGATTTTGTGACATCTAATGGATATTTTAGACATACGTTGGATGTCTCCTAGATATCCAAAAGATATCTGCGGAATTTCCTGACATCCATGAAATTCCTATATCAAATAAATGCGATATCAATGAGCTATCCAAATCGAATCTATCTGGATATACTTTAGATATCTTAATATTTTAGTTTTTTTTGTTTTAAATAACTATAAATGTGTCAGAATTATCAAAAGCTTAAAAACAATTACGCTTGATTTAATTACGCTAATAATAAAATATTCAGCAATAATTTAAGTATTTTCTCCCATAATTTTTACAAGTTATTTACAAAGTTTGATTCTGAAATATTGCATAGTTGTAGCAAAATATTTTTTTGTAGTTTGGACTCATTTTTTTATTAATTAAAAACTTAGTTTCAAAACATAAGTTATAAAGTGGTGTCTTTTTAAGATGAATGACTTCTAATATTAAAAAATCAAACATGATGTGACTTAATTTTATGAAATATCAAGAATTTATGAATGCATTTAATTATAAACTTTTCAAATTATATTAAAAGTAAAATTTTAGTTTTAATCGGATTTTAAAAAATTTTTCAAGCAACAGAGATGAAACTCAAAATTAAAATTCTTTATGAGTTTGAGGAATTTTTGTCAACGATAAGGGCTGTTTTTCTTGATTTCTTAAAAATTAAATAATGAGAGTATTTTCTTAAAAAAGTAATTTTTTACTAAGCGTCAGATTTTACTGCTGTAAAGATTGATTTTTTTTATAAGCATTCTTAAATTTTTAATTAAATTACTGATTTTGAGGTGACTTCTTAGTTTTTTAACAGTGCACAGAGATCGAGGATTTATTTAGTACAGACAGTAAAAATACATATTTTGTATTTCAATCTCAGTTTACAATACATATCATATGCATATATTTTATTTAATTTATATTAAATTCTATTCCGTACCACTAAAACTGAATATTAAAAATATTAAGCATTGAAAAGCTTTTGAAAATTATATATAATGTATAAATAGTAACATTAATAAAATTCATTGTGAAATTTTTAGATAGCCAAACATTATACTTACTCTTTTCATTTTCAGTGATAAACATTTCTCTATGCAAAACTTTCAGAACTTTTTAAAAAGGAAAAAATTTGCACTATGTTCAATAAATCTTTTATTGAAATGCATTATGTACACTGGTCTCAAAAAGTTAAGGAACAACATGTTTTTTGAAGTTCATCATAAAAAAATGACACTAACAAAACAATTCATAGTTTATATAAATGATAAAAACGAACTTAATGCAAATTTTTTTTATAGTTTTAATAGCTATATATGAGTGAGAGAAAAAAATGCAAATATAAGCCTTTCGTAATTACGCGTGTAACTTTTGTTGATTTACAACTTTTGTTAGCAGTTTCCTTGACAATAGGCAGTGGGGTCCCGCATTGCCCGATTCGTTAAGGTGGCGGGTGGTCGGATGGATGGAAAGGGAGTTATCACAGGCTGATGCTGCTAGACGCCTTAATGTGTCTCACAGTGTGGTCCACCGTCTCTGGATTCAATATCAAACTGAAGCTTCTGTATCCAGAAGACATGTTCCAGACTGACTACGAGTCAAAACACCTTTAGAAGACCGTTTTATAGCTCTTTCGGTCCGAAGGAGAAGAAGAAATTCTGTTCCACAACTTGTTGCAGACCTGTCTGTAGCATCGGGGAGAAGAAAACCCGCTAGTACAGTACGAAGGCGTCTTCACCATGCAGGTCTCTATGCAAGGCGACCAGTTGTGTGTGTACCCCTCACCGGACGACAAAGAAGGGCTCTCTTATCTTGAGCAAGAGAACACGTTTCCTGGACCAGACAGCAATGGGCTTCTGTACTCTTCACAGACGAGTCCAGATTCACATTGGAGAGCGATTCAAGACGTCTTCTGATCTGGAAAGAACAAAACATCAGGTACCACCAATCCAACATTGTGTAAAGAGACAGTTGCCGCGGCGGTGTAATGATGGTTTGGATCTAAGTCGGTGGTCACACTGACCTGCATGTGTTCCAGGGAGGAACTGTGATTGGCGTGAGATATAGAGATGAAATCATTGATCCATATATCCGCACATATGTCAGTGTAATTGGCAATGATTTCATTCTGATGGATGATAACGCACGAGTTCACCGAGCTGTAGTTGTTGAGGAATATCTTGAGGATCTTGGTTTGGAGCGAATGGAATGGCGAAGTCGATCGCCAGACCTGAATCCAATAGAACATGTGTGGGAGTATCTTTGTAGACAGGTTGCTGCTTTAAATCCTCCTCCAAGGTCTTTAGGAAAGCTGGAACAAAGTTTACTCCGTGTCTGGTCTTCACTTCCCATTTCGGTAACCGACAACTTAATTGACAGCATGGAAAGTCGATGCCGCCAATGCATACAAGCTAGGGATGGGCATATCCCTTATTAAAACTCATTTTTGTTATGCTTCTATTACTTTTTACCACATAAAACTGTGATTAATCTTTTTTCCAAGAATGGACTTTTCCAGCGAGATTGCATTTTTTTTTTCTGTAAATCCTTTTTGCTTTTTTCTTATGTAAACTTTCATGTTGCAGTCAATATATACCTGTTTTGTGCAGATATCATCCAAATTTGATGTTTCTACATTCATTCATTCATTTGCAAATTAGGCACAAAAAGCCGGTTGCTCCTTAACTTTTGGAGGCCAGTGTACTTACTATACTAACATGTTTCATTATTTTTTAATAAAAACTAAATGCACATGTTTTTTTCAAATTCTGAATTAAAAAGTTTAAAATAAAATTTACAGTCCAACTTTTTGAAAAATAATTTATAAAAATCAATTTAATGCATTTTAGCCATGTAATTGATTAGCTCATATATCTTTCTTTATATTGAGCCAATTTATTAATAAGAAACATTATAATATTTATTTTGAAACCTAATATTGACAGCAAGAGTTTTCCCAACAAAAATATTTTAGTTTAAAATTATTTCCTTTAATTTAATGCATTATCCAGAAATAATTAAAACTGCTGCAATAAAATAAAGAAATATTAAGTCTTAGAATATGCATAATTTAATGCACTTTGTGTAAAGCAGTTTTCCTCTTTAAACATAAGATTGACACAAACCTACTTTTTAATAATAATAAGTATGCATCATAAATGTCAACAAGATAAACAATTGACAGCAACGTTTATTAAGAAAATTTGTTTTTATTTAATCACAATGCGAACGTTATAAACAAAGGGACCGCTAAGATGTATCTTCCATGCCAAATAAAAACCCACCTTTCTAATGCCTCAACACTAGTTAAATCAAGAATGAAAAAATAAATTAATAAAACATTATCCTGAATAAAAATTATAAAGAATCATACTTTGCTATTTAATTTTTTAATTAAAAAGTACACAATAAAATTATTTTAGAGATCATTTCATAGAAATTGACTATAATCAATGATTAATGAAAGACTTGTAAATTAAAATGTAATTTACATGCAAAATATATTTCTTTCAACTGAAATAAGAAAAAATTGTGCTAAATTAAATTAACAGAGCGCTTTTATGGCAATAAATTTAACTGAAGATTTTCACAAAATAGCTGTAGCAAAGTTCTTAATATTGCCAGCCTTAACAGAATGATTAAATTTATTTGCTAAAGCAAGTATAATTATAAACTGTTGAGTGTACACCTTAATACAAATATATTTTTAGAATAGTTTTCTACAATATCTAGTAAGGAGTATTTAAATTTAAAATAACTTAATTTATATGTTTCTCTTAAAATAAATTGCAATAATTTTTATTCAATGACGCTTGATGAACAATGACCAAATATAAACAAAATTGAAAAACATTCTTTTACTTTCTAATAGTACATAATTATGTCTACAAAAACTAATGCAACATAAAATAGTACTTTTCTGTAAAAGAAATGCTTATTTTAATTAGGAGCTTAGTTTAACATTCACATAGTACTTACTTTAGCTTTAATAGTGAAGCAAATTTTTTAAGAAGCAGTACCTATCTCAAAGCTTAGATTTTACGATGCTTATCAATTAATATTTTGTTCTTAATAATTAATCATATTGAAATTTTAAAAAATCTATTTAATCAGTAGTTATAACATTCAAAACAGAATAAAGTAAAATATTCATATATATATGTGCACTTGTATAAGTTAAAATATTCTCAATAGATTTGAACATTTTAATTTCCCACTTTTTGCCTCTAAGTATGATTTAGTAGCACAATTATTCTAGAAAAGAAACACCCGCCGCTAAACTAATTAACTTATGAAAATTATAATAGTTTTATAGATTGAGCTTTGTCTCTTGGAATTTGCCATAATTAAGCAATTCAGTGATTTAAAGAGTCATGAATAAGTTAAGTTTATATTAGTTTAGATTCAAGATCTCATCTACATATATATACAACATATAAAACATCATATACAACAAATACATTTGAAAACAATCAAATTGGGTACAAAACTCTGATACAAGAACTGATTTTATTTTTATTTTACTTAACCCAATCAGAAATCACCATGTTGATATAGCCTATACATGCTGAAATTCTCAGTCTAATCCCTTCCTCTGCCTGTATAGTATGAAAACTTGCTGAAGAAATGCTAATTTAGAAGTCGACTCCCTTGTTTAATTGTAGTTCACAGTAATAGAATAGTCAATTAGTTCCATAGGCTTCTAGTCAGCAAAAATAAATAGTGGGAAATATCATGGATTTTAAAATAACTTTCAGTAATTCATATACGTAAGAGAGAAATAATCAAAGAATTGTGATATAAAAAAGCTTGGGATACCACGTATAGCTATATATTAAATATAATATTTTTTACTTGCTATTTTGTAACTTTACGCGTAATGAATTAATAAAATTTTAAGCAATAAAGAATATATCTCTTCTAGAAAAATATCATTTCTTTATGTTCAAAATTCACGAGAAACTTTTTTTAGTTTTATCAATTTAATATTTCTTATTGGCATTGTATTCATAAGTGAAATATTTTATTTAAAAAATAAGAATTAGGTCAACCAACACTACCATATTTATTGTTGCAAAAAATGATTGCATTATCCTGTTGAAATATGGCTGTGGGCAAGCTCTGAAGGTAAGGAAGGACAACTGGCTCCAACATCTCGGAGGTGTAGTGTTGGCTGTTTAAAGTACCAGCAATGTGTGCTAGATGAGTGGGAGAGTGATATCCAATACCGCCCCATACCATCATACCCGGTGCAGGACCAGCGTGGCAATGCTTAACGCAGTTGTTGAGCATCTTCACTCCATGTTGTCTCCAGACTCGAATGCGACCATCGTGGTGTTACAGACTGAAGTGTGACTCGTCAGTAAAGACAATTTCATTCCATTCTGCCGTACATATTCTTCTTTCATTCCACTATTGGCAGCGGAGACGTATGTGGTTCTTCGTCAAGGGTAGATGAAGCAATAGACGTCTTGCGGACAGACCACTCTGCTGTAAACGGCGTCGAATAGTATGCGCAGATTCTAGATGATTCATTACAGACTGAATGTACTGTGCTATGGTTCGTGAAGTGGCTGAGCGGTTCGTCACTGCCATGGGCACAATTTGCCTGTCATCACGTGAAGTGATGCACTGATGTGGATGCGATCGAACACACACATTGGTCTATAGTACTCTCCTTCATCCAACGATCAGATATCTGCATTACAATTGTTTGGTTTGGTCCAACACGACTACTGATTTCCCTGAAAGATTATCCACAATCTCGATAGGCCACTATCCTTCCTCTGTTGAACTCAGATACTTGATCAAAAAAATCTTTTTCTACAAGGCATAATTGATCCTTTTTTAGAAAAAAAAAACACTATTAAGGCTTTAGAAAAATTTCAAATTTGAAAAATGTCTCGGCTATCAAGGAATTTGGCCATCTCTGCTCTAAAGTACTTAAATAGAGAAAGAAGCTCATGTATTTTATCTCACAGGCTCAGTTATCCACATTTTCTTATGAAAAACTTTTGAAAGAATTACTTTTATTTATTGTGTGTATGTACTTTATAAATAAATACTGCGAATTAATTTTCACATTTTCTCATGACAGTTAAATTATGTTTTTGTAAAAATACTTTTAGTAAAATTATGCATATTAATTAGAGATTTATTCCAATTATTGCAGAATTAAAACCATATTTATTAGTCATAAAATCTGAATATTAAGTCTTGACTTAAAATATTTTAAAAATTTGTCATAGTTAGCAATTCCTTAGAGCATATTTTAAATTAATGATTATTTTTTGTATTGAGATTTCTACTCTATTTGAATTTTTTTTATTCATATTTGTCATATGATAAATTTATTGTTTATTGATAGCTATTTATACTTTTATTGTTTATTGATAACTATTTAAACTTTTTTGTCTTAAATATAAATAGCTTTATACAATTACAGAAATGTGACAATTTTAATATTCAATTGTATAGCACTGCCTTAAAGAATATTATAATTTTCATATATTTATGTGAAAACATTAAAAAAATGTATATTTTCTGAAGACTGAAAATTTCTTGGTAGTGCAAAATTTAGTAAGTAACAGTAGTAATGATACAGAGAAATTTAATGATAAGTATAAAGTGACAATAATATTTTTGATTTCATAGTGTATTTTGTATTAAGTTAATTAACAGTATTAATGAGAACTTTAGCCATTTAACAAAAAAGCATTTTCTGTGAACACTTTATTTAGTATTTTCAAGCATATAAAATTGTCTATTTTGTGTGAAAAAAATTAATTATTTTAAATGAAAGTATAAATTTTACAGGTTTAAATTTCAACAAAATATTAGTTTAATATATCAGGTATGCTATAAATGTGGCTTGGTTTTCAAATTGACTGTTATAGGAGTTGTTAATATTTTTATTTTAATTAAGCTTGTCGTGGGAAAAAAGGAAGGTCATTTTCAAAAATTTATATAACTAATGAATTACTTTCATCTCTATGTGTGTATAACTTTTGCATGATATTTTTGTGAATACTTATTATATTTTTTGATATTTAGATTTGATTGTGGAATGGGAGAAGGAGTTCTTGTTAGTGATCAACCTGTTGTTTTGAGATCATGGAATACATTAACTATTTATAGAGACAGATGGGATGCGTGGATGCAACTTAACAGTGGTACTCAAGTTCAAGGGCGCTCAAAAGTAGGCTTATATGGAGTTTTCATGACCCTTTTTCATGTTAATAATGAATTATTTTCAGTAATTCATTCCTTTGTTCCGTTTCACCATAAAAATGAATTAATAAAGTGTAATTGTTCAAACCTACTCATATATAAGAGCATACTTACAAACTGAAGCTTTTTATTTTTGTATCAATGAGTAAAAATTTTTATTACTTGAACACAAAATTTTCTTATTTCACTTTTTTATTTGAAGTAATAACTATAGTCCCATATTTACTCACTCTCATAATATTAGACCTTAAATTAGTGTACATAAATTCGGAATATGATTTTATGTTTTTATCTAGTATTTCCTTGTAAAATTAAAAATATAAGTTATTCTTTAGTATAAATGTTATGAACATTTTTATTATTTAATATTTTCCATATAAGTTGTATATTTTTCATAAAAACTATTTTAATAACTTGGACATTTTGAAATATTCTAACATGAAATGAATATTTTAATTTTAGAAGAATTTTTTTAGTCTTCATTTACTTACTTACAAGTTATATTCTTGAATAGTTGAAAGTCTTTTGCGTTTTTGAAGTTATACAATAACTTAAAATTTGATTTGTAAAAATATATACTTTTATTTATAAAATAATTCACATTAAAGAACTTAGTATTTTCACACACATTACCTTGGAAGAATAAAATCTTTAAAAAAGTAAGTATAATATTTTTGTATAAAATATGGAATATAAAGTCACTGGATTTTTTCGATATTTTTAAAGGTAAGTCAGAGGTATGTGCATTAAGATTTTAGTTTCTTGAGATATTTTCTTATAACAATAAATTTTTATTTTCAATTTGTGAATTTATTATTTTGGATTTATATTTCTTGGTTGTGTGTATTTTAAATAATTACAATTAAAAAGTATTCTATTTTTCAGTATGTATATCAACAATTCTGAACTATTATTTTTAAATACATGAATATTTTTTAAATAAATATATGCAGTACATTAGACTAAATTAAATCATTTCAGCTATGCATAGTATATATTTTTGTCATTTTATATTCACGTTCTCAATTTTAAGGAATATTTAAGAGCAAAATCAATTTTTGATAATTTATTAAAAAATTATGTATGTACTTGAATTAAAAATTGAAGGGAAAAAGTAGTTTTACTAAATTATAGGTATTTATCTTTTTCAATTCTTAAGCAAATATTTCAATTTAATAATTCAGTAATAAGAAATATTTTGTATAAAACTGACATCATATTTCAATTTAAAAACAAAATTTATTAGATTAAAAATTCAGATGTTTGCCAATTTTACTTTTTAAAAGTAAATTTTTGCTTTAAAGAAAACAAAATGAATTTAACAGTAGTAAATTGATATTTTTAAGTCTATGCTGCTGAATTTTTGTATTTAATTGCAATTCAGATTTAGATTAAAGTGAAATTATCAGTTCTATTATTGATGAAGAACTAGCTTTGCAAAATTTTATAATTTTAATTATTACTATTTTCATAGTATGTCATTTGAAATATTGTGTATAGGTTCCAAAATAACATAAGTTTATTGCTTACAAATAATTACCAAAAAAGAAAAGATGAAAATATATTGTACTTTAATATTGATCCTTTAATTAACAGCATTCAAACATACACATTTTATAAAATAATACACATTTCAAAATATTCCTCTCTCTCTCTCTCTCTCTCTCACACTTTATACTCTTCAATACAATTATTATTCTTTATTTTTAATGCATAAACAACATAAGAGAAGATGTAACTTTTTTCATATTTACAGTTCTAAAAACTGTACATAACTCTGATTTTGCATTTTTCTATCTGTTTTTATGTGTGTGTGTGTGTGTGTATTTTAACGAGAGAAAGAGAGAGAGAGAGAAATATGGCAACTATAAAATTATAACTAATAGCACTGCTAAAATTCATGAATTAATATAGTTATATCATTAAATGCCCTCTTTTTTTAAAGTCCTGATTACTTGTGTCATTTTAATGTATATTAACAAATCAAATTTTAAAATTGTTACTTTTTAAAAAAAATTTAAGCTTTTAATATAAATGTGCCAATATTCTTATATATTTGTAGAATTCATAATTATTCAGATCTCTTCAATCTAAAACTTTTTGCTGAATATGTGAAGATATAAAAAGGAATTTTTTTCTTTACAGTATTTATTATAAATTAAAATCCTTATGAAGCTCATAATTTTGAAAGTATACCTCTAAAAGGAAACAGTGTTGGTATTTTCATTGTAATGAATGATTATTCATTAGCTATTCTTATCAGCATTCATTACTGTGTCACCTGTGATTTAATTTTTTGTGAAATATTTTTTGTAGGGCTTATTCTCACGAATTACTTTTCGCTTGAATTTGTACCTTGGAGGTTCCCCAAATATATCTCTGCTTACTGATAGAATTCAAGCTCAATCAAGTTTTAAAGGCTGCTTAAGACATTTAGCAATAAATCGTCAAATCTATGATTTTCGACCTGGTTCAAAAGGAGATGCTATAAAAGGAGTTGATATAGGTATTATATATTTAACACTATATAACCTTCTTGTTACATTGATGTAATTATTTTAAAATTACTTATAAAGATATTATATCATTACTTATAAAGATATTTTATTTATAACTATTAATGTTTTATTTCAGTTTTCTGAATTTACTAAATAACTAAAATAATTTTCTATTTTAGTAAAAAAATATTTATTTCTATTTTAGTAATAAATAAAAATACTATAGTGTAAAATATTATGGATTGAAATAAACTATTATAATGCCCAACTGCTAGGATCCACAATGCTTTCACCTTTCCAGCAATGCAAGGGATGAAAGTGATAGCACTTTGTCTGTTGGGACACCCAGCGGGTATGCCATCTTGGATTAGGAAAGTGGTTTGGGTCTTCTTCATTTAAAAGCAGGCATCATGCAGAAGAGCATCAAACTTGGTCTGCCACCCTCAGAGGTATCATCACACATGGAGGACATTGTGACCACAACATATTTTACTTGTCCAAGCCGCCATTAGGGAACACGACGAATCTGTGGTTGGGTCGAGAACAGAACTCGCAGTTTTCTACTAACGAGAACGAATGCCCTTACAAACCAGATCACCGTGGCCATGAATTAAAATATTGTGATAGTTATATTTTAAGATAACTTTACCATTTACATCTGAAATATTTTATTTTTATTCCTATTATTCTCAAAACGGATGTACACCACCTTTGTGTACATCATTTAATAAAAAAATTTTAGAAATAACAAATAGAAATATGGAATTTTAAAAATATTGAATTTCAATTCAGTGCAATTTGATTCGATTTGCAGCATCTTATACAAAATGTTCTTTAACTATAGATAAAAGTATTACTAGTAAGAAAACTATTAAATAAACTATTGATTTAAGTATATTTTCTGATACAAACAAATAATATGTTTTTCGCTAATGAAAGTGAAGCATATATTATAGTTATAAAATTTTATATTTATATAAACAACTTTCAATTTAGAGTGATCATACAAGCTAAAAGTTATTTGAATTACTTTTACAAGGAATTCAAAAATATTTTTTCCAAAACTCCATTCTAAGGGAAGCTTTATGATGATATATATATATTTTGGATGTTTGGATCCTTATTTTTACCAAATACTTTTCAGAATATGAGTTCCATTAAAATGCTGATAACTTCCAGTTTAAACTTTATTTAGAAGATGGTTACTGTGAGATTATTTTACTTTATTAAGTTATCTGATTATGATTGTTATTTTTATTTTTCACAGTATTTTTCTTAACTATCCCTTAGTTTAAGAAAATACTGTGAAAATTGAGAACGTAATTACTATTTTCAGTTCCTTGTGAATTTTTATTTTTTGAAAGTCTTTCTAATGGAAAATTAGATATCATGAAAAAATGAAATTTTTATTCTCATTTTTTAAAATATATCATTTTTATATTCTGTCAATATCAATAGTGTTTTCCCTGATATTAGTGTATCATCCTTAGTTCAGATCCTCCTAATTAGTACCTCAATTTACCATCTTCTCACAACCTCCAACTTTTTCTGTAATATCCATAATTTACTTTATAAATATTATTAAATAAATTAAATTATGAAGCATTATAAAATTCAACATGAAGGACGAAATGCATCTGAATCACATTGCTTGCTACAATTAGTAGTTTTTTCTCTTGTTTAAAATATTTACTTAGTTACCTTTTGTACATTATTAATTTTTATGATTTTACCAAGAATTTATAAGATTTTACATATATAGAAAAAAAAACTGGGCAGATAAAATATTATTTAAAAAAATAGTAAATAAACCAAATAATCACTAAAAATAGTAGATTTATGATTTTTTTGTACAACTTATCAGAAATAATCAAAAAGTCTATTGTAAAGAAATATATAAATGCATATCAATTCAATTTGTTTTGTTTTCAAATTTATAATACATTTTAGATTTAAAATATTTTATATTACATTGATTAATAATGATGCATAATTAATCAATGTAATATAAAATATTGATTACATTGATTAATAATGATGCATAAATTATAATAATTGATACATAAATTCCTTTTTGATTGTGCAATAAATTTCATTCTCTTATGATCTAAGACATTTTAAAAATTTACAGATGAATGCAGTGCTGATGTTTGCAGTAAAGTAGTGTGTTTAAATGGTGGCCAATGTGTTGCTGCAAGTCCAGATTATGGTGTCTGCCTTTGTCCACTTGGGTATATTGGAGATAAATGTGAATCAGGTTAGTAACTATATTCTTAAAATAACTCTTGAATATATTTAAAATTCAGTTTACAAGTACTGGCATTCTTAATATATTGATGTGAAACAAATTTTTTTAAAACCTTTCAAAATACTTATGCTTAAAAATTTACTACAGGAAAATTTATTTCATTACACATTTGTTTGTAATTAAATCTATTTTCTGTTCATGTTCCAACACTGTTGTAATACTTACATTCTTCAGAAAATGAAAATGAAATAAATAATATAACATTGATGAGAAAAGAAAGATTTTTGCATTGCAAGCATTTTAATTAAAAAAATCTTATTAAATAATTTATGTATATATTTTTTACATGAAAAAATAATTTAATATTTCACTGCAAAATAACATTAATTTAAAAGTTTAATATAATTTCACTGTTTACATTAAACTATTAAATCCTTCTTGTTGTATTGCTATTACATAGTATCTCTGCTTCTTTGAATGAAGGCTCTAGCCTTAAGGTTCAGTAGCTTATGGGTTCAAATATCACCTCTGTCATTGATGTTTGTAGGGGTTCGGAATCCTTTTTAAATTGTAAGTCTTGGTTTAATTAGTTGCATGTGTAAGGAATAACTTTTGAGCAACAAACATAGTATTTCATCATGATGTGTTCAGAAATTTTTAAAAATGTACATTGCACGAAACAACTAGTATAAGAAATGAACCTTTCTTCATGAGACGAAATAATAAGAAGCAGATACATTTCTGATACAATAAAATATGTCATATGGCATTTTAAAATCTATGTGATAAAAATTTAACATGGGAGGTCTCATTTAACTAACTTATCATAAATGCCTTATTTATAAGAATTTATAATAATTATTTTCCTTTCTCTTTAATAAATTAAACAGTTTTTGTTTTCAAAACATTAAATAAACAAGTCATTTATGAAACATTTTATGAAATAATAGATACAATTTTGAGAAACTTCTAATGAATTAGTGAGACATTGGAAAAAAATTGTTTGGTACCTGAAATGCAAATCTTTATAAGTCAATTGTAAAATTCCTAAACAAACTGTAAAGCAACTTAGCAATTTTATTTCCATTTGGAAGGAAAATCTCCTGGCTTTTGTCTAAATTCTTTAGAGTGAATTATCTTAGCTCCAATCCCTACAACAATGCTATGTGTCTGTTTTTATGCTTTTCTCATACACATCGGTCGAGGTGTGTGATTGAGAGTTTTTCAAGTTTTTTTCTTTGTAACATGCAAAAGATTCATAATTTATGAAAAATCTTGTAGAAAGGCAATTACATGCTGTGAATATTAAAAACATCTTACAACAAAGAGACTGTGGTTATCAGGCTGTTCATTACACTGAGTCAAAAAGAAAATTCATTGATATAAATTAAAAATTTAACTAACAAAAATAAAGAAAAAATTATTTGAATAATGGTTTGGCTCTGGAAATAAGTCTTAACAAAGGAAAAGAAAATTCTTAGTTAGTATTTTTACAGTGTTATTTATATATTAAATGAAAAAGAATCAAAGAAGAGATAAAAAAAAAAAAAGGATTTCAAGAAAAGCTAGTAAATTTTTGTACCTTTATAAAATACTCATGCATATAAAAATAAGAATCTCAAACAAGTTTTTATATGAACAGTTTTGAACAAAATCAATTTATTTATATCCATCAGATTTCAACATCAATATAAAGCCAAAGTTTAGCATCCATATTCACATGTGATTCATCAAATAAAAGACTGCTATATAGCTCTAACAGTTCACATTCATTCATACAAGATAATTCATGTTGATGAGACAAAATTAGCATTCTATAATTTAAGTACAGCTCTACATATATTTCTGTTCATAATATTGAACTGTTTGATGGAACAATTTATTTTAACAAACTACTACATAAAAGAGAGGTTCAACTTTATCAGTAACGTACATCATTTTTTACTGACATATCGCCGAGCTGGCAGCTGAATGGTTAGCGCTCTTGCCTTCGGTTCAACAGTTCGTGAGTTCGAATCCCACTTTGGGTATGGATGTTTGTAGTGGTTCGGAATCCACTTTAAGCCGTAGGTCCCAGTCTAATTAGCCCTCGTGTGCAAAAAATGACCTTTGAGCGACAAACAAACAAACAAGCATTTACTTACATATCAATTAAATAATGCTACCTATAATAAATGCACTATGAAAATATGAAATATGGCAGACAAATATTATTAGTACTTATCGAGAAATGCCAAGACTGTCAAAGAATTTTAAGCTAGCTCTTGTTTAATTTCAAAATTCTTGATAATATTGAGATTTTAAAACTTATATTCTCTAACAGATTTAAAAATATCATACCATTCTCACAAAATCATTAAATCAACTTTGAAATGTTTTTCTTGAGAATAAGTCATTATGTAGCTTACTTAAATAGTGAAACAAAATTTAATGTTAATAATAGTCATTATCAACTATAATTTTAATTTTCTCCTATTTTATTTTCATTTGTAAATTAAAATTCCATTACTATCTTATTTTTTATAACTAACGGGCATATCTAAGATTTTTGTTTTCAAAAAAATGATTTTTTGTTAAACTTTATACTTTTTTTTTGCAAAATAATTTTTATAAATGATACATTGAATTATGCATTTGTATTTTAAAAGTTGTCTGGTTTTCAATTAATATATAGAAATACAAATAATTATAAGTAAAATTTCTACAAAAAAAGGAAAAGGTATATAATAAAATTTTGTTAAGAAAACAGAACTATATCTGTTCATGGTTCACCTAAGAAAGTATATGTATAGGAAATACTTAGAAAGATTGGTTATTGACCAATCTATTAAAGAAGTTTTCTACTAAAGAAATGTGTCAGTTTATAAAAAATGTATTATATATGAATTAGTTCTTTATTATTTTTCTCAGTTTCTATACTAAAATTGCTTTTTCTAATTTTAGCAATGAAGCTTATTGTGCCACTGTTTAATGGTTCATCTTACTTGCAATATCCTGGTTTAAGTAACACTGTGCTGTCTTTTATTGAACTGCAAATAGTTTTTAAGCCTTACAGACCCAATGGAGTGCTTTTCTACAATGGTTATAAAATGGATGGTACTGGAGATTTCATCTCTCTAAACTTAGTGAATGGTTACCTTGAATTTAGATTTGATCTGGGTACTGGTGTTGCTGTTATAAGGTAATATATATTTCTAAATATTTTTTATCCTACGTTGAGACAGCGGCCTTATCAGCCATGAGTCCTCTGGCAGCCCAATAAAAATTAGCCTTATTGTGGAAGTTGTCGGGTAAACAGTTCAAAAGAGAAAGCGCAGGAAAGCTTGTCAAATGAATAAAGTCCATAAAAGCTCCTGAAGGACACAGGGTACAGTAGGGCGTGTGTTGACCACGCCGTTACGACTTAAGAGCCCTTGTAGATAGTCATGTCCAGACAAAATTCTGAAATTGGCTGTGAAAATGGAGCGCGGAAGGCACATGGGGAGTGGAGAGTTTAACAAGGAACCCCAAGCCTTGTTTTTATATTTCTAAATATGAATTTATGTATCAACTATTTTGGTATATTTTATTACAGAATTATCTTTTTTATTATTACAATATCAATTTTTGAAGGTGTAAAGATACATTTAAGACAAAATTTTTACAGTGAATGAAGATTATTTGATTATAATTAAATTTGGTATGCAAATACTTTTCAATCCAATTCAGAAAAATAAAATTTTAAAGCCTATTTAAAACTAGAACTTCTCAACATCATAACTAATTATTTAGATAATGTGTAAAAAAGTAGAAAATCCTTCGAAGTGAAAGTATCTTTTAATTTACTTCCCTCGGAAAGCTATTATTTTAATGTCTTATTTAAAAAAGTATTGGACTTAATAAAAACGGAAAATAAATGAAGGTTGCATTTAATAAAGGTTAGGTTTGTAATAGATATGTGATGATCCAAAATTTATATAATTTGCAGAAAATAACAAAAAAGTCATATATTAACTACAGGCCAATGGATTTTTTAATTTAAACTAAAATATGCAATTCATTACAACCAGAAAAAGAACATCATTCTCTTTCCACCGATTTTTGAAATCATCAAAATTTATCACTATAGCTTGTAATTCACACTGTAATTTATATAAAAGAAATGCTAGTGTTTCATTTTAAATAAGCCGACCGATGGCTGAGAGGTTAGCGATCCTGACTCCTGAGCTGTGGGTCCTGGGTTCGAATCCCGGTTCGGGCATGGATGTTTCTTTCTCTTTTCTCTCTGTGTTTCATTGTCCTTTCTTCCGTGATGATGTAGCCGAGCTGGCAGCCGAATGGTTAGCGCTCTTGCCTTCGGTTCAACAGTTCATGGGTTCGAATCCCACCTTGAGCATGGATGTTTGTAGTGGTTCGGATTCCACTTTAAACTATAAGACCCGGTCTAATTAGCCCTCGTGTTTGAAAAATGACCGTTGAGCGACAAACAAACCAAACCAAACCGTGATGATGTATGAATGTGGCCCACCCTATAAACGGGTTTGTGGTGGTATGTGGCGGGTAACGCTACTCGCCTCCGTCACTTGGTTCACAAATGCCCGCTGGATAACGACAAATGAGTAGCAGCTTCTGCATTTGTTGTGACATAGGGTTCAATCAAGGTTCAACCCTCATTTGCCCGCCGTTAGAAAAAAACCTTAAATAAATGACAAAATTCAGAAATTTTTAATTTAATCTTTTACTTTTCTTTATTTAAATAGATTTAATGGAAAAATACCCCTTAAAAAGTTATCTTTATCAATGTCACATATAAATTAGAATAAATATTCATAAAAGAAATTTATTATACATTTTTATCCGTTAATTAATATAACAGTTATAAAGAGGGTAATTTGTTGTTAATTAGCGTTTTTTACTTAGATTTATTAATTTAATAGATTTATAAAATAGCAAAATTTAAAAATAATTCTTTTATTGTTATATCGTCACATTATTGATAGTGTGTAGATATTATTAAAAAAGACTTTGTTTTATAAAATATCCTTAATATACACTGCTGGACAATTGCTAAGGATGGATAACACGATCATCCATAGCAACCACAAAATGAAAGGAAGCAAAATGTGGAAAATTAGAATAAGTGCGGGATACAGTAAGAAGAAGTATGTGTATGCAAATTTTTTTCCACGTCTGTTCATCACGTGATAGCGTTCATAAGAGCTTTAAAGGATTTGACGCATGTGGACAGTTGTTGTTTCAAGTCAAAGTTTTACAGGAAAGACGTAATAGACGAACTTGAGGCTTTTGGCATGTCTTCCCGACATCACTTAGATGATTTTATGCGTGGTCGAATTATTGGAAAAATCGAAGAAGAGTGAAAAATAACAAATGTTGCTAGGGAGTTCGACATCGCTCACAGTATTGTTTCACGGCTGTGGAAGTCATTAAAACTACTGGAATGTGTAGTAGACGGCACGGGGGAAGTCGTGTTAGAAGTACGACGCCTAAAGAAGACAGATATATCGTCCTATCAGCAAAAAGGAACAGGCTCACCACAGCTCAGCAGGTGGCAAATCAGTTTCTTGCTGCCTCAGGAAAGCAGATCTCCCGAAAAACTGTTGCCAGACGTTTGAGGGGAGGAGGACTATACGCCCGCAGATCTGCTGTGTTTGTCCCATTGACCAGACAGCACCGTACTGCCCTGCAATGGTGTCGTGAGCATCGCAATTGGACTGAATGGGCTGGGCATGCATACTATTCTCAGATGAGAGTAGGTTCAGTCTGTCATCGGATTGTAGACGCCAACTGATCTGGCGCGAGAGTAGTACTGCTTATCGTCCAGATAATATCCAGGAAAGGGACTGATATCCGACATGCAGTGTCATGGTGTGGGCCGGCATCATGATCAATGGCCGCACGCCTCTACATGTGGTTGCGAATGGGACTATGACGGGCCAACGATACATTAATGAAGTTCTACTTCCTCATGTTCGTCTTTTCTGTGGTGCTGTCGGTGATAAATTTGTTTTTATGCACGACAACGCAACATGTCATCAAGCACTCGCTGTTCAGGATTGTTTAGACAGCGAGGGTATTCAACGCCTCGTATGGCCATTACGTTCTCCAGATCTAAACCCCATTGAAAATGTGTGGGATGCTTTGGGAAGGCAAGTTGCTGGTCGAAACTATCCTTCGACAAACAAGAACGCCCTCATCCGTACACTCCCAGAGGAATGGGATAAATCGCCTCAACAGCTGCTGGATAATGTTGTGCAAAGTATGATACGATGTGTGGAATGTTTCATCACACTCCACGGTGGACATATCCCATACTGATACCTTTCTTCAAGGTGCCTGCTGACTTTTAGATGCATTGTTCCATTTTTCCATATGCAGCATCAAATGAACATTTTTTCTTTCAGATGTTTCACAGCTTTTGTACTTTCTAGAACAATAAATATTATTCATTATAATGTCTGAACAGTGTGGCAACTATATTTTATCCTACTAGGCCTCATGTCTCGCTTAATGTTATGCTACATTGCAATTTGTGATCCGTCCTTAGCAATTGTCCAGCAGTGTATTTGCATCCAATGCATATACTGTATATTTTATTGCGGATCCCACAGTTGAATGTAGTTAAAATGAAAATCTAATCAGGATTCAAAATTAGTACATTTCAGTGAGTCATTGTATTGCATTGTCACCATCTGGAAAAATACAGTTATCTCAGTTTACTGTAACCTGTTAACTTTGGTCATCAATTTTTCATCATAACTTCTAAATTTAATTGCTCATGTTTTTTTAGTATTGACGAGTCCACAAACATATGATAGTCATTGTATTATGATTTTATTGTGTATGAAAATAAAGGGATCAAGATATTTCAAAATGATTTTAATTATGAAATTATTAATGATTACCTAATTAAAAACATTATCTTATATTTAGTATCATGATTTGAAAAGTATGTATTTATAATTGAAAATATTATGAGGTAGAAATTTTTTGATGAGGAAAACTTTTGACATGAGACTCCTTGTTGCGTATTGTTTCTTGTGAATCTAATCATTGAGTTTTTTATACATCTTTCTTTTAATCACTTTAACTAGTTTGGTTTTCATACAAGTGCAATTGATAAATGAATGGCTTTTATTTCAAGAATCCCTGGTCTTCATTCCTACTTAAGGCGCATGTTGATTGTGAATTCATTGTGATGGAAAATACACATCTAGCCATTGATTCTATTCAATGTAACTATTGTGTGCGAAAAGTAACTGTGGAGACAAACTAATTAATTAAATTTATATAAATGAACAATCATATTTAGCTTATTTTAGTCCAAGCATAGAAATTTTTAAAAAATATGCTATTATTTTCATTGAAATAAGCTTAAATTGCATTCATTAAGAAGCGAAAGTTTCATGCCGGAATAATATTTTTGAAATAAAATGGTATATTTATGGACCACTGGTCAAATCAATGAACAAATTATTTAAT
This sequence comes from Latrodectus hesperus, assembly GCA_037975125.1. Lineage (NCBI taxonomy): Eukaryota > Metazoa > Arthropoda > Arachnida > Araneae > Theridiidae > Latrodectus > Latrodectus hesperus. The sequence goes on along the minus strand of CM075854.1, from coordinate 47,414,442 downwards.
TGAACAATTGTATTATAGTCAAATTTTTACATTATGTGAAATTTTCAAAACATTTTGAATGTAAGAAATTTTACATTTGATGCATAGGAGCTGTGGTGGCCTGCTTGGTTGGGGCGTCGTTTCCATTATCGGAAGGTAGTGAGTTCGAATCCTGGCCCAACTGAAGATCCATTGCGTTCGCTAAAAGCGGTGGTGGCATGTTAAAGCTGATATTGGTTGCAATGTCTTTCAAGTGAAATGATACTTCTAGGGTTGGCAGGACAAGTATTGGGGGTCTTCTGCTTGGTCCCTGCTTCAAAATTACGAAGACTCCATCTGGATGCTTCTATCTAACTGGTAGAGCCCAATGCAGGGCTAGGTACAGGGAAGCATGCTGGTGCAGCAACAACATTTGATACTCAAATTAAAGAGTTTTTTTTGCATATTTTTCATCATCTTTAAGCTTATTTTTTTATTCACTGTACTATGTTTCATTCTATCAGTCCATATTTCTTTTGGTAGAGCCGTGGATAATGGTGAACTTTTATTAAAATGAGTCATTTTGGATGTATTCCACCAAACAGATTGTGCTTGCATTCATATTTCCTTCAAGCAATCATTATGTAATATCTAAATATTATAAGTGCCATTTTTGTTTTACAGAAATTTTATGCAGCTTATTCTGTGAATTTACTATAATGCTATCAATGTTATTTGTAAATAGTTTGAATCCATTGTTATTTATTTTTTATTTTATTTTATTTATTTTTTAACTTATGGATTTAGAAATTTAAAATAAATCATTATTTACAATGAAACCCTGAAGCCTTACATAAAAAGAAGCTTTTTAATTTTTGCCTATTTTTAATACATTTGGCCAATATGCAGTAACATATCGTTAAATTTAAATAAAAGTTTTAAAATTTAAGGTATTTCATTTTTATATGAAAAACTTGCAACTTTAATCCATTAGTAGAAACATGATTTATCCCAAGTAAAAGAATATATATTTTCAAAAAATAAAATTTGCCAATAACCATTTAAAGTTATAAAACAATCTTCTTTTGAAAAATATTCAGTAGAAAATAATTTCATCTGAATTACTAATATTTTATAGATGACTACAGAACCTTTAAAAACAGCAAAAAAGTCAAATTTGTCATTGAAATAATGTGTTTACGCATAACTGATACCATCAGTATCATGACTCATATTAATAGGTTAGGTTTTTGCCCTGCTGTAAATTGCTTTCATCAAAAAGTCCTTTAAGTTTATAAAGCTAGAAATAATATGATCTGTATTGATTTAACTTCAATATTTTGTGTGTATTTTTACATTCTGAAAATATTGCTTGACAAATGTAAAGCTTTAAAATAATTTTATTTGAATTAAATATTTTATTTAATAACTTTAAAATTTAAAAACACAAAGAAATAATATATATTACTTTGACATTTGAATAATAAAACCAGTGAATTTTAATTTTGGCTTTGGAAAAAAACTTGAGATGCTAATTTATAATTAAACCATGATAAAATGTCAAAAACAATTTAGTCAAATTAATTTTGTTATGGCAATACAGAAATCAGAAGGAAACGTGATAATGCATTTCACATTCTTTGTTACTTGCATACTATCCATCCACCTTATCTGCGAAAAAATAAATGTCTTCAGCACCATATAAAATACAAATAAAGTTGTTATCGATTTCAATTTTAAATATAGTGCTAAGACATAAGTAAACTATTCCGCTTTTCCTTCATATTTCGAAAAAATATTAAAATTTGCAAATATAAATAAACAAATTGACTGACGCGAACGTCGTTTCAAATCAGACCAGGAAATAAGAAACCATAGGGTTGCTAAAATTAAGTCTGAACAATAGTCACATTTTATACCGCCAAATTATTGCAACTACTCTCTTCAAGTGCGCATGCGTTAGAATTCCCATTTGGAGTCGACGTTCCGGGCCCGATCCTGAGACGCTTGTGAATGACAACATTTACCCATAGCAATCATTGATCAGTTGCAGCACACCTTTCTCCAAGCATGCTATCAAAATTGTAGGGTTTGTAATGCTTGCTTGCCAAGATTAGTTCTTTATTGGCATCTTATCAAAGTAAATTATAGACGGTGTAGTAAGCTCTTTAATATGGAGCTATGAAAATTGGTGAGTGGCAAAAATATAAACTGCTATTGACCACTTATAATAAAGCTATCATAAATTCTAAAAAGAATTCCTGGGGAATATACTGTACTGACATTAAGGTTGTCTGCTACTTCAAGGCTTGTTAAAATATTATCTAACGACAGGACACCCTTAAAATGTTGAATGATAAGTTTTCTGATTATAAGATGGAGACCTTGACTGAATTGTTCAGAGTTACCTATCCACGTTCCAAAGAAATAATTAGAACTCCCATTTTTACATTCTCTACATCAATTTGTGATAGAAGTGGATAGGATGTTGCCAAAAAAATCATAATTTATTTTAACATGACATGGGCTTTAATGTTCTTTAAACCTTATAAATTCGCAAAAAATGGGTGGTATTGTACCTGATCTACTTACTGAAGGAGTTCATTGCATAACTCCAATTCTTTGTAAAATTTACAGAGCATGTATACCCTTGGCCATATATCTATTGCCTGGAAGCATACAAAAGTAATTTTAATTCCTTGAATAGGAAAAGTTAGCTTTATAACTATCAGCTTAACATCTTTTCTTTTAAAGGCAATTGAAAAACTGATAGATAGATATATCATTGAAATCCGCTGAGTGGATAAACCATTTTCTTACTCTCAACTTACATATCAACCTGGTAAATCCACTGATAGTGTGATCTACAGCCTGTCCTTTAGTTTAGAAAAGAACTTTAAGGCTAAGGAAATTCCTTTAGCTGTTTTCTTAAATACTAAAAGTGCTTTTGTGATAAAAAATACCTACTAAAATCATTCTACAATCTCTTGCTAAAAAGGGAATTAAGTACACTATCTGGTTTTTGGTCAAAAATTTGCTCAATAACAGCTTTGTCAGTGTCTTTTTTTTAGAAGAAAATATGACGATCCAAGCCAATGCTGGTTGTCTGTAGGGAAGGATTCTTTCACTCATCTTATGTTGTAGATTCCCTTCTAGAGGTTTTACACAAGCCCCGTATAACCACAATTGGTTATGTAGATGATTTAGTTATTATCATCAGATATAAATTTTACGAAACGATCTCAAGTATCATGTCTAATGCCCTTAAACAAGTTGAGACTTGATTTAATAATAAAGGTTTTTCAGTAAATCCTCAAGAAACTGTTTGTCTTCACAAAGAAAACTAATCTGTAAAGGATACCTTTTTTCAGTCAAGAATTAACTTGCTCCAAAGAAAAATATTTTTAGTATTTTTGACATGAACTTAAGTTGAAACTTTGATATTGGAAGGGCAAAAATTACTTTCCGGGTATGTAGAAATGCATTTGGAAAAAACTTGGAGCTTAGTTCTCAAAATTATTCACAGTATTTACACTATGCTCATTTGTCCTATCATTACATATGGCTTAGTGGTCTGGTGATGTAGAATCAGAAATAAAATTTCTAAGGAAGATTTAACAAAATTTCAATGGTTGCCCTCTTTATTAAAACAATTCCCACTTTTGCCCGTGATCTTTTGCTTAGTATGCACTCTCTTTGCATGCAGTTTGAAGCAGAAACTATATTTTGTATAAAAAGGCTTAAAATTCGCATCAGTGTAAGCATTACTTTATATTTTTGTCTTGTGGAAACAAATGCTGACATAATTAGTCATCCTTCTATAAGTATGCCTACTAATTAAATGATTGTTAAATGTTCTTTTGACAAGCCTTATATGTATAATTTCCCCTACGAAAAGTCTGGAATAATTTTGCCATCAGTAAAAATTGTAAAGCTTTAATAATACTCTGATGGCTCAAAAATAAATTCCAAAAGTGGGGCTGGTATTTGCTGTCCAGCTGATGGTACAACTATTTTTGCAAAATGATAATTATTTGTTCTGACAGTCAAGCTGCATTACTGGCTGTGTAGAAGTCAACTTTAACTCCTGCCCTTGTTTGTGAAAGCTCTTTTGCTCTGTGCAAATTGGCTAACAATAATTCCCTAACTTAAATGTGGATGTCCGGGCACTCTGGTGTTTCTGGTTATTAGTTAATTGATGAGCTGGCAAGGGCTAGATCAACAATCGATTTTTTTATTGTTCTAAACCAGTACTAAATATTTCAAAAGAACTGATCAGAAACAGTGTTTTTAATCTTTTCAAGAAACAATAAATTTTTTAATATATATATATATATATATATATATATATATATATATATATATATATATATATATATATATATATATAATATGCAAGTGATCAAAGACAAGCAAAAGCTATTAAATAATTGCTATTTTTCCTGGTAAAAAACTAAAAAGCTACTAAAACTTCGTAGAGGCTGTTTAAGGAGAGCAGTGGGATTTCTTACAAGATACTGTCACCTTAATAGACATCACTCAAATAAGAGTATTAGATTACTCTTACAGGGGTTGTCAATATATCGAGGAAACTTCATTACATATTCTATGCGAATGTGAAACATTTTCTGAATATAAATTTGAACACTTGGGTCAGCATTTAATTGAACCTTGGATGCTGCCGGATATCCATTTTAAATATCTTCTGAATTTTTGCTTCAGTTTCTAGTCTCTTTAAAGTAGGGCTTTCTTTTTAGTGTATAGTACAGTAGACCATTGGTCACACTGCTACGTTCTTTTGGAACCACCCTACCCTAATTCTAAATCTAAATCTTATTTTCCCATAGCAACCAAAATATATAACAATTAATGTTTATCATATTTTTTCTTGCAGCTCATTAATTTTATGTTTCATACTGTGTTGTGCTAATATAGCATTATATAATGTTCATATGTAAATAAATTGTCTTCTTATAATGGAATATTAAGCCTAAAACCTCCACATTATTTCTGTATTTTAAATAGAGTTTCTTAATGTGTTTTTATTCATTTTATTACTTAATCTTTGGTAATATGAGTCACGTTTTTGTAATTTCCTATTGAATTTTTTCCAGTAATGCTAGGTAATTTTTATTATAATTATTATATTTGAATTAGTTGAATTTTCATATATTTTGTTTATTTTTTTTCATTTAATGTAACTTGTTCCATTTCATGTTTAAATTTTATTTGTTGTTAATATTATTTTTGATTATGATTGTGCTGTTGTATAAAATCCAGCTTGTTTTATTCATACATTTTATGTCATTCTCTTACCAATTTCTAAGCAGCCTATATTAAAAAATGACCTGATAATAAATCATTAATTATTCATGAGCAGATAGAGGCAGTTAAGTGTTAATAATAAAGATATCAAGAATATTTATAGTCAGGTGGTCAGTTATAATATTTTGACTTTCTTTGTGCTACAATTTTAATTATAAAATTATTGAACCAAGTAATTATAAAATGTAACCATTGTACCCAAAGTATAGTAAGTAATTTATCAGTAAGTAGCTCAGAGCTTTAATCATATAACCATTTTACAAAAAAATCACTATCTAAATCTCAATTAAATGCAAAACTAAAGCCTTACTGAAGAAGTGTATCAATAAATCGAATGGAGAAGCTATTAATATTAAGATATCACATAACACAGTATAGAAATATTATATACATAATTGCATTGTACAAAATAAGAATTAGACCCAGATTCCAAGAGCCTCTCAAAAGTGCTGTGAAGCCAAATAAACTATAATGCAACAAGAAATATTTTTGAATAATACTCTAAATTCATTTACAATGGAAATTTAAATGTTAATAAGAAAGTGTACCTAAATATTCATTTATCAACATTATTATTTTACATATGGGGGAGGGTAATAACAGTGGACTTAGGAGCAAATTTACAGTAAATGTATAGAAAGTAAAACATTTTTAATTTCATTTTATCGAATAATTGTTTATGAATAATGAAATTTAATGTTTTTATAAGCATGAAAATGACATTTTGATTTGGATTATAATTTAAAATTTTTATAGATAACAAAATTTCATGCTAAACATTTTAAGTAAATAAACAAGATTCCGATTAATGTAATCTGTGCATGTCAATAAAATGTATGTCGATGATTCATCCATTCAATTAAAGCACAAAATACCACTTACCTTTTTCATTCACATTTTATTTTGCAAAAGTGGGAAACTTCATTATTGTAAACAAGTATTAGAAAAAAATACTAGAAACTTACAAATGTGAATCACACTATTTTAAAAAAAATAAATGACTATGTTTCAGTATATGCTTCTGGTATTAAAAATTTAAATGTATTAGGAATTAAAAAAAAGAATTTAATCGTAATTAGTAAATAAATTCTTGATAAATAAAAGAAAGCAATTAAATAGCTTAGTAAAATAGATAACCATATAGGATTTAACTTGATGTACTGCATTTTGCCAATAACTCTGCTCCCTATTTTGGTCCTGTCTTGGGGTTTCCAAGATTGGGTGTAATTTTCTGCCATTATAAGACCAATAATGACTTACGGCATATTAGAGAAAACTTGACACTCACTGTTTGTTCAATATTGATTTGTCTTGATATTTCGTACTTTAAGAAAATCTTGGCTCCCATTATAGAATTTCATACAAATCTGTATTTTTAATTCAAATAGGCTGAAGACATCGACAAAACATTTATTGCAAACTAATAAGTTTTTCAAAAATAAAATGGACTTACTTGATTACTGGAGATGAAAGCCATTGTTATTAAGTCTCAGAGAAACTACTAATCACCTTAAATTCTGCTATCATTCCCTAGTGTGACAAAAAATGGCTATACCATTTCATCAAGTAAGAGCAGTTGCATCCATTTTTGTAGGAAACGAGGCTTTCACCCTGATCTCAATATTTGACTTTATGATGTTTCCATTCCTGTTGTTAACGAGATACGATACCTTTGGGTAATTTTTGATGAGAAACTAAACGTTCTTGCAGCATATATTAAATTTGCGCAAGAAGTGTGAAAAATCTTTTAACATTCTAAAAGTTCTTTCCAACAATTCCTGGGGTGCTGATCAAACTTCATTGTGTAGGTAGAATATACCAGTCCGTTACATTGTCCCGTATCGATTATGGCAGTGTGGCTTATGGCTCAGCTTCAATGTCTGCCCTAAAATGGCTTGACCCAATTCACCACGCTACACTTCGTATGTGTAGGGGAGCATTTCACCCCTCACCTGTCAACAGTCTCTATGTTAACTGCAACATAACTCATTTAAAACTACGGTGCATTAAACTTTCCCTTAATTATTATTTCAGGAGTTTCTTACTCTGAACCACCCAATAAAATCTGTTAGCGTTAACTCTACGTTAAAGAGACTTTTTAATGCTCACCCTTCTTACACTCTCTTTTGTGCTAGGATTCAACCTCTTTTAAGGGAAACTAATCTTAACTTAATTCTAGTTGAGATTGCTAGCTACAATAGTATACCCTGTGGGCTTTTCCACAAATTTGCTGTTTTAGCAACTTAGCTCTGTTTAGCAAAGAACATTCTGCACCCACAGTTTTCAAACAAATTTATGGCATTCATCGGAATCAATTCCATGATTGCTACCTTATTTATACTGATGAATCAAAAGAAGAAGAACGTGTCGGCTGTGGTATAGTTTATGGTACTACAATCTATAGTTATTGCCTTCCGTTTATCTGTTCTATTTACACTGCTAAGATTGTCGCCATTTTGAAAGCTCTTAACATAACTAAGTGCTCTCACCTTCGAAAATTCTGCATTTACACTGATAATATGATCATTGTAAAACAGTTTGATTTTCCTCAGCATTTCCATCCCCTGGTTAATAAAATCTTAGCTTTGTTAAACTAAATGCCTCATATTGGTTATGAAGTTTTGTTTTGCTAGGTACCTAGTAATGTCAGTATTACTGGCAATGAACTAGCAGACTTCGCTGATAAGGAAGGTAAAGATCTTATAAATTAAGCAATCCCTTATGTCGACATCAAGCATTCAATATCTGTATATACGCTTTCTATTTGACAGAATTCTTGGAATACGCAAGTAGGAAACAAACTTTTCTGTATTAAACATCTCATTTGGAATTGGAATAGTATCTCATAAGACTTGCTGACGTTATTTTATCCTGATTATGAATCGGTCGTACTCTTTTTACGCATAAGGAGCCTGCTTGCACATAGCATTTTATCTTAACATTTTATTTAAGGAGTCTGAACCTCAGTGTTCGAATTGTAAAATAGTTTTAACTATGTACCATATCTTAATTGAAGGTCCTAATTTTAACTACCTTTGTCGTACCTTTTTTCTCAGCACTTCTTAAGTATACTATACTTGATTGGGGAAACACCTCATCCAAATCTCTATGCTTTCTTAAGGACTATCAGAGTTTTGCTCTACTTATTACGCATTCTCTTTGTTCCAAATTTATTTTTAAATAAGATTCAAATTTAAACTTTTGACTGCAACAAACTGTGTTTGCCAAATTTATAAGGAATATTTTACATCTTTTATTTATGTGTGATAGAATTTTAAACATTCATTCTGCGCAGTATTTCCTTTTTTGGATTTTGCGCCAGGAAAGGACACTTATTGTACAATCATTCCAGTCTAATAAGGAAGTCAATATTGATTAACTTTTCTAAAACCTAGACTGATTTTTTTATACTGAATTAAAAATTATTTACTAACATAAATAAGTATTATTTACTATGAACTATATATAAAAATGACAATATTTTCGGTAATTAAAAATTTGAATCATTTTCATTGATGCTATTAATTTAGTAAAATTATAATTTTGGAAAACATTTTAATAGAGCACCTTAAATTTAAATTTGTAAATTTACAGGTAAAATCTAAAATTAAATATTCCAAATATCATTTTTTTTTAATAATTCAATCTTGAGCCATTTTTTTAATTATTGAGTTTACTTGATAAATTTTTAAAGTGTAACAGACTGCAGAGTTAAAAATATGTGACCAATAGAGTGCAAAATTAGAAATATGAGATTTTCATATCAATATATTTTTAAGAGCAATTATGTATTGAAGTGGTTTTCTTAAAAATGCTTAATTAGTAATATTTTATGGGGTAAATGTTTATATAATTATTGTCCTAATAAAAAAGTAAATACTTCCAGAAAAAATATTCCATTAAAGCAAATGAATAATTTACATTAGTAACAAACAAAAAAAGAACTTTTAGTAATTTATAGTTTTCTTCCCATTAAATAATAAAATATATTTCAAACTGTTGCTTTTTTAATTTTTTTGAAGTGCTATTTTAATCATAACAAGAGAATAACTAATATGTAATCTGTGGGTAAATTATAATCTTGATGTTGAATCCATTTCATATTTATTATGCAGGATGTTAGAAATTTGTAGTTGTTGTCTAAGCAAGTTGCAAAAATACCTTTAAAAAATCTGGCTAGTTTTATAGGTTTTATATTGCATATATTTTTATTTGAACGAATATGCTTTCGAAGTTATATGCTTTTGTTGCTTTTTCATAAGCTATTTTTACTTTCTAATTTTTATCAATTTATTGTATTGCTAAAATATAGGACAAAACTGAAAAAATATACACTAAATTTGAAATTACTTGTAATGATTTAATTTCCATAGTTGATGAATATTATTATTGCTTCATTCCTTCCTCCTAGATTTAATTTTAAAAAATTATAAAACTTTTAACTTACAAATATTTTATTTAAAGTTTTGAGTAAACAAAATTTAAAACACTAATTTTTTAAGTGCAAAATAGTTAGTTTCACATTATAATAGTTATAATCATTGTTTTTCAGGAGTGAAGAACCATTGTCAGTTGGGGTTTGGCACACAGCGTTTATTTCTAGAACAGGCAGAGATGGTATTTTGGAAGTGGATGACCAGCCAAAAGTTGAAAGCACTTCACCTGGGGCATTTACTCAATTATCCCTTCCTCTTAATATGTACATTGGTGGAGTACATGATGCACGAGATGTTGCTCGAAAAGCTTTCATAACAGAATCATTCACTGGTTGTATTCAAAAAGTGAGTTCTATGATATGTCAAAATATATTTTTAATTATCATGTACTTAAACTGAATTATTTACTTTTCAACCAGAATTTCATTTTCTATCATTTTCAGATTAGTAATCTTAATTCACCAATACGCACATATATGATTTTCAATCATATCTATATAGATAGGTTCTATAGTAATGTGGAATTATAAGGAAACTTCAAACACAGGTCAATTTATTATAAGTCAGCATATTGTTAAAGCACAATATATTTAGTATTTGACAAAGGATATGATTAAATGCATATTAAATGTTCTTAAATTACAAATTTTCTTCAATATTACTCATAGAGTCTTTTAAAACTGAAGCTGTTACGTGGCGATTTTTTATCGCTTCCATGATTTTCCTCCAACAATTATTTTAGCATATTCTTTCTAATGTCACAATAACTGATAATAAACAAATAATATTGCAGTGTAGTTAGGAGGCAATTATTTTCAATTTCAATTTAAACTAAATTCTTTTATTGATGAGAATAAGTTTTAATATTTACAGATACACTTTAAGTGTGCTCACTCTCCAACAACTCTCAATCAAATCAAAAGATGAACAACAAAAACAAAATAGAAGGGACGAGGAAGAAGGCAGTTTTTAGAGTGCATGCGCTATTCTATCTTCACCTTCACTCATTACAATGTCTAATAACATTTGTCTACAATGGCTTGCTAACAACAATCAAATTATTATTTTTATAACTAATTCATATTGTTATTTAAATAACTGCAAGTAAAAAAGTCCCACCACGTCTCATTTTTGTATAACACAAAATGGAATCATCACTATTTTTCATGATTTCTTTCCAAATGCCCATGCCAACCCCTGTTGGCAACACTGTAACCTCACTTTAGTCATTTCGGCTTCCCAGAATAGTAAAATTCTTTGTTAAGTGTGGTTGTGTGCTTTTATATTAGCTCATACCGAAAAGGGTAAATTTTCAGAGTAGATGTTTCAAAACTACACCTGATAACATTTTTTACATTTGTGGACGATTTATATTAAAATTACAAGGCAGACATTTACCACAAGAAGTGTAAAAAGTTTATTTTCAGTATTTCGGGTGCTAAGTTGGAGACCAAGATAAAAGTTCGACTCCTCACATGTGCTGTGTAAGTTGTAATGTTGTTCTTATTCTTTCGATGAAAGGGAACATAAACTCCATGCCATTTGTTATTCCTATGTTGTGGCGAGAACCTTCAAACAGTATTGATGTTTGCCACTTCTGTCAAGCAAACACAGAATGATATTCAAAAAAGCAAATACATAAAATTGAATATCCTAATATATCATCTGCACTCCAACCTATTCCTCATGGCGAAGGCTTACTATTACCTACTCCACCATCGAATTGGAAAGATATTGACATTCAAGAGGTGAGTGACACTGAAGACACATCCGAAACAGATATAGCTGAAGACAATTTTGACCCTAACTTTAGGCTTGAGGCTGCTAGCAAACCCCATTTTATTCGTCAAAATGAATTCAATGATTTGGTGTGGGTTCTGGGCATTTGAAAACAAAAGACAAAACTTCTCGGTTCTAGACTCCAAAAGTGGAATCTGTTGATGTCTGGAACAAGTATTACATATCTTCAAAAAAGAAATGTGGTTTACTCAGAGTTTTATAGAATGGATGGTTCAGTTTGTGTTTGTTTTGATATAGATGGATTAATGAAAGAACTAGATATTGGGCATGCACCATCAGAATGGTGCCTTTTTATAGATTCTTCCAAATATAACTTAAAAGCTGTATTGTTTCATAATGGAAATAAGAAGCCATCCATACCAGTTGCTTATTAAGCTTCGATGAAAGAAACTTATGCAAACATGGTAACTATTCTAAATGCAATTATGTATAAGCAATTCAATTGGCAAATTTGTGGAGATTTAAGGATCATAGTCATATTAATGAGTCTTTCAGGTGGGTTTACAAAATATTTTTTCTTTTTATGTTTGTGGGATAGCCATGCAACAGAACACCATTTAAAAAAAATTTCCAAATAGAATATCTTTTCAGCCTCGAATTAGCAACATTAAGTATACTCCGTTTATTGAATCGGAAAAGTTCTTTTTCCTCCACTTCACTTTAAATTAGAACTTATGAAAAATTTTGTGAAGGCTATGGACAAAGAAGATGAGGGATTTAAATATTCTAAAAGATTTTTTGCACAATTAAGTGAAGCTAAGCTGAAAGAAGGCATTTTTATTGGACCTCAAATCAAAAAATTGATTTTCGACTCTGCGTTTGAAGAGGAAAACTAAAGCAAAAGGAATTAAGCAGCTTGAAAATCATTTGTGATAGTGGTAAAAGGTTTTTTAGGAAACAAGGAGGGCAAAAATTATAAAATCCTGATAGAAGAACTTATTAATTCCTACCAAGCCATGAGGTGTCGAATGTCAATCAAAATTCATTTTTTATATTCACATTTGGATTTTTTCCCCGAAAATCTTGGCATGGTTAGTGATAAACAAGGAAAAAGATTCTATCAGTACATTAGGGCTCTAGAAATTCGATATTAAAGTCATTAGGAACCAGCAATAATGGGTGAGTGACTATTGCTGGATTCTAAATAAAGATTTTATGCCACATAAAAGAAGAAAGTGATATCTTTTCATCGAATTTAATTAATGTGTTTAATGGTTTGGTCTTCTACTTTGTTTTAAATGTGTATATCACCTCAATTATAATAGTTTTGTATGATAAATTTATGAAATTAATAATAAAAAATTTGTGTTTAAAATGCTTTTTTCAGTTCCTTTCAGTACTGATAAGATAGTCATAACAAAAAAGACTGTAATTGCTATAGCTTTAATACTGTTATTTTTAATTCTACATTGCAAAATTAGTTATAGACAGCTAATTCCATTTTTGTTAGGAAAGAAAAGTAAATTCTTGTCAACTAGTTTAATCAGTCAGAGATATAGTTCACCAGAATGTAATAGTCATATAATTGTGTGTCCATTAAATTCTATCAATTTGAAAGGCTTATGATGGATATCGATCAAACTGAAAGGCTTATGGTGTTTGGCTGCCAGTTTATCCAATTTAGCTGTATAATGTATGTTTTGGGGGGAATTGTAAAGCTATTTTTACTTTCATGCCATGAAATTTTACAGGTTTAGGGTTTGTCAAATTAGTGTGTAAACATAAAAGCTTTCCATTTTCTTCAGCTTTTGTTAACGATTATAATATGTATACATTTCTTATGCATCTGTGCTATAATATATATGCATACTTATGAGCTACAAGGGAGAAAAAAACTATTTATATGATCTAATAAATTTCTTTTCAAAATCTTTATGATCAACAGCTAAACGAAGCCAACTTGTTTGCTTATTTAAAATCTATTTCCATTTATTTCTAATTTTATTTTATTTTGTCTGTTATGACTATTGGGTAGTACACATTTATGTTTATAAAGTTTAATAAAAATTATTTAAACTGAACCTTATATCTTCTAAAATAAATGTATTTTTCTAAAATGTAGAAACAGCCATATGTGTTGAAAGTTTAATCCATGTGCATTTGTGCTGTTTCTGTATTTCCTGAAGTTGTAAAATTCAAGCTAATCATCCTAAATACAAAATATTTAAGAAAATATTGAAATTTTTTATTTTAAAATTGTTTAATATTTTGTAAATGTTTTAAATGTTTCATAATATAAAAATATGTTAGAATGGAAACAATGTGCTTTAGTAATACTATTTTTTAAATTTATAGGTTGTTATCAATGGCAAACCTTTGAAGTTAGTTGAAGAAGCTTTATCTGGAATTAATGTGGCAAACTGTCTTCACTCTTGTGTTGAAGAACCATGTAAGAATGGTGGTCATTGTGAACCTAGAATGGCATATTATACATGTCATTGCCATTTAGGATATGCAGGAAATAATTGTGAAAATGGTAATATTTAAGCTTAGTTTTTTGTTATTTTAATACTTAAAAATATCAAATTTCCTTCTCTAAACATCTTCTCAAAATTACATATTCTGAATGAACTATACTTAAAATTTAAACTAATTTTTATACTATATTTTATGCATATGAAGTTTCATAAATATTTATTTTGACTATTTATTAGTTCTTTCATGTGAAATAATTATAATGGAAATCAATAATATGCTGTATTTCTAAAATTTAAAAGCCTAAAAGTTTTTCTGTGGATTTTTACCTTACTGAAGGAAAAAATAACCATTTATCATTATAAAAGATAATAAAGATTAAATCTTCATTTTTTTTATGATTAATTAAATAGTTTGTAAAACAATTACAATTTATTTAACATCTTAAAATATACATATTGAAAAATTTTTTAAGAAAAAATAAATAAATAAATACTTTAATGTTTTAAGCATTTATAAATTTTATCTTTATTTTTGTTCGCAGAAAAATGATAAAATAGCTTTGCAAAGTCATTTTTCAACATCAAAACAAGATTGTACTGAAGCAAGTATAATATTGCTCCAATGCAAAACTTAATAATTTGATGATATTGTAGTTTATATTTTTCATATTTTTTAATCTTTATCTAGATATTATTGGCTGAAATAGGTACATTTTCTTTAAGAAATGTGTGTCAAAATTTTCTTTCTTTCACTAATTCTGCTAAAACAATCGAAATTGTTTATTAAATAATCAATTCAACTTTTGTTTCAATCCTTTGATACAATTTTATTTCACTACTTTCTTTCTAAGGCAGTATGTAGCTCTTTTACTTATTTAATTACATACAATCAGTATGTAAATTTATTACTGTATTTTCCTGTATATAATCTGCGGCACTTTTTTTGATGAATAGTCGAAAAATATATTTTTGATAACAAGTGTCACATAAAATAAAAAATATACAATATGGTTAAAAATATAATAAATTATACTGAAAAGTATTTATTATGAAAAAAATCTCATGGGATCCTATTTAGATCTACCTCATCACTAAATGTAACATATTAAGATGAAAGCACCAGATGAATCAAGAGCAATAATTTCAAGAAGATTGTATAAAACTTATGAATTTAGTTTTTAATAACTTTTAAAATTGCTATGATTGCTAAAATATGTCATTGACGTATTTTAAAGGAAAATAAATGTGTTTCATTGAGAATTAAATGAAAGAAATGGAATATTTTTTTAAACGGCGTATTGTTTTGATTTTTTATTTGTACTGCACATGCTTTGTTTTTCACTTTACATTATCTCGTGTTTCGCCCTTTTTTTTTAATTGCTCTATTTATAGAATTAGCTTAAAATATCCTGTGTAAGTTCCACATGACAATAGACGAACTTGTATTTTTTCAGACTTAAAGCAGCTCAGGTCTAGAGAAAAAGCTAAATGATGATCACCAATACAACTGTAATATATTTCTGAGGAACAGAATTTGTTCTTGAACATAATTGAACAAAACTGAATACAGCTGAAATAAGTCAGCCGATTCGTGCCGTCATCTGTTATGTATTTTATATACCATAAATGGCATTTCTTTTTCAAAACCTTATAATAAATTCTTTTACTGGAGAAATTTTTTTTATCAGATTATCTGAGGAGATGCATAATATGCACAACGAAATTTAGCACTTTTTAACCCATAATCTGCGGATTTTATACTGGAGAATATGGTGATTTCATGTGTACTTATTTATGAATAGTATATTAATACAAGTTGAATTTATTATAGAAGTTACAGAAATGATTGCTGAGCCAATGTTTACAGGTGCAAGCTATCTTCATTATATGGATGAAAACATAGTCAAACGGTAATTTTATAATTTGGTTGACAATTTTAAAATTAGCCTTTTTAATAAAATTTAAACTCAAGATATCCCTTTATATTTACAAATAAAACATTTCAAATTAGTACTGCATAATTTTCATTTTATAATATTAAATTTTTTTCTTATCAGATCCTATTTAAGATTCTATTATCATATTCTATTACTGTCTCAATGTGTTTTCTAAATGCATTCACATTTATTTTATATTACTTTACAGAATTTAATTATGTGGCTGATTTCACTTTTAGAAAGAATGATAAGAAAAAATATAATAAGCTGTTATTGTATAGTCTCGATAAAATTGATATTTTTGTAACTGAATCATCACTTTTGATGTAATAAACGATGCCTTAAAATACTGAATAAATGTATTTTTGTAATGATAAATTTTTTGAATTCCGTAAGCATTACCAAAAACAATCCTTTTTTTAATTTTTTATGCCTCTGTAAAAATATTTTTTACCTAATCAAAAGGGTTAATTATATAGTAAATCTTTTTATACTGCTGGCCATCCATATTGCAACAGCAAGAAAAACAAGAGATGTCACAACAAAATTTATTTTGTAGATAACATGTTGACCAAGTATCAAAAGATTAAATTTATAGACTTATGTGAAGTGTAGTTCCTGCCAAAATCAATAGCCAGAGTTTCCGCCATTGTTGGAGATTACCATTGCCACATGCCTCGGCATTGATTAAAAGAAACTTTGGATGTGTTCTTGGGGTACAGCAGACCAAGCTGCTTCCAATCGTTGCCAAAGTTGATCTGATTTGGCAACTAGGGCTGTAATCTTGGTCAACCATTGAGCAACCATGGACCCCATGTTTTCTATCGGCTAAAGATTCGGAGAGTGAGCCGGCCAGGGAAACAATTTAATCTGGCGATTGACGAAGAACCCTTGGATAATGTGTGCCACGTGTGATCGCGCATTATTCTGTTGAAATATGACTTTCAACAAGCCTTGAATGTAAAGAAAGACAACTGGCTCTAACACCTTGGAGATGTAACTTAGGATATCCAATACCGCCTTATACCATAATACCCGGTGAAGGACCAGTATGGCGGTGCATAAAGAAGCTGTTGATCATCCTTCTCTCCACGTTGTCTCCATACTCGAATGCGACAATCGTAGTATTGCAGACAGAAGCGTAACTCGTCAGTAAAGACAATTTCATTACATTCTGCCATCCACATTCTTATTTCGTCGCACCATTAGTGGCGGAGACGTCTGTGGTTCTGCGGCAAGAGTAGACGAAGCAATGAACGTCTTGCGGACATACCACTTAGCTATAACGGTATTGAATGGTACGCGCAGACATTGGATGGTGCGTTACAGGCTGAATGTTCTGTGCTAAGGTTCATGATGTGACTGAGCAATCTGTCACTGCCATGCGCACGATTAACCTGTTTTCACGTGAAGTAGAGCACTGAGGTGGATGTGATCAGGCACGTTGGTCCGTCGTACCCTCCTGCATCCAACAATCACATATTCGCATTACAGTTGTTTGGTTTCGTTCAACACGACTACGGATTTCCCTGAAAAATATTTCACAATCTCAGTAGGCCATTATCCTTTCTCTGTTGAGCTTGAGTACTTGATCAAAAAATGATTGCTCTTTCTTACAAGGCATAATTTATCGTTTTTTTTTTTTTTTTTTTTTTTGAAAAAACTACACTAAAAATAAAATGTCCAAACTTTAAATCGTCGATATCTCCAAGTCTTAGAGCTTTGAATTGGTGACACAGACGCGCGTCTGCGCTTAAATTCTAATCATTTGCATATCACACGTTGGCCTCGGTAGCGCAGTAGGTAGCGCGTCAGTCTCATAATCAAGCATATCACACCTGCGCTAATGCATGTTGTAAATTTCATGTTACTTGCATGCTTCCTTCAGGGTATTGCATTTATGTTGGCCAGCAGTGTAAATAAAGTCATAAGAATTCTAAAAGTTTAGATACAAAATTTTTAAAAATGTATTCAGCAAAATAACCTTTTACTGGTTTCTTAACTCATGTATTATTTTAATTAATGTATTTACATTTTTGTTCAATTTAATTTGCCAAAAATATTTGAATTTCACTCTTCAAGTGTTGCTGGACTTTTGGCTGTGGTATTTACTGCAAAGACTGAAATTTCTATGGCAGATGGGCTTAGAATCTTTTTTTGATGCTGAAATAGTAACAATCAGACTGGAAACTTTTTGGTCTATCAACTTAGAATCCATCACTTTAGTTTTTCTCATAGACTTACAGAATAAAGTTGTGGCTCTTTTGTTTTTTTAATCATACTTCATCACATCATATTCAGGTTACTCAAGACTTGCTCAGTGACGCTGTTCACTCTGATTGGACTCATATTTTTTGTGAATTCCAAGCCATTATGGTAAAAAAAAAAAAAAAAAGCTGACATTCTCGTTAAAAAGGATTGTGTGTGATTTCCAACAACTAACTCTCACTGTGTCTTTTCTCTGCCTGTAAAACCATATCAAAATGTAGTAAGACTGTGCATTCAAAATTTTATTGATTGGGAAAGGAAGTGGTTCCAGCTGTTAGACAGTTCTATGCCTATGGAACTGCCTTGTCTTTTATTTACTATGAACTTTGAGATAATGACCTCTCACAGCTATTTATACTCTCACCTAAACTGTGTTAGTTTGGATAATTTACCTATTTGTCTCTCTCTACCTATTTGTCCACATCTCTGGTGAAAAGTGCATATAATTTTAGGGAAAAGGGATGAATTTATTTCATATCAATGACATAAAGGCTGAAATAAGCTAAGTAATATGCCTGGTGGAATGTATCTTTTCAATGACCCGTGGATTCTGCAAAAGTCATGCAAAGATTGGCGTTTACATTGTTTTTAAAAAAGAAAAAATTTGTGTAAAAGTTTATATCATTGCAACAGACTGTAAGATTTAAGATTCTATTGGTGAGAAATTTGATCCTATTAAAAATAAAATAGATACTTTTTATTTTAACTTACTCTCAAGTAGACAAAATTGTCACTTATGAAAAATTAATTTGCTTTTACTACCCTCTCATAGCCAAGCATCTGATAAACATAGGTTTTCTATGAACAAAAATTTGATGATAAAAAAATTTAATCAGTCAATTGATGGCTTTTGATGATCACATCCAAAACATAGGAGGTGTTAACATTATAATTAGCAAAGGTCTACTTAGTCTTGCTGCTGGTGGTGCAAAGCAAAAGTATAAATTATATTTTGATGACTTAAAACAGCAAAAAAAAAAGAAAAAAAAACAGTAAGAGAGGGAAAGTGAAAAACCTTTCTTACAAAAAAATAATGTATTGAAAATTGTGGAAGAAGCATTTCAAAATGACATAAATGAACGGAAAAAATTAACATTAAGTGCAAAATCAAACATGTCTCTACTGTGTTTTAGAAGAGTAATAATTTACTCAGTACTAATAATGAATTGAAAGCAAAAACTTTAGAAGGCGAAAGGTAGCATTTTTTTACTGCAATATTTTGTATATATAACTAACTAAGAAGTATGAAAATCTATTAAATGACTAAAGAAATAGAAAATTCTAGAATATTATTGTGAAATTGGATAGCTTAAAACACTTTGAAAGTAAACAAAATAAAAATTTAGAATTGCTTTTATTAAATAAAAATTTTGAAAAAAATGCTCTAGGAAATTTTACCTAATAGTTTTTATTTTATTTTGAATAAGAGTATAAGTTGAAGATAGGTTTTGTTAAACACATCTTGAAATACTCAATAATTAATAGATTGGAATCTAATAAAAATATTTAAAAATTCTAATATTGTCTCGTATTTTATTCAATGTTTAATTCATGGATTATTTAACTAAAAAAAATTCATTGAAGCTGTAGCTGTTAATTCATTGAAGGCATTTCAAGCAATCATTAAATATAATTCTAGCTTAAATAAAAAAATATTTTCGTTAATTTTTTAGTTGTTTAATTCTATTATTTACAAACTTCATTGAAAATGTTGCATATACACAGTTACATATTTGGTTAAGAACAATTCTTAAAATAAAAAAAATTGTTTAACTTGAATGTCAGTACCTCCTTGAAATTTTTTATTTGACTCCTTAAAAACTCCTGGAATTTGATTCTTGGAAATTTATACAAACCCTGTGAAACTTTTCTTATGTTTATAAACAAAAGCTGCACTAGGATCTCATGTTCCCTTCTTTTAATTACACAAACTGCTATTTAAAAATACTTGAAGATGAATTTTGACCCTCTTTTTCTGAGGCATCATGTTAATTTTAATATTCTCTATTTAATAAGAGCTTTAAAATCTTCTTAGTATTTACTTCTTTAACAAAAAATAAAAAAACCTATAAAATTAGGAAAATAATGTTGAATAAAAAATAATTTTGGAATATGACCAATACATTTGTTAACCGAATATGTCTTGAATAATCATTTTGATATCAAAGCAAAATTGAATGTGATGGATTTTGAAATTATTAAGATAAAAATTAATCATCAAAACCTTGAAAAGAAGGATGTATCTAACAATCACAAAAAAGAAAAAGAAAATATCACTTTTAAAAAATAGTATATGTATAAAATTTATTTATCTTTTATGAGTTCATTGCTACTAGAATCTTCTACAAGACATGTTATTATTGATTGTGAGTTCCCATGACCAAATAAATATCATTAGTTTCTGTGAGAATTTCAGCCATACAATCTTATTTGTTTTCAAATTTTGTGTTAAACATAGATGATACAATTCTAAAATAAGTATATCTATTGTTTCTCTTACTTTTCTTCTTTGTAAAATTTTCTAAACTTGATTTCATTACAATATAATATTTTTGTTTATATGGTGTTCAGTAATAAAGGCTCATATTTATGAGCAATTACAATTTCACACATTATTGACAGTACCTTTATTTTATTTGTTTAAAAGTATGATATTCTAAAATCCTATTTTATTTCCTTGAAATTGGATTAAAGTTGTAATTCAATATATGCAATTTATTTTCAGAATCCGAGGAAATAAAATCGATATAAAATTTAAGTTTCGATCTTTTGGGCCAAGTGGATTAATATTGTGGTCAGGAAAGAAAGAAATGTCTGCTTCAGCTGACTACTTAGCCTTAGGACTATACGATGGATACCTACAATTTCAATATAACCTCGGTTCTGGTGAAGCTATAATTGTTTATAATAATACTAAGTTGGATGATGGTAAATGGCATACTGTTAGAGTAATAAGGTATGATTTTATTCATTCAAAATATATTATTAGAAATTATTTTGCTTTTTAATTCAATGCTAATTTGTTCCAGAATTGAGCAAGAAGGATCTCTGACTGTTGATAATGGTTTGATAGCAACAGGTTTATCTCCTGGGTTACTAAATCAACTAAATGTTAATAATGGACTTTATCTTGGTAAAAAGTTTTCTTTTATAATTAATTCCTGTTTTTGTTATTTTATATTTCATTTTTATGCACCACAAATTCATGTGGTAAGATTGAAATCTAACAGTTCAGATCATTGCTAAATATTGAATGCAATATTTAAGCAACTTAAAAAGTTCTGTACTCATTTAGCATTACTAAATATTGTACTCTTATATATGTTGAACTATGTTGAAAGAAACACATATGCATTTATAAAATTACATAGTGATCTCTTGTTACCTATGGATCACATTGCAACGACTTTGTATTTTTTGCTAACACATTGCAGTGAAATTCTAGTGTTAATAGTTTTATTTTGAAAACAAATTATTTTGTTCTTTGTAAATAGTATTCATTATTTACAATTATAAAACTTGTATTGTCATAAACATGGTATAATCATGAGAAAATAAATTCATAATCATGAAATGAAAATATTTAATGCTTTTGTATAGTTTTTTTTAAGTAGTTTACATTTAAAATATGTGGAATAAGGATAGATAAATATAATGGGGATATACAAACAATATTATGTATTTGTTAAAAAAAATTATGAAATCAATTAATTAAATTATTTACTCTTAAAAAATTACAGCTAACTACAAATAATTCTCATGTTATAATCGCAGATACCTATGACTATTCATCTGGCCTGTAACATCTCCCAAAAGTAAATTATGTTGAGAAAATGCTATGACTTTAAAGTTATTTCAATTTAAAATATAATTTTGTCATAAAATACATTTACATTTGACATATATTTGCTTTTTATTGAAAACAAAAATATAATTAAATTAAATATTTAACATAAATGAGTTTTAAAAGAAATATATTTTATCTTTCAACATAGCATTTTTAAAATTGTTCAACTTTCTAAATACCAAATAACATGAGTTACATTGATGAATATTGCTCAGTTACATGAGCTTCTAGTGCCTTCTATTGTTAACAGGTATGGCAGTTTGACCCTAATAATTGAATTTTTCATTTAATTCAATTATTTTCCAAAGTTCATTGCATTAATTAATAATAAATTACATATCTACAATTCATATCTTTTCATATTCTTTTGTAATGTAATTTTTCAACATTTATTTATTTGATATAAAATATTTATCAAAATGTTTTGTCTTTATGTATTGTAAAAATTCCTCAGCTATTTTCCAAAACTCTTAATGGTAAAATATGCAAAAAGTTCAGTAAAATAATTTAAGTTCTAAGTTAGAATTTCAGTTTTATGTGATATTTGTTTATGTATTCAAGAATGTCTATTGATATATAATTTCCATGGTTACCATTATTTGTAATTTTTTGATTTAATTTTATTATATGAAAATATTTGGTCTTTTATTTTGACATGATTTTTAATAACAGTTTATTTGCCGTTATTTTCACTGTATATACATTAAAGCTCTACAATTTTAAAATAATAAATCGAATAGATGATGCAACTTCCTTGCATTAGGATTATTGCTACAGAGAAATATTTTTACTGTTTAAATTTTGCTTATTTTTTTATTGAAAAAATTATATGTTATCTTTTCTCTAAAGCTTCCTTTAATCTAGTTTCAAAAAAGAGCACAACCCATCACTTCAGTTAGAAATCATAAAAATGGGGGGAAGATAACTTTAAAAAGCATTATGAAATATTATGAATCATAGTATTCAACTAGTTATCTCCATTATAATGAAAGCCGAGCTGGCAGCCAAATGGTTAGCACTCTTGCCTTCAGTTCAACAGTTTGTTGGTTCGAATCCCACCTTGGGCATGGATGTTTGTAGTGGTTCAGAATCCACTTTAAACCATATGTCCCGGTCAAATTAGCCCTCATGTGCAAAAATTTGACCATTGAGTGGCAAACAAACAAACCATGATTAGAAAATAATATATAATGAGATATGCATGACAATTTATTTGATAATATAATATTTAGTCTATTTTATTCTGCAATTTTTATATTAAATGTTTTAATAGTATTCAAACATAATACCTGAATTTTTTAAAAGAATATGATTAACTCCATTTTGCTTAATTTTGCATTTTATGAATTGACATTATTTTTAATAATTTTTTGTTTGCTAAATAAAAAATATGATATTTATTGATTTGTTTTTATTTCTGACAATGATTCAAATGCATATTATGAAATTCTTTACCATTAAGTTTCTGTTTCACTTGTTATTTAGATATTTATTTTAAGGTAACACATAATTTAAAAAATTTAATAAACTTCAAATTTTAAAAAATTTGCTTTTCAGATTATGTGCTAATCATAATTTATTTATTTATTTTTACTAAAATAATTTAATACACTAAGAATTCTAATTAAAAATGGAAATATTAATGAATATAGTTTAAAAATTTCTTAAAACTTAATTAAAGATTAAAAGTGTTTTCTTACAACAAAAATATTTTTGATATAAAATTATTTTTTTTTTAATTTTACTCTAAAGAACTTGTTAGGCATTTTTAGAAATATGAGTTGATAAATTCAATGTGCCTTTATTAGTAGAAATTCCTTGTATATTTACTAAATTTGATTTTTTAAAAATAAAAATAATAAAAGAATTTATAAATTTTTGATAATTTTTAGCAAAAGTTATGTACATAATTATTTATTTTGCATATTTATCAAAACATATCTTTCTTGAAATTTGAAAACTTATGTTTTTGTTTTAAGCACTAGTGGAAAAACTGTTTATGCTTTTATTAATTTTTGTAAAATCCTTATAGCATTTGTAAAAACTTGCATAAAATGTGTAATAAATAACATTAAAAGTTTCAGACTTCTGAATCAATTGGTTAACTTATTGAATACATAAACTATAATTGTAAAAAGTATTTCATTTAAAATTAATTTTTAATTCATTAAAATTGTTACAAAAGCATATTTTCTGTATAATTCATATGATGCTTATAAAAAAAGTCAAATTTTATCATTAAACTATCTGGAAATTAGAATAATTACTTTAACTTCTACACAATCACTGTATACTTTTGATTTTAATGCTTTTTTTATGTCAATTACAAACAGATATAGTTTATATTTAATGTTTTCAATTTACATTTTAGTTTAAAAAATTTGCCTATTTTTAGGTGGCATGGAAAACATTGTAAGTTTGAGTATGAACAAATACCATTCTGGATTAGTTGGTTGCCTTGCAAATGTGACATTATCTACAGACTATCATATTCGCCTAATTACTCATGCAACAACTGGGATCAACATTCAAGCATGTCTCTAGAGTTTATTAAAATATGTACGCCTGTTCTCCTACTAGAATCAACACATGTACAGAAGATATAAGTAGGATACAATTCTTATGGATAGTAGGTCCACAAAACGTAGCCAAACTGCCCGCAATAAGAATTTGATGCTGTCACCAGATCAGTACGACAGAATTCTGTAGTTTGTGTTCACAGATACATGTGCCACAAGGAAGTTTTTATACAGCTTATCCTTGATTGTGACCCCATGTGTTGTGCTAGTGCCTTCAGTGAGCAGCAAGATATGTTTCTGCACCAGTCATACCACTCTCATACTTATTAGAAAACAAGCCTGTTAAATCATGATTTATTAGCTTTCAGTTTTTCTTGTTTCTTGCATTGTTATCAATGCATTTCATTCTTCATTGCAAAGATTTGTCATGTTTTAACACAAGTGTGGAACTTGTAAATTAATCTTGGAGCTATGGTAAATGTACTTATATCATGCTGAGATTATTCTACAAACAAACTTGTTCCAGAGAATCATTTTTATGTGTTGTCCAAGAAATACTATCAATATTTATTAGAAGCAAGTGTCTAAATGTTTAAAAACGAAAGCGATTTTTCACGATATTTGAAAACATTTATAAACATGAACACCTACAGACAAGTGTTCTTTTGTATATTAATACGTATCTTTCATTCATGAGTATTAGATAGCATTCACATTTCAAGATGGGCCCAATTAAAAAGGTGCACTTCACATAGATGTTTTTGATAGTTCAAAAACCAATTAGAGATTAAACTTCATTCTTTATTTAAAAAAATTTAAATATTGGGCTGCACTAGTTCATTTTTCTATAAATATAATTGTACATTCCTTATGCAATATATTTTTTAATTTTTTTAAGAGCTGTTATTTACTCTGAAATTTAGTTCATTCCTGTGTGACTAAAAATGATCTCAAGAGTTTAAATAAACATGAGACCAAAAGCAGTGTTTGATAATTGTAAATAAACTTCTATGTATGTGTGTGTGTTTGAGTGAATGCATATTATAGATAGCTATGTATGAAAAGTAATCTCTAATGGCAGGTCTATTTCAAGAAATGATTTTAGCTTTATATATTAGATTACTAATTAGGTTTTCTATTTGTTATGTTTGTTATCTCATTAAAATTTGTGTAGGTTTAATTTTTTGTAAATGTTAAGTTAGAAATATAATTCAAAATGGTTTCTAAATATCTGTTAAAAATGTGTTTCTAGTTTTAAGAAACTGTCGATTTTGTTCATTTTTTAATATGGATGTGAAAATATATTAGATTTTTTGTTAACAATCAGCTTTGTAATCGGATTGTACGTAAGATATAAATTTAAAAATTATTTATAAATCAATTCTCTGACATTTGTGATGTGGTTGCATATACTTTTTATAGATAAGTGTACACTTTTGAATATACTCAGTTGCATATATTTTTTATTATCTTGTTGATAATGAAGCATTTTCATCTTTATTCAACAAGTATTGTAATATTTACAGTGACATATCAGGAAATTATTTAATAAATTTTTGATTAGTTCATTTATTAATTTAGTAAAAACTAAGAATTTCTGAATGTGTTTCTTTTATTGAATAGTATTTAAAGTAAATAAAGGCTGGTTTTCTAGTCTTTTGTGATAAAACTGAAAATATGTGTAAAAATATTCCATTCTATACAAAGAAAAGTGATATATGCTATAGAAACAAATTTCTAAGATTCAATTATATAACAATAAAATATTTTAAAATCTAGTCAATAATATATAGTTTTCCATGCGTATTTAATTTTTGGTCCACTTTACATGCATGCTTGACAGAAAAGAATTTTTTTTAATTATGAAAACTTTTTGCAGTAAAATCATTTTAATTAAAAACATGTTATAATGAAGTCTATTACTCTTTCAGCTACCTACAATATATGCTAGAAAGGAAAAGCTAAATATATATAGGAATGGAATTACTTTTTAAATTTAGAATTAGAAGCAAAGTCTGCAAAAATTTTTATTTTACATTGATTGTAATACCAAAGCAACTTTTATTTGAAATTTGAATGAAAATTATGTGTAGGTGATGCATGACATTCATCTTGGTACAAAATAAAATTTTAAATTTCGTAAAAATTACAAAAATAAAGATTATTTTTAATAGATCTTTTTCACTCTTGATTTTATCATATAATTTCATGTTTTAATTATAGTTTATCAATATTTGCTGGAAGATAATTTGCATTTGTTACATATTATTTGTGCAAAATAAAATAACTTAAAACAAATAGTCGTTTTATTTTTAAAAAATACTGAATTTATATCACACAAAATTAAGATAAAATTCAGCACAATGTAACTTATAAAATTAATAAATAAAAATTCTCTCTCATAAACCTTATCATGATTCTCAACAAAATGGAGTGTCATATGTATTATTCATATAAATATTTTAAATAAAACTAATTTTTTCTTAAAAAATAAAAATAAATCTTTTCTTTCATTTTTTGGCTGGTTTAAAAAATTTTTATTTACAGTTTTGTTAAGCTAATACAGCTATAAGTACTACATTTTAATCATTTTTCTTTTTAATTTTGATGCAATAATTTTCAATTACTATGCATGGAAATTTAAATATAAAAATAAGTAACAATCAGAATAAGCATAACATATAATAATTCTTACTTTTAAAACAATTATTATTTTGTTGCTGAAGTAAACAGTTTTCTTATAAAAATCTATGACAATTTATACACGAATTTCTAAATGATAAT
The DNA here is from genome assembly GCA_037975125.1 of Latrodectus hesperus. Taxonomy (NCBI): domain Eukaryota; kingdom Metazoa; phylum Arthropoda; class Arachnida; order Araneae; family Theridiidae; genus Latrodectus; species Latrodectus hesperus. Next base: position 47,387,151 of record CM075854.1, on the reverse strand, counting down.
CTGTCTTAATCACCAAATATATAACAAAAAATGTGCCATTCCTTTTAATACTAAGTAATGGCAAAATTATCTTGGTTATTGCTAAAATACTTTTTCTTGTCATATTGTTATTTTAGTTAAAAGCTTTTATATTTAAAGTTAGTTTAACAGTATTAAGTTTACGAGGAAATACATGTTTGATTTATTAAAACCATTGTATATATACTTATCAAACAATAAGATATTATTAACAAAAAAATCTAATGAAAAATAGTATTTTAATAAAAATTCCCCTTCACTTATGAAATCCTGCATGCATTAACTTAGCAATTGCTATAATAAAAGATATTGTGATCAGTAATAAAAATGATTGTTTGATAAAGATATCATTAATGTAGTGAAGTTTATACGGATCAAGTGGATATATAAACTGTCCTAAAGAGATTCTTAATTGAATTTGAAAGACAAGACACTTTTGCTAAAGCATTTTGTACCAAGTTCCAAATCTAAAATAATCTACCTCCAAAGCTGATTAGGGCAGAGATATACGAAGCAGTTGACCCGGGCAATAAATAAAATGTTTACGTTTCCTTCTTTAATAAACTTCAAAACAAACTACACGTGCAGTGTAAAAGAAACCAGCTTCATCAGCCTATCTATAATTTGTAAATCGGTGGCATTTTAGATCGGAATTCAGCTAAAGTTTTACAATTATGATGGACAAATTTGGCCAACCAAAAGCTGGTATTTCTTCATAGAGCAAAATGCTATATGCTTACAAAAATCGCGCTTTTGACTCCTAAATTGGGTCTTCATAATCTCGAAAATTTAGCTGAATTCCACCCTAATATCAGCAAAGATTTGAATTTTTCGCGCCTAAATGACGAAGTTAACAATCAGAAAACTACATTTTGGAAACTGAGAAAATGTCACGAACTGCATCGATATGATTGTTAACTAGATCACCTTAATCGCAACAGCGAAAAATTCAGTTGCATCGTGTTCTCTGGATTCTATTTGATTTTTGCAACACTGGGAAATCACAATAATCAATTATATGTTGTATTTTCTCAAAATTCACATAAAATGTCAAATATTCTTTTAATTAATCAATTTTGTTTGCAAGACAGTAAAAATCTACCTGGATCCCTTCCCAAATATCGAAGGAAAATACATAGTGACCACATAACTGATGACCTCATGGATCTGATTTGATTTCAGATCAGAGAGATAAGTAAGAGAAGAACATAACTGATATCTAAACTGTTTGCTGTTTGTTACTTCTCTTGGGAATGGTAGGACTTAAATAAATATTCCACTGAAAAAAACAATAAAAAAATATTTTATTGAGCTCTATTGCTCGACGCTGAGCGGACTATATCACTACTATTACAATTCTGAATCAAAATTTTTAAGCGAAAAACCAGAGCGTAAGCAGGTTGCCATAATTGGCGCACTTAATCGCCAGACGAAGTTTTTCAAGGCAGCTACATCCCGGCCCCCGCGTGGAATAGTTAACATTCAACAGCCAATAAAACAATAGAAAATAATATGATTTACACAATTTTAAAGCAATATTCTCACACAATAATAAACATTACATTGCAAATAGCAAATAATGTTCATAATTAACACACACGTTTAAAGTACTAAATGGTAAGAACCATTACATAAATGCAATTAAACAATACAGAAAATAATAATCTAGAAACTACAATTTTGTAACGGGTCTTTTCTAAAATTCCATGATTAGTACGTACATTGACCATTCTGACACAATTGTCTGGGCTATGGAAAACTCCTACTATTCTCCCAAGAAACCACTTGCATTTGGGTAGATTAGCCTCTTTTACTACTGCTAACATACCTGGGCTGACATTCATTTTTGCGAAATGAAATTCTTCACTGAAGATCAGTCCATGACGCTTGTCATCTCTTGTTCTAATATTATGAAGAAATCTGAAACAAAAACTTAAAATTGTAATTAGTTTAACATAGTTATTACTTTTTTTCCAATGGCGGGCACATTTGGGTGGTCAACCCTATGACATAACAAGGCCAGAAACTGCTACTCATTTGTCGTTACCCAGTGGGCACCTGTGAACAAAGTCACGGAGACCACTAGCGTTACCCACGTCATACCACCACAAACCCGTTTATATGGTGGGCTATATTCATGCATTATCACAGAAGAAATGACAGAGAAACACAAAGAGAACAGAGAAAGAAAGTAACATCCATGCCCGAACCGGGATTCGAACCCGGGAGCCACAGCTCAGGAGTCAGGAATGCTAACCACTCAGCAATCGGTCGGCACATAGTTATTACTAACCTTAAGAATATGACCTAAAACTGAATTTTCTATTGTAACAGTTAAATTAATGTTCTCGAGTTGTTTCAGTTCCCGCGAGTACTCATTGTCCACAATAAATTCTGGAATACTAGTCTCTTGTAATTGAGTGGATTCCTAAAAAAATGCTGGTCCAGTCCACCACAGGTCTTTACTTATGATGTCATCTGGAGCTAAGCCTCTGGATATCAGAGCCGCTGGGTTCTCTCTTGAGGACACATGTCGCCACTGACAGTTCACAATAAGTTCTTGTATGTCTGCTACTCAATTGGTAACAAATGTCTTAAATTCATGAGCCGATTTTTTGATCAAAGCCAAAAAGATATTGGAGTCGGACCACAAAACTGTGGTACGGTACTTGATGGCTAAGGCTTTATTAACCTTCTGTGTGAGTTCAACCAGCAGCAAAGCTGCACAAAGTTCCAATCTAGGAACAGTGATTTGATTTACTGGAGCAGTTCTGGATTTACTACACAAAAGATGAACCGAAATAGTTCTATCTGGTATCTTGCATTGCGCATAAGCAACTGCACCATAAGCAGCAATAGAAGCGTCTGCAAACCCTTCAATCGTAATATTTTCATCATTCCAACAATGCCTTGGAATAACGTTATTAGTTTCAAGCTCAAGTAGTTCTATTAGTTTATTTCCTCAAGTACGTACAAGATGTTATATTCAAAATGACAGACTAACAAGATGATATACCATTTATTAAATATGAATATCGCATAGCAAAACATTCATCGAACTCTATATTAGACTATGATGATAATGCACCTCCAGCTGTACAATTAACTTCAGAAGCTGGAATTTCAAATTTCACAGTGTTTTTGTGTCCTACAGCAGGATATGCTTCTGTTCCTAAGAGGCCTTCACAGTTAAAATCTGAACTATTAAACGCTATTTCCAACAAGAATGGGATTGAAGAAGTCAGACATACCAGAAACGGAAAACTAATTATCATTACAAATGATTATAAAACTGCAACAGAAATTTGTAGAATCGAAACAGTATTAAATGTCCCTGTGACTCCCCAAATAAAAATTGCACAATACACTACAAAATTTATTATCCCATTCATATCAGTGGACGAAAGTCTAGAAAATCTAGCATTAGAAATTGAAAATAACGGCCTTATTGTATCTCAAATACGACGTTTCAATAAAAAAGGATCTTCAGAACTTTCAGAAGCTATCTTGGTAAGAGTCTACGTACATAAAAACCCCCTATCACACACACAGATTTAAGTGTTTTTATCTATTGTAAATGTAAAGATTTTTTTGTGGATAAAGTTCGTCAATGTGGAATTTGTTTTAAATTTACGCATGCAACAAAAAAAATGTAAAGTACAATCAGCTTTATGCAGACTCTGTGGCTCACATCACAATAGTGATCCTTGTTCAATTAAAGTCCCATATTGTGTAAACTGCAAAGGACCTCACGCTTCAGATGATCCTTCATGTTCATCTCGTAGAGAAACTCGGTTTTTACCTGGAACAAGGGGGTACGTGTACCTTCCTGGGGCTTGAGCAGCCACCAGGCGTGTCGGCAAGTGGTGGATAGCCGAATGTCCTGTAGGAATGACAGGATACCCTTGAATATAGAATCAGAGGCCGCGAACCAGCTCCCGTAAACCCTGGTGTTATGCGATCCGTGCCTAGGGCTAATTGGCACCACGGTATTGGTGTCTTAATGGAGCCTCCAGTTGCTTGGCGAACTTCTAGAGTAATTTGCTTTGCCTAGTAGCTCAGGCAATGCTGGGTGAACTTATATTACCTGAGCTTTTTAATTGTTATCGTGTGGCTGAAAAGACACAAGAAGTAACAAACCTTTCTGCATTTGCAGGTGAAGCCTCTAAAGTAGACCTTGCTGAAAAAGACAAGGGAACTCAGAGGCAATCTTGTAAAGGGGCAGCAATGAATCCTTCACTTGAGGTAGAAATGACCTCCAAATCATCTTCTTCTGGTGAAATTCAGGAAGCTATCCCTAGCATGACTGACTTTCTGACCAGATGGGACTGTTTCAGCAAGACCTTATCTGCTGGAAATGTCATATGCAAGAGGAAACGGCAGAGCATATCATTGACGAATGTGAGGCTCTTGCCCTCCCTAGATTAACTTCTTTAGGATTCCTCCATACTAGGAGAGTTACACCTAGATTCCATTAAAGGGTTATCGGACTTTATTAGTAAAATGGGTGACCCGAGCAAGTGGAACTAGGAAACATTGGGTTTGGAGTTAATGGTGCAAAATGCTGATAAAAGCAGAGGTGCCCAATGACATACAAACCCAATTTTAAGAAGAAGAAGAAGAACTCAGTTTTTAAAATTCAAGGCGATAAACCATCTATCTTTTATTTAAGCAAGAAGACAATTTAAAAGCTCTAAAACCAATTTTGCTACAATTGTAAAGTGCAAGGCCAAAAAGGACGTCTTTGGCGTAATGCTAAACACACATGTGATAAGTACGTTTGGATGGCATATAAAAGAGCTGCAGCAGAACTACATCGGCTACTCGTATATCTTTCTCAAAAATATTGAGACAAAATAATAATTTCAGCTGGAACATCAAAAAATATTTTCAATTTATTAAAAAATCTCCAAAATAGAGTTACAGTATCTTCAACTTCACATTTGATCCTATTACATGATAAAACTCCAGTGACAGATCCTACTCATCAAGCTAATATGTTTACAGACTTCTACACTCGTCCACCAATTTTAGAGGGTATTCCACTGGATTTAAGTACAAGTGATGTTATCGCTTACAATAAACCCTTTATTGCTTCTGAGCTGCATGAAGCATTGGCAAGATGCAAAAACTCGTTTGTTAGTCCAGATAAGATATCTACAAAAATATTAAAAGGCATTACTACTACCAACCTAGACTACCTCCTCTCCCTGATGAATAAATCATGGCTTACAGGTATTGTACCAGAAATATGGAAATCTTCCATTGTTATTCCAATTTTAAAACCGGGAAAGATAGCCAATCTTGTGGCATCGTACCGTCTTATATCACTGACTAGTGTCATATGTAAACTAATGGAAAGAATGATTTTGAAGAGATGTATTGACCATATATCAACCATATCCTTCTTTCATCATAATCACCACGGATTTCTGCCACATCGAGGTTGTGACAGCATTTTATCCATCATTCATCATCACATAATTTCAGCCAGATCCTCTAGAAAATTTGTATTTTTGGTTGCAATGGATATTTCCGAGGCCTATGATTCAGTTTGGCCAGACAGCCTTATCTATAAATTACTTCAAGCAAACATTAAAGGAAGTGCTGCTTTGTAGATACAACCATTCATTACAACTCGCTATTTTCAAGTAAAGTGGAGAAATAAGCTATCTTCATCCGCGACCTCATATAGAGGAGTTCCGCAGGGGAGCGTGTTATCACCTTTCCTGTTCTCAGTGTTTATGGCAGACCTCTACGATATCCTTCCGCCCGACATCAAATGCTTCATATACGCAGATGATATATTTCTACTATATGAATCTTTTAACTTGGAAAAACTTCAGCTGAAACTAACATCTGCACTTGGAATATTACAAAATTGGTGTCAAGAATGGAAGTTATCTATAGACCCACAAAAATGTTCTATGATTAACTTTTCTTCAAAACGACAACAACCTAATTTCAACTTGTTCATCAACAATCATCCTATTTCCTGGAGTAAAAATATTCGAATTTTGTGATTATATTTTTCACCCAATTTATCTTTTCGTCATCGTTTCCATGAAAAGAGAGAAGCTGCATCAAAAAAGTTGAATGCTTTAAAAGGTATCGCAGGTAATAGATAGGGTGCTCGTACCGCTCATCTTCAAATTGTGAAATCCTTTATTGTCTCCAGTTTGGATTATGGCTGTCACATATTTACTTCAGCATGTGCAACAGATCGCAAAATCCTTGAAACTGTATATCACACTGCCCTAAGAATTGCCACAGGTCTTCTTAAGTGAACTCCCATACCAATACTTCTACAAGAAGCAGGAGAAACTTCTCTTCATTTTAGACATGAAATGCTCTCCTTAAACTTTTTCGAAATTTAAGCAAGTCATCATTATCCCCTTGTGCTTCAGTTTGGGAAAAGCTAACTTACAATCGAGTTAATCGTAACCCTCTTCTGGCCATTAAAGCCAAATTGTGGCTCGACCAACAAGGAATAAATAACTCATGCATATTAAAAGTTCCAACAGACTGGCCAGAAATGTCAAAAAATATCTCCATTTGTTCCTCGTGTCTCCCTTTTCAGTCTAAATTCTTGCCAAAATATATAATTTGTAAGTTATTTCACCAGGTTTGTGAGTCATCATGGCAGACAGATACGCTGATTTTTACAGGTGCTTCCAAACAGGGATCAAATGTGGGCATTGCAATAATTAATTTTACAACTAGTTTATCAATAACAGGGAAAATTAGTTCCATAAACTCCATCTTCTCGGCCGAGGCAATAGCACTACTTATTGCAGTTTCTAAAATTTGCACTGGACCAAAAAAATATGTCATTTTCACAAATTCTCTATCTTGCATCCCTGCTCTTTCAGTTTGTTTCAGGACATCACCAACTATTATTCAACTGCTTCGATTTCCAAATGATTCAATCTACTCAAAAGTGTTTGTCAATACAATTAGTTTGGATTTCCGGACATTCAGGGATTGCAGGCAATGAAATCGCAGACTCATTGGCGAAAGCAGCAACAGTGAGTCAATATGCTGTACAATCTATTTCTCCTGAATATCTGGAACAATACACATCAAGAAATATTACTTTAAAGAAAGATTCAATCAATGGAAAAATAGCAAATATGCTGAAGAGTTCACTCATCTCACATCTATTCGCAAAAATCATAGGCTGTTACGATATCCTGACTAGAAGATGTATGGCTGGCCAGAGCTAGAACAAGATCTTTTCCTACCAATTCGATTCTATTTAGATTTAATCTCTGGCATACAGACCGCTGTCTATGCGGGGAACCTGAAACCATAGATCATATCTTCCTAAACTGTCCTTTATACGAACGTCTGAGGAACCAATTACGAAAGAAATTAGGAATAGGAGCACTATCATTCTCCTGAATATTTCAATCCGGAAATTAAAATTCTTGCTTGCTGCGAGTTCTACGCCTAACAGATTCTAATCTTAATGAAAAATGAAAGTTTTACCATCAAAAATCCTTGAACTATCCTTTATCACAAATTTTATATATCCGAATTTTCTGCTCATATCAAGACAAATCTCTTAGTGTTCCGACTTCAATCACTTTACTTAAATAATGTTAGTCGATTGACTATAAATCGTCTCCAAATACCTTCTTCAATGAGAGCTACAAGCATTGTAGCATAGAGCTCCAAAAGTGTCCGCCATAACCTACCTACCTAAAAAAAGAATTCAAAATATGTAAATAATTTCATGACATCACATATCTATGTTTTAGTTTTGTCACGGTGAATTTGGCGTAAATTCACTGGGCTAAGGTTTTTCGGGCGAAATCGTTCTTGTTTGCTACCAATCTAAGATACAACAGGTGATAACGAAATAATAAGTTGTAATAGAATTATGAGTAATAATGTAAGGTATTGTATTACATAGAGAGAAAGTTTTACTAGGTACTATAACAGGGTTAAATTGCATATTCATAACGAAAATGGTTTCAGATTTTTCAAAAACATGTAATCTAAAACACTATCAAGACAGGAAATATGTATTTATGATTAAAAGCTTGGGAATATAGATGGTTCATAACTTTTTCAGACCCACGGTAGATTAGTATTTGCAAAAGCTTCCAAAATTGAGGAACATGTTCATAAAACTAGTTAATTGTTATGAGATTTTTTCGAGGTATACACAGTTACTTTTATAATTATATTAATTCAATATCTGTTACTTCTTTTCACAAAATTTCTTAAATTTACTCTTCCTTTGAAATAATTTAAGCAATAATTTGACAAAAGATTATGTCATTAACTAAAATAAAAATCAATATATCACCTATTTTACAACCTAATACTCTTTCTCTGCAAATGTGTTTAATTCTTATATTACTCTTTCTAATATATAATATTACTCTTTCTCTGCAAATGTGTTTCTGTTTATTTTTTCTTTCAAGTGATCTGGAAAACGGCAAAACCTGAAAAAATAATTTGTTATGCACATATAAATTAACATGTTAAGAGTGAAATTGTATCTTTAAAAGTAGCCAGAAACATTTGATTTTGCCATGTGTGTACAATATTATCGTTGAAAGCAAATACTGAAAATAATTGCTTCAACAACTAAATTCAATTCACAGATTTTACATTCTGAAAGCAACTGCATATAAATTTGATTAATAAATCACTAGATTCATTTAACATTAGAACAGAATAGGAAGTACTGAGCTCATTATACATAAATTAAATGTAAACACAAATCCCACAGTGAAACTGTAAACGTGAAAAGAAAAAGCATTTAACACATCCCTGAAACTTTCACCTGACAGTCAAGCAAATGAAAAAAAAAGAAAAAAAAAACACACGCATTACTGTAATCCAGTCAAGCGAAAATTGTCAGGGAAACGTATTTTCCAAAGATATTTATTTTTCAAAATTTCTTATCAACTCATAAAATATCAATAACAATCACATATCACAAGAACAGAATAAAAATCTACTCCCACAGCCTTCATTTCAATCAAGAAATTTTTTTTTTAATGGAAGGAATGTTTAGTTGGTAAGTTTATTAAAGGAAACGCCAAAATTTAAAGGTTGAAGCAGTTTAAGATGAACAGCAAAAAGTATATTTTATGAGTTAAATAACAAAAAGAGCTAAAGTATTTTTACAAAGAATTTTTGTAACAGAATTTATGATGCTGATTATATCTGGAACCAAATATGGAAGATTTGAGATCAAAAAAATTCATAGACAATTTCACAGACAGAAATAAATATCAACATAATACAATAAAGCAAATAGTCACTTATGACTTTCATGTGTTAACTAAATACTAAAATCATTACTCATAATTGATCAAGACCACATTCAAAGAAAAGTAATTTTTAAAAATTGTCGGAAGGGCCATAAAATGTATTATACCAAAAGAATTTTATATTTTTGTGCGCCAGTCAGGTAATTTTTAAAAACACTACTGTAGGAAGTAAAAATAAAGGATACTTACGAGTTTATGGCAGGAATATTCAAATGATCTCAATTCATGACTACGCACCATCCAGGTATAACATACAAATATGCATTTTTGTTGTCTCTATTCTCATCATATAACTACTATAACTTTTACTTTCAAGCACATACACAATTTATTATAAACGAACTCACTAAATAATGATTAAAGTGTATCAGCTATAAATGTATCGAAGCAATTTTAGAATATGAATGCATTGCTCAATTTCGATAATAATTACCTTCAGATTACATTTACCTTGGAGTTAGCAATTATTAGTGCTATTTGTACATAAAGGTAATGAGTAATATACTACAGAAATGTTACATTGTTAATGGATTTAGTTAATGTTAAATATCATACAGTAAAAGTCAAGAATTGTAAAGTGGCTGAATTTAAGAGTTATAAAAACTAGTTAAAAGAGACCAAAAGATGTTTACTTGGAAATGCTCTCATTTTAATGACAAATTAATAAATTGATAAAAAATACATTGTAACTATTTTAAAATTTCTGTAAGAAATAGAAAGTAAAATTAATTTTTTTAAAAAATATTTAGGAAAGAAAATGACAAAAATATAACTATAAGTCTCATGAATCTAGTAAAGCACACAATGTACTGCTGAGAACTACTAAAATATTTTCATGCTTATTTCCTCATTACTGATTAATATATTTTGCATAAAGCTTGAATGAATTTAGAATTGAATAGATAATCTAGAATATACATTTTAAGTTTCACAGATATGTTTCTCATTATCTTCATATAATTTTATAAAAAAAGATGAAGTAAAAATGTAATCAGTAAGATGAAAAATCTTTTATTCATATATATGTATATATACACCTTTATATGGCTCTGATTGATACAAAATTAATTAGTAGATAAATATTACAAAATCATGGCCAATTATATGAATTCCAATTTATGAAAAGATAAGTAAAATAAATTATTAACTACAGTAGACTTTCGTTTTTACAAACCTCTAATATATGAGCAAACCCATTTTCATGAACTAGTGGATAGTCCCTACCTTGACATCACATGTACAATGTTAAACTCCCATTAACAAAAAAATATTTTGAAAAATCTCTTTTTTGCACTTTTGATTCTGAAAAATAGTTTTCCTTTCCGTTTTTTTTTAAAAATTTTTATAATCCGATGTTTTTTAAAAAAATTTTTAACATTAATTTTTATATAACATTTGAGAACTTGATTCATTCTTGAACAATGAAGGGACATATGCAAGCATTCCAGACATTGTAGGAACAACAAACGAAGACAAATGTATATCAGAAATTTCCTGCATAAAAAACTGTGGCACTGAATTCAACTACATTTCCCACGTGTAAGGACAGATGGGAAAATTCTTCTCTCCTACCCATATGTTAGAACAGAGAAAGAGGAACTCTCTTTAAAAGTTTGTGGTCTCTTTTTCTGAAGTTGGTTTCTTCTCATTTGAACAACCCACTTAATGAAGTTTTGTTTGTCGAGAGAGATTGAGTCAATTCCGTTGAGGATTTGTTGCAGTTGAAGAAATGAATGTGTTTATTACTTGAAGTAAGAAAAAATAATAATAACAAATAAGACAAAAAATTTGTAATCCCAAAGAGAGCCTCTCAAAAATTTTAAAAACTCAGAAAAAAAATCTGAAAAAGGAAACAGTACCACAGGAAGGAAATGGTAACTTCCCTCTCAAAAATATCGTAGGGAAGTAAAACATTCTAAACTGGTAAAAGCTTTGCTTCCTTGACAGTGAATAATGAGAGGAATGAACAATCTTGCTGACGGTATTATCATTAAAGAGAAATATTATTGCTTTGCTAAAATGCTGAACATAAAAGATTTCAAAGTATCAGACTGTTGGCTCCAAAAATTTAAAAACTCGTTTTGAGCTTTTGAAAATTGCATGGTTAAGTGCAATCAATAAAATGTGAGTGAGTGTTGTTTTTTTAAGTATGAATCTTGTTTTGCATATGTATCTTGTATGTGGTGCATTCTAAATAATTCTTAATTAAAAGTATTTTATTTATAAAAAAAAATAGTTCGGTAAAAAAATATCAGATCTTAATAATCTAATACATTATTTTCTATTTCGCGAACTTCCTTTATTTACGAACTGTTTTACCGATCCTTATTAGTTCGTAAAAACGAGCATCTACTGTAAAACTTAAAACATACAATCAAGATTAGTGATCAGTTAAAGAAAAATATCAATAATAACTTATATTTATCCAGTTTTTCTTAGTAAAAGGAAAATGGAACACAAAACTTAAAATATTATTCCCGAAACCCTTAATCCAACATTCAAAAAATTGTGTCACAACATATAGTAAATATTTTTAATGTATATTAAAATTTTCATTATAAGAAAAGGCATGCAAAATAAATAATTCAACTGGCTAACTGTTAACACTAATCATGCATATAATTTTTATATAATGAATCATGCATTAAATTTAAGAAACTGCATTATTTTATATAGGAAAAATAAACAAATTCATATATTTTGAAGTTCAACATAAGCAAATATTATTTCTAGTGCTACATCATAAAAAACTTTATTTATGAAATTGCTTATAAATGCTTTAAATAATAGGTATTAAAATATACAATATTAATTTTGAGTAATTTTATAGGAATGCTTTTTTTAAGTTATTTAAAAATTGATTACATCAAATTTAATGTAATGAGAAAAATAAAGTCGCAAAATAATAAATTACATTTGATATGAAACCAAAAAATGATCTTTTACTTGAATAGAAGAACAAGTACATGTAAGGAATACTTTAATAAAATATTATTTACTAACAGCATTCCAGAGTAATTATTTTAACTGAGAAAATTTTTTACACTTAAATATAAACTATTTACAAAAGTCATGAATATTCAATTTGCTTTATTTAGTTAAATCATACACTTGTATTTATTTGCAAAGCTAAGAAAAATGTACTCTTAAAATTTACAAATAAAATTAATTTAATGAAAAGATAAATTATTATCATCATCTGAATTACATTTTGAATTATTTAATATCAAAAATTTATTTCACTGCAAAAAATTCAAATAATCAAAAAATTGAAAAAACTTTTTAACTATTTATAAATAACATATATGAAACATTAATTTATTTACAAAATGTATAGGTGCAATTTTAAGCAGTTCTTATTTAAAGCTGCATCTATCTCAAGCAGTTTATCAATTCGATATCACAATTCAGCTGTAAATATACTTATTTTAATTTAATGGCAATGAAAAATAATAAGATATATAATACATCTTTTACATAACTATTCAGTCTAAAACTTAAATAACAAAATTTAAGACTGAATACCTGATAAGAAGCACGATTAAAGTAATTGCTTAATAACATGTAGCATTTCTGATTGTGTGTGTACATGTACATAAGGAAAAATCATTTAAAAGTGACAAAAATCATTAAAATCTAAAAAATATTACAATATAGAAATAGTTTATATATACAACATTCAAATTCATTAAAACAAAAAGTCCCATAAAATACTTTTATAAAATAACAACGAAAAACAAAGAATATAATAAACATTCTATTAAATAATAAACAGATACAATTTTCAAATGCAATAACTTACATTACAGCCAGTGTAATGTAACCTATTATATCAACAAGATAATTGAAAGTAAATAATTAACAGCCTATACCTGTAAGCCACCAAATAAGAGAGAGAGAGAGAATCTCATAAAACAATACTGAAAAACAGTTAATTCATTTCATCTTTTAAATAATTTATTAAAATAGTGGAACTCTACTAGTAAATGACAATTATATATATTTTAACCATAATTTATATTAATGTTTTTAAATAATGATTAAGGCAGAAGTTTTCTTAAATCAATATAATGAAGAAATTAACTGATAAAAATATATCCTTTTAACTATTTCACAAAGAACTGTCTCAAAACATTAATTAGGCAAAATATAAATATAAGAAGCATTTAAAAATTGGTTCACATATCAAATATTCATGATGAAACAAATATTAAACATTTGGAAAGTAAACAAAATAAATATACAGATTTTTAAAAGAGATTCAGTCAAGTAAAATTTTGATAACTTAAATAGACACAAATTTATATACTATCAGAATTTAGAAAGAAAACTTCAAATTTCTGAAATTCCTTTTACTTGCAGATACAGTTTTGCTAGAAAAACTATGCATACACAAAAATTAAGAGTATTCATTCATATTTATGGCAAATATTAGTTGTGATGTTCATGAATAATCACATATCTTCATGACAATTCATGTCAAGAGGAAACACGTATTCTAGATCTTTATAAAAAACTCAAAATATAATACATATGTTACATGTTAGGTCAAAAAAATTATTAAAGGATATTTTCATTTAACAGAATGTAACATGGAAAGATACCAAAGCATATCTTTGTTATGATTTCAAACACAAAATTTAATTCAACATTAATAAAAGAAAAATTATATAAAAGCATATTAATAATATATGAAATTATAACTTTATTACAACAATTTTATTCAAACTATCATGGTCAAATATAATAAGTTTCACTGCAAATATAAAATAAATTATTTCCAACAAATAAAAAGGCAAAATAGAAATATTATTTATAAATATGCACTAAGTATTTTATATCTCATATACATAAAAACTTGAGTAATAAATTTTAAAAAAATTTGAAGTGCAGCAATTGTACATTTTGGAATTTTATTACATAAATATTTAATTTGCACAAAAAGTATTTGATTTCATGATTATAAACAGCAGCTCTCTGATATATTGTCACTTTTAAAAATCAGATGATTCTAAAAGAAGAAAATTTATGTACAGATTTTTATTTCATTGTTTAAGATTACATAAACATAAAGGCAAATAGCATCTCAAAGTGAACAAATTTATGCACTAAATCAAACAAAGCACATGAAAATGATATTTAAAAAAATATAAAATTACATGAACTTATACACCAAATCCTTCTTGAGATGCAAATACTATATACAAAAAGCCATCTTCATCTTTTTCACGAGCATAAAGATCAGCCATTGTCATAGAAACACTAGCCATGCTACGTTGATTTACAAGAAGGAAAAAAGCTTGACTTGGATGCAACTGAAGTCTTCTCCTAAATAATACATCCAAACTAATGTATTACAAATATAATAGTAGACAAACAGGTGGTAAAACTTCTAAAGTCAAGTTAATATTCATTATATATTTAAAATACTTTTTAAATTTAAAAATAGTTTGAAATTAAACATTTTTAAAAAGCTTTGTGATAAATTAAATTAAAATAAAGGAATTTTAAATTATTTACCTTAAGATGCTAACAAACTTTAAAATTTTGATTCTACATCTAATTATTAATAGCCTGTTTTTATCAGTGAAAAACAACAATAAAGGTTCACCATTTCTTTAATATTCCCACATTTACACACAAATTACTTTCTTGCTATTCCTTAAATATCTCACTCCACATTATTTTAACAGCCTGAAGTGGTGAGAAAATATTCAACAATGGGCAAAATTAATGTTACAAAACTAGAAAGAATAAAATAATGTAGCTCTATAAAATAACAAGTAGACATAGGACTGTATATATATGAATATTGTTTGTTTCTGAATATTTACCACTGATTAATACACACTGAACTATTAGTGAAGAGAGTTTTTATTATTTTTATTTAAATTCTTTTTTGAGATTTCTTGTAATCATTTCACATTTATTTATATTTATTTATTTATAATGCTTTTGATTTTTTATAAATACTTTCACAAACAATTTGCAAAACAATTTAAAAACAAATAAGACAAAAGATATGTAATTGCATAAAAATAAAATAGGAATTATAGGCATCAAAATAACATAGCAGAGAATAATGATAAAAGCTAGAGAATTTTTTATACAGTAAACTTTATGATATAGAAAAGGAAAATAAGAATTCAGAGTAGCAGAATAAATGGTTAAGAACTGGAGAGAGGCTAACTATTCTTTTATATTCATTTATATCAATGGTAACATTTATAAGCATGATTTATAAATACAGATGTTTAAATAACTTTACAAAATACAAATATATTAAACAATTTGAATTTTTCCAAGTTTTAAAACAGCAGTTTTATTAAAAGTTTTCAGCACATTACAAAAAGATTCAGCAATATATATTATTATAAAGTTGATAATTGAAAGGTTTTGATAATAAGTCACTCTATATACATTAAATTCTTTTTTACTGTTGAAATTTATTTTATAGAAATTTATTATTAATGTGTCATCACGACACATTAATAAATATTAGTTAAGCAAATTACAAACAATATTTAAGAACATATTTTCAATTATTACTATATATTTAATTTCGTTTTAAAGAATTCCATTTGGTTTTCATTTTAATTAACAATGAATAACATCAATGATTTAAGGATATGTAAAATATAATTCTCATGAACCAAGAATTTAGGCAAACTTTTATTACATGTGAATTAAGTTCATACTAAGCTATTCTGTTAAAAAAAAAAAGATATAATTCAATTTTAATGTTTTATAAGTATTTTATAGAAAGCATCCTGGAATACTTCTCATAAATAATGGGTTAAAAGAATGGACTAAGATATAGTTATTCAATTTATATATCAGATTGTTAGAGAAAGGAATAATAACAATTATAACTACTTAAATGTTACAATGAAAATATTTAACTGAAAATAAATTGTAAATTTAATTATTGAAACTTTTCTTCACAAATTTAGATGCATGTAAGTTAGTTTTTCATTTTACTTTGTAGTAAAATATGTAATATTTAACAATTATGCAAAAAAGGTGCAATACATTGATATTTTCTTTAATTTTCCTGAACAATAACATAAGAGACTACATACAATAGGTTACAATACTACATAGGTTACAATTTATGGAATTAAAAAGAGAATAATTTACCTTATAATTCTACTAAGCTCACCAACAGTAATATGATCTGGAACTAAGAACTTACACATATTTAATAATGGAAGAAGTTTTTCTCCATAGTATCTTTCAATAATAACCTGCAAAGGGATGTAAATTAAAGGTGTAATTCAGATTAATTAATTTAAAAACAAAGACCATTAAAGTAACATCACATAAACTGTGATCTATCATGTATTTAATGCAAAAGAGGAAAAAATTAAAGCTTATGATTGTAAACTTATTCATAAATTTATTATAACAATCATAAGATTATTTTCCATTTCAATCAGAAGAAAAATTGCTAGTTATATCTATTTTTTTGCCTTTTTCAAATAGATTTTTTTCTTGATAAGAATGCAGTAAATTTGATAAGTCATATTTTTATCTTAAATTCAAATCATTGTTTATAATACAAAGATGATTAATTCAATTTACTTTCATTTACTCTAATTATGAAAATTGGGATCAACATTCCTTCTTTTACTTTCAAATGAAATTTTTCCCATTACAAAGACTGGAAAAATATTTAACGAATGAAACAAAATTTTACTTTTAGAGGAATCAATACAACTAAATAAAAAAAAAATAAAAGTATGATCAGATAATGTATATAGGTCTCAAAACATTGAACGCAATTATGACTAAAATAAAATAACTAATCATTTTTACATACCAATTATATTCCTGAAATTCAAAATCTACTAGAATGTGAAATGAAAATATGGTTTATTTGCATGGTACTGTAAAAATCTGCTAAAAAATTCCTTTAACTTGATATAAATTTAGAAAACTCTTCAAATCAAGAATAAATTTCATGAAAAGTGTAATCACTTAAAGAGTAAAAAAAGCCATTTTATTTCAAAGACTAAGGATAAACTAAATTCAAATGAAAATAGGTTCAAAATTGACATTGTATGCTACATATAGCCCATAAATAAGAAAACATATAATTTTTAATGTAACATTTTATACACAATTACAATAAAAACCTAAAAAAGCATGATTCAACTAATTATATTTTACAATAGCAAATAAATCATATAGAAAAAAGAGAATGAAAGATGTCAAGATGGCTTTCTGTATTGTGCATTCACCTCAAAGGCAGTATTCAAATTCTTGAAGTTTTTTTAGAACCAATATAGGTAATCAACAAAAATACTGTTTGTAGTGGTGCTATCTGTGTCCCAAACAGTTACTATTCTTATCTGGACATTTCTTAGTCTCTAATTATTACAAACATTTTTGTATGATTATAAAATGCATAACATCTATATACACAATACTGATTTTTTTCCACAACTTTTTCTAAAAAATTTAAAGTAATATTAATGCAAATGGTAAGTAATTTATTTATCACGTAAATATATATGGCATTCATAAATTGAAGAATTTAGTAATGAAATCCAAAATGTTACTTTAATGGCACATCATTTTTATGTGCTTCTGAATCCAAAAAAGGGGTTATCAAGATAACAATGCTTCATTTGATTTAACAGATTAAGATAACTAACATAAAGCTTACAGCTCAAATTAAGTTAGATATGAATAATATCTATCACATCCACACCTAGAAAATGTATTTTAAAAATAAGTTTATTTTCTGACCCCCAAACAGCAATAGTATAATGGAAAATTTCCTGATCAAAACATAATTAAAGAAACAGAAGTAAATAATTATTTTATCAATGACCTATGATGTAAATGAAAGAAAAGCTGATTAAGATGCTTCAAATTGGTCACTGCACAGGATTTGAATTCTTAATATAACCAAGATATAATTTTTTATACATGCGGGTTTAACCAAAATGAAAAATAAGTCAGTATTACCATTGAAATATACAATAATAAAACCAATATTTTGTGCATGGAATTTGAACTACTTAAGTGAAAGGATTTTTACTATTGAAAAATCGTATTTCCCAACACTAAAAAGTAAAGAATGAAATAAAAGATACATAACAAGCATTAAGCAGAACACGAAGCATTTTATTTAACAGATTCTTGTATTTCTAGATAATCACATCATTATGACGAAAAAAATTAGGTTGAAGACTTTTATTCAGTGTAGGTGATAAAATGCGCCAAACGAGTTACCGCGTTGGGATGTGTTTTAGGACATTATGTGTAGATGCAGGAAATTTGTTTTGTGTGTTAGTAACTCTTGAAGCATTTGATAAGTAATTTGTTTTCATTTCATAACAGTCTAAAATTTAAAATAAGTGATATAATGTTTATGTTTTGAATTTTTTTTAAACTAAGTTTTTGTATATTAGTTTGAAATGAAGTTTTTTCTTTAAGTTTCTTAAGTAATATTTATTTTGAAAGTTTGCAAAATAAATTATTTTAAATTAATTAAATTGATTATAAATTATTTTTACAAAATAAATTATTTTTCATATTATTTTCATTATTATTTTACTCGCAGAATATATATGGTCACATAATCATTCCAAAAACATTGTGACATACTTGTGCAAATGATTCTACAAGCAATGATTAGGTGAGTTATTTTATTTTATGTACTGTATTTTCCTGTAGATAATCTGCAAGAACTTTTTTGATTAAAAAATAAATAAAAAAAAAGTTGCATAATGAGCGGCAAATTTTCCGACGAATCGTCGAAAATATAAATATTTCGACAAAAACTGCTGATAATTTGATGCCAAAAAGAATAAAAAGTACACATTTCGATAAAATTATAATATATTGTACCTAAACTACAGATAAAGACCTATAAAGAAAAAGATCTGTAATGCGATAAACTGAGATTAAAGCACGGCATCGATCAAGATCAGAGAAGATTCTAGTATAATTTATCAATTTTTAGTTCATAATAACTTTTAAAACGAGATTAGACATATTTAAAAAATAAAATATATTTGTTTTGTTAATATTTAAATGGATTATTTTCCATTGCGCATTGGATACACTTTTCTTTTGTACCGCGCTTACTTTGTTTTTCACCTTACATTAACACATTTGTTGCTATTTTTTTATTTGCCTTCCCAATACTTGTAGTTTAAAATTTGCTCTGTAACTTAATTGTTTTTGTTTCCACATGAAGATGTATGCACTTGAATGTTTTCAGAGCGAAGACAAAATGCGAAATGACGATATAAAATTGCAACTGTAATCTCGTTCGAAAGAACTGAATTCGTTCATGAACGCAATTGGACAACGCTGATTATTGTTGAAATAAGTCAGCTGAGTCGAGACGCCACCTATTATTTATTTTATCGAACATAAACAGCATTTCTTTCAAAACTTTATTGTAAGATTTTCTGATGGAGAATGTTTTTTTATCAGATTATCCGCGACGGCGTATAATACGCAGAACAAAATTCGAATCTTTCTTAACATATAATACGCGGATTATATGCAGGAAAATACGGTATTTAATTAATATTGCTGTTGTATGTAATATTTTATGTTATACATTAAGCACACACACACATTGTTTATAAATATTTCATATTTTGGTATTTAGATTTACTTAATATGGTAATGTTTATTAATTTGAAAGTAATGTTTGTTTACCTTGAAATTTATAATGTTTGTTTACCTTTTAGATTTATTTATATTGCCCATATTAAATTGGGGCTAGATTGCACTACTGGGATTTTTTTAAAGGTTGGTGCCACTGCCCAGTGAATTAAAATTCAAGTTTTCCTAAAAATGTACTTTATTTACGTTGTAGAATTAGTTTCATTGCCATGATGTCTTTGAGGTAGATTGCACACCACTGAAGTTCTTTTAAGATAGGGCACCAATGCCCAGTTAACTAAAATTTAAGTTTTCATAAAATGCACTTTATATCACAGATTTAGCTTTATTGCTCAGTTGTCACCAATTGTAGACTGCATGATACTTACTTTATATTTGTTTTTTTATTATGTTATTTATTGGAAATTAGTTTAGTTATTAGCATTTTAATACTTCAATAGTAAGTAATTATGATGAAATATTGAAATTTTTGATATTTAAAATAACACACAACTGCAAAGTTGAAATTTGAGCGCAATCAGTATTTGGTAACAGAATTGTGGGTAGTCAAGTAATTTAGGCTAGTGAGATAACTGTGCAGCGCTTGCTGTGAAAATTGGAAATCATGCCAAACCTGCATGCTTCCATAGTCTTATCACAATATCACAACTTATAAATAGGATAAATTAAACATTAGGCGCAACAAGTTAAACAAAAAATCACATGATTTAGTGCAATGACAAGTTTTCAATCACGTAATCCCACTAATGAACATAAAAATAGTTTAAAGTAAATGTTACTTTGAATTCAGGAAAGATTCTTATAATTTTCTTTTACTTTAAATCAAATTAATCTGATATAAAAGATAAATGAGGAAAACAAATTTATTTCAGTTATAAGATTGAAAAAATAAATAGAGGCAGAAACTTCTAACAAAGATTAAATTAAATATATAAGAATTTAAAATGAATGAAAAACAAATAATTCTTTTAAATATTATAATTTTACTTACTGGTATTTTATGTGGATGCTGTTCTCGAATCTGTTCAACATCTCTCTTTCTTTGAGCTAAAGTAAATTTTAATACCATTCAGCAAATTTTCAAATATGGATATATTTTTCAGTAACTCACATCAATTAACAAAAAGTATTTTAATACTTTAAATTAAATTTTAATACTTCCAAGGAAATTCTAGATTAACCGTTTTAAAAGATTATTTACATTAATTAAATAAAAGATTAAACAGTTTTCATAAAAACTATAACACTAAAATATAAATTAATTTTGTTGCTATTTATTTATGTTACAAAGTACAAATGCTAATTAAAATGTAAATCATTAATTTTAGTGTAAACAAAATAAATCAATTTTTGTGTCATATTTGCAATTTTACAAAATTCAGCCATATTAATTTGTATTCCCTCTTATAAGCCAATTTTTTAAATTGATTTCTCATATTCAGAGAATTAGTAGGATATCCCCCCCCCCATTGGCAACCATTGCGATTTTTTTCGGAGCCAAGTAAAGCACACGTTTATTAACACAGAAATTTTCCCAAAATTCCAAAAACACGCATTTCAGAAAATTTTAACTCACATAATACTATAAAAAATCTAAAAGAGTATTACTGGAAAATGAATAAAAACCTTTTTCGTTGGGTTTGCCTTCTCTTCAAAACAACCAGTATAAGATATAAGTAAATAACAATAAAGGGCTTACATGATATAGCATCAAGCTCACATATCGAAAAATATAAATACTCATAAAAAATGAACAGTTTAGGATGTTGAAAATATAAAAGAAAAATGTAATAAAATTTAAAAAATATATAATATAAACAATATAAATAATAAACAAAAAGAAATTGGAAAAATGAGCAGTTTATGATGTCTGGATGCTGGTGACAACGAAACAACAGTAAACAGCGGTCAAATGGCTTCGAATTGAAACTTTGGCTGGGTGCAAATGCTCCAACAATCGCACGCGATGATCTAAGTATCACGCATAAAACCATCTGAAAAAATGTCGTTAATGTATTACGACATAAATGACATCATTTGTGTTGTAGATACGTCAGGAAATGGGTGAACAATACGATTTTGGATTTTAAGCAGGTTTGAAATATCAAGAAATGTTGTGAACGACAGTTTTAATTGGAGTTTTTGGCCAAGTGTTTTAGGCCTTATTCCTGGTGCTAGAAATTTGAAATGGAAGTAAATTACAAATTTTTAACTGAAGAGAAAGAATTTATTATAAATCTTTATAGAGATAATTTTAATATTTTAAAACATAGTTATTTGTAATTTTAATTTTTGCTCTCTTCAGTTGTTCACTAATTTTATATAGACCAATGGCTTTGGAATTCTAAAGATAGTTCTTATTTCAGTAAGTACAAAAGAAGTCAAATGAATAAAGAAATTTCACATGTTTGCAGAAACTTTTCAAATGACTGCTACAGAAAATATAAAATTTATATTAACAGTAAAAATACATAAAATTAATAATATATATAAAATATATAAACATAAAAATATGTATAAAATACAGCCAAATTTTTATATAATTAAATGTTTGCTTTAAATACATATTGCTGTTGCACTGAAATTACTAACAATTTTAATTGTTTAATTGCAAATATTTGATATTTACAATTAATTCCATTAATTTAAGAAAATTTATCTTTATTCTTGTTTATATTGTTGAGAGGAGGGTGATTCCATTGATTAAATAATTTGTGTTGCACAGAGATATTAAATATTTGTAAGCAATAAAAAATAAGTAAACAATATTTGGGAGTCGATCAGAATTGGCACCAAAATACAAGCAAATTCGCATTAGTTTAAAATATCTAACTTCAGATAACACATCATCTACATAAGAGTCACATCATATAGAGACATCAAAATGGCTATCATCCGACTGCCTAGACAGCATGGTGTATAGGGATGGGACCTTGTTACTTTTCTTGTACTCAGTACATACTGAGTACAGTTATTTTTAAAGTAAAGGGTATTTTACCAATTATATTTTGTACTAGTTACAATTTTTTTTGTACTGTAATCAATCGGATTAAAAATAATGACAAAGTTTTTTTAAATTTTATAAACAAATTGATTAAAAACTAAATTAATAATTAATTAAAGCTAAATAATTAAATCTAATATTTTATATTATTCCATATAATTAATTTATATAATTCTTATTAATTTAAATCATAATCATTTATGAATAAGCATTCACTTAAATATTAATAAAAAGAGTTTAAGTGATAATCTTTTAAAGATAATTCTTATTAATTATGCTACATTTCATTAATTGCAATTTTTTCCTGTAATGCTTTGATTTCTAGTATGAGGCAAAAAAAAAACAAGTTATTTTACTGTTTTTCTGTGAAAATTTTGGAACTTATAAATTTTCTTAAACATATTTCATTCAATGTAAAAAAATCATAACCTTTTATTATTTATATTTGTTTTTAAAATTTATATCATTTCTAAGTAAATTTTCAAATATTTCCAATGTTAATTAAAATATAAAACTAGACGATATAATATAATTTTTATATTTCAACCTAATCATCATAATTTTTGTTTGAATTTTGTAAGATTTTCCAATTATATAAATGTTTTACAATTAGCTGGTAAATAGTTTGTGAAGAATTGTAAAGTGAGAAGATTAATCAATTAAAAGGAGATTTTTTTAAAAATTTTCTTAGAAAAACACAGCAATTAATTATTAATTTTAAAAATTTAACTTAAATTACATTTCTTATTACAGGGGTGTTTGTGGGACCCCCAAAAATCCCCGGAAACTATTACAGACTTACTATCAACATTTTGGAGTTTTGAGAAGGGGGGGGAGAAATGAAAAACTACAATTATGAAGTATTAAATAACCTAATTATTGCCTTTTCTGCTTTCAAAGCAAACAAAATTACCCAGATCAAAATAAATAATTCATTATTATTCCTACTACCTTTTGAACGACGATCACCGGAATTTCCTGGTATCAGAGTTCAAAATCCCCGGAATTCCGGGGTTTCCCCGGAGCACAAACACCCCTGTTATTATTAAACATTAACGAGACAATCATAGTAAAATTTGCATATATATAGTAGATAGTAATTTTCTTATAAAAGACATTTATTTGTTTATATTTTTATGTAGTAGATAAACCAGATTTTTCTAAAATAAAAATTGCATTATCTCAAATATCTTGTTTGTTTCCTGAATCTTAAATAATTTATGGAAAAATAAAGTAGCTTTGCAATTAAACTGTATTAATAATGTTTAAGTAAATATGATCAATTTATATGAGAGTAACTTTTATAGTTGCATAAAAATTCATTAAATATCAAAAAACATAAAACAGTTTTATCAACAATATAAATGTTATAATATTTTAATGTAAATATTGAATAATGTAATGTTTAATACCAAATGGAGGAACAGAAATACATATATTTTATTTACATCAATCCATAATTTAAGAAATAAACATGATGGTATAGTAAAAATTGACTTAATTAAGGCATTTTTTTTTTCATTTAGAAAATCTAAACTAAAATGAATAAACTACTTTTACTAGGTTTAAATCAACATTCTGATTATATGAATAAAAATAAATTATATGGTAAAAAATATAAAAGAACATTTTTTCTAAAAGTTTAAATTCAACATATTTATAGTAAAATATAGTGAAACTAAAACATGGTTCAATAAAAAATAAACATATTTATATGGAATCATAATAAAAAATATACATAATAAAAATTACAATAAAAGTATATAAGCAGATTTAATTAAATTTTTTTTTAATTTAGGAAACCTGACCTAATTTAAGGTTTAAATAGTTATTATAAATGTTCATAAAGTAAAACTAAATTTTTAAAAGAAATAATAACAAAAATAAAAGTCAATATAAACTGCTAAAAATATAATAAGAATATCAGGCTTTCTTATATTTAAAAAAATGTGATATATTTAAATAATAATGATAATCACTGAATAAATTTGCCATAATTACCAATTTTCTCAACTCATTTATTTTATTAACCAAAACAAATGTACATGCTTATTTTATTTTGCAATAGAAAATCATTATGTCACCCTCTCCATAATCCAAGGAAATCTTCCAATTTCCAAGTATCCCTCTACTATTTTCCAGTTAAACCAACTGCCATTTCCCTTCTCCTTACCATAACAAGCGATGGTCTAAATCCTACCACAATCTCGTAATTTATCTGTCTGTATCAATATATCAATGACATTGTTACTTGTTGTTGTACTCGCTCTGTCATTGGCTCTTCGCTACTTGTTACATTCAATTAAGTACATTGTGATTACTTTGAAACAGGCACATACTTGCTCTGACATTGGCTCTTCTGTACTTCAAGCTGTTACTGATTACTTTACAACAGGACTTCCAGTCAAGTACATTGTACCTACAACTGTTTGAGGATATTCAGACTAGTGCTAAATTTGTTACTGGAAATACCGAGTACTCGAAAAAAGTACTGTTTACACAGGTTATTACATTTAAATACTGATTACAAAATATTGGTTATAGGTATTTCTTCCCATCCCTAATCGTGTAGCTGATCATCGCATTGTTATCACTGAAAAGAACCATATATACGATGTAAAAACAAGAGAAAAACAAAATCTAGCAACAGGAAAAATCTGAAAAGTAACAAAAACTCAAACTGGCAACATTACAATCAAAACAAAGGACGCTAGATTTGGTGAGAAATCACTTGGGGGGAGGATATCATACTCACACAGAAACGAAAGAAGAAATTAATAATGTGATAAAATTATAAGCAAAAAATTTTTAAAATAGTAAATTTTGAAACAAAAAATATTTTTACAAATATTATCCAAAATTATTAAAAAGTAAAAAAGTGTTGAATATGAATTTCTTGACTAAAATATTTACTCTTCAGCTAAATTCTATGAGAACATACAGGTACCAAATGTACCAATCCTGTTGATTTGAACCAGAATGGATTCTTGCATTATTATGACATAACATGATGTGTGCATATGCAAAACTTGAAATTTATAGTTTTGCATGTGCCTTGTTGTTTACATTCATGCCTGAAAATTTTATGTTTGAAGTTCAGGTATAAAAAAAATGAAGTTTTTTTAAAATGAATAAAATTCAAATTTTCGTATTTGTGTGTAGATATTGAAATGTATAGATGGTGCTAAATTAAATTTATGTTCTTTTTTTAATTTTTCTACAAGTGACGATTAGATGAGTACATTTACATTAAGTGCTAATCAGTTAAAACTGCTGTTGTATATAATAATTTATGTAATTTATTAAAAATAGTATAGAAATATTTGACATATATATTTAGATTATTGTGAATTGTAATCCTTGTTATAATAAGAAGCAAAGTTTTTATAAAAATGTGTGTTACTTACATTATTGATTTAAGACAATTTGTTATCTTGTTCTAGATTATATACAATGGATGTTTTTCGAAGTTAGGTGCCCCTGTTCAATTAATTAGAAAAATGAGTTTTTATAAAAATACATTTATAGTATTGATTTAGCTTTATAGCACAGTTGTTCTCCATTGCATTGCAATGAATTTTTTTTACGATGGGCAGTAGTGACAGGTAAAATAGAAGGAAAAATTTTCATATAAATGTATAATTTTAAATATGGCTTTATTGCTAAGTTATTCATTATACTAGACTGCAATAGAACAGATATTTTTGAGGGTGGGTATCACTGGCCGATTAATCAGAAACTTGTTTTCTAAGTATATGTTAGTTACCTTATTGATGCTTGTAAACCATAGTTAATACGTGCTTGGTACTGTTACATACAGTGCATTCTAAAGTGTTTAAATTTCTTTGAATAATAGAAAAATTGACTATGTATATTTTATTGACTAAGAACAAATAGTAATATTGACTTCAAGAGTTATTTTATAATTGTTTTGTAATATTTCTGTAGTAAATTAATTTATGGAAATATTTAAAAAACATAAGTAGTGTAAGATAGCAATATTCAAAGTTCAAGATTGAGAACAATCAAGATTTTGAAACCAGGATATTGGACAAATTGATGTAATTTAGTCTAGCAAGATAAGTGTGCAGCACTTGCTACCAAAAATTGCATCAAACCCATACCAGAGGGTTTAACCTATTCTTTCTGTCAGTATGATTAATTTATTTCTCTTGTCTTCACATACAATTTATTTCAGAAATATTTCAATTTATTATGAGATTTTGATTTTTCTTTTATCACTTTATTCAATTTAATCTGAGCAAACCAGAAAATTATATAACATTAAAACTAAATGATATATAACTCTTCAAATAGAAAAAAGAATAAAATTTTATAAAAATCGTAAATTGTTAACAAAAAACTACAGTGGTTATATATAGTTGATTGTAATAGAATTCACCTTTCCAAACAATTTTATTCAAATATTAAATTTTTGTAAAGCTAAGCCATAATGGAATTTTTTTTTAAATTTATTTCCAATAGAGAATTAAAATTTAGCAAAATTAAATTTTCAACTTTTAAGTTCAATCAACATTGTTCTTTTAACTATGAGAAATATTTCCATGAGAACTATTTTTGATTAAACATTCTATTTAGTTACATGCTAAAATGGTTAAACAAACATTCTTTATAGTTATCAACTGTTTATTAGCTACAAAAAAAAAACTATATTTAAGAAGCTTCTATAATATTAAGAACAATATTCTATAATTTTATAAAGGAAAACAAAACAAAATAAATAATAATAAATTCTAAAGCACAACAAAAATCAGTAGTGACATTATGTTATTAAAATAGGACATTTTTAAAAATCTGAAGACATGACTTAGGAGATTAATTATGTAAACATAATGTAATAAGTATCAATTCTAATGATATACTAAGTAAAATCATATTGAGAGGTTTTCAATAAAATATAAGGAAAAATTTTTCAAAAATCAAACAGAAAACTTAAAAGTAAAACTGATACTGATTTTCATCTAAAGGAATTTTTCATTTATTTGCTATAATCTTGTTCAAAAGGAATATGATAAAAATATTAAGCATAAGTGCTGCTAAAGAAAAAAACAATAGAAAGTATAATAATCATGCATAAGAATGTTTTAAATAAGTTCCAATAACAAAAAAATCTGATTTGTTTCTCATTTTAATATATACAATATATTCATCTTTTTTTTATTAATCAGTTCTCTATTTTATTTTTCAAAAGAATAGAATTTAATCTCATTTTGTATTTAAACATGTGTTGATTAATATAAAAAGACCATATTTATTACTTAAACTAACAAATCTAAATCAAATTTATAAATTTTACCAATTTTAAGAAATAAACCTAAAAAGAAAATAGAATACAAATTACAGGCACATAAATAAAATAATAAAACATCTCTCCCACTGTAAAAGCACACCATGGCTGATATTACATTGGTCTTCAAGACAACTTTTATTATCAACTTTTCCCCTTAAAAATTAAAGCAAATATTTCACAGATCTATTCTTTTCTTATAATTTTAAAGTATAATCAATAATAACAAAATGAATTTAATGTTGGTCTATTATTACACACAGGTTTTTATGTTATATTTTTATCAAATCCTCTTCATAATTTTTTATAAAAGCATCAGGAATAAAATTTTTCAAAGTTTTACTATACTTTTTCTTTTTTATTGAGTGTAATTAATGATAACAAATAATTAGAAATTTTCTATCATTATTAATTTATATATATTCTTGTTATTATAAAATACTTACTGTATTCTTGTTAACATTTACAGATGACATTCTTATTATAAGTAAACACAAAAACTAAAACAATTTCAATAGTAGTAAAGAATTCTTATATTAGATAAAATAATTTTTTTTTATACTATATTGTTAAACTGAATATAAATCATGGTAACAATCTATAATCAGAAACTGTTAAGTAGTAATAAAAAGGATACTTTCAATATTTTTTTCATTGTTTCTTAACACTGGGGCAATTATCCTTGCAATAATATAAATAAATTGATAAGCTAAAAATAATAATTGGAACAGCATCAGTTGTGACTTTCCTTCACAAAGTGAAATACCAGATGTGTGGAACAATAGAATACTTTCCTAGGTTTTTCTTGTATGTTTACACCAATATAAAATTTTGTGTTATTAATTTGTTGAGCTTAGAAGTTAGCTCTTCTCACATTATAACATTAAATAATTAACTAATGAGAAAAATTGTCTTTTCTTTTTTATTCATTAAATAAGACATGATTGGTTTCTCAGTTTTAAATATTCCATGAAAGAAATAAAATGATCTTATATTGCTGATTTTTTCTCATCTAAAGAGTGACAAAACACAACATATAACAAGAGAAAAGAAAACATTTATCTGTCAAATATTGATTTAAGCTATTAGAAATTTATGACATTTCAACTCATTCATAATTAGAATCAAACATTGTTATTCTTAAATTTATATGATGAATTGTTCGAGATAATCTCAGATATATTCTATCTTACCTAAAATGTCACCAAAAAGTAACATGTATTATTGATAATGTGATCAACTGTAATAAAATTCCAAAAATTGCCTTTAATTCATCAAATATTACTACAGCAAGAGAAGATTTGAATTTCAATCCAGTGTACAGTACTGAACTGATAAGACCATAAAATACTGAACTTATGATGAATAATCTCTACAATTTTTAACATTTATAAGAATTAATGTTAAAATTCAAGGAAAATATTTTTAAGTTACATTTACTAACAAAATTGTTTAAAAATAGCATTAAATTACACATTATTACAAGACTGACAAATTAAAAAGCAAAATATATAACAAACTACGTTATTAATTAATTTACATCCATAATTATACTTCAAAATATAGATAAAAAAAAAAATAATTTTAATTTTTGAATATAGTGATTCATTGACACTTTTTTTACTTATGAATATTTTATAACATTTATTTTAGATATTGAATTTATAACAAAAATATACTCACAAAAGCTTCGTCGTTCTTTAAATGATGTGAGCTCCGACATGATGATAATATCTAGTTATCTCGTCTAAGAAAAAAATTGTAAACAGATGATTATGACGCACTTAAATAAAGGTGCAGAATACAATTAATAAAACTTAATATTCAAACAAAATAATATTATATATATTAATTAAATAAATAAATAATAAAAATTCATTATACACGTTAAATTTTCAATCCTATATTCTTAAATATACAAGCTCTTCTAATATCAAAACAATACAAATTTATAAACAAAGAAAGCTTTCTGTTTGTTTACAGACAGTTTCTCATTTCCGTCTCGGTAGTAACATAGGTAATAAGCTAGAGTGATGAAATCCCATCAATTTGATCAACACTAGATGGCAGGACAAACGATAATTTTTAATGACAAAACATCTTTTGCAAGGTGGAAATAAATCTTTAATAAAATAGATCTTTAAAGAAAAAGGAATAAATTACAGAGACACTTTAACCGACCAAAGTGTCTGCCGACTTCTTTTCACAAATGATGAAATTTAAATTAATTGTAATTGTACTTCTTTATCATGTGATTGAAACTATGTTTTGTGATTTCATTTGAATATCAAACTCACTGGTATATATTGAAATATATTCATAAAAGTATTATATTATATTTATAATTATGTGGAAACATATGATGTTTATAGTTTATTTTATTTAAACATTTTATAAGCTTACTTTA
Organism: Latrodectus hesperus; assembly: GCA_037975125.1. Taxonomy (NCBI): domain Eukaryota; kingdom Metazoa; phylum Arthropoda; class Arachnida; order Araneae; family Theridiidae; genus Latrodectus; species Latrodectus hesperus. Next base: position 47,356,468 of record CM075854.1, on the reverse strand, counting down.
TTCGCGTGAACACTGAGATATTAATATAAAAGTGTGATCGTTAATACGCTTTTCAATAAAATTTTTTAAGCAATTTAAAATTCTAGCAAATTTGCATTTCATGAAATGAAAAATCAAATTTTTAAATAATAGAAATCATATTAACAGTAAAGATCATAAAACAGCTTTATTAATACCGTTTTGTATTTTAATTTCTAAAATTTTAATCCTTACACAGTATCTTGATTTATTTTGTATGAATAATCTTATTCTTAGATATAATGATGAAATTTTCAATCAATTGTGTATACTAAATAAAAAAAGATTCATCGTCCTATTTTAAAGTATGGCATTTAAAGATATTGAATTGGTAAATAACATAAAAACTTAATGCAGCATCAAAAAATATTTCCAATATTTTACTTTAAGAATGAAAATAAAATTAAAAAACATAATAATAATCCTTAATGCTGCTTTATAGAAGAGTCTGCGCAACTACGTCATTGGCAGAAAACATTTTGAATCGGGTCTTTTAATTGTAATGACAAAAATTACCATAAATAAAAGATAGGAAGATTTGAGAAGAGAGTTCTTGCTTTAAAACAAAATATACGTCTGTAGCTTTCCAACATAGAAAGATATTCCAAGTAGCAAAACAACTTGGACTTGTATTGGTTAATCGTGGCTTTGTCTAGGTCCAGTATTGGCAGTTTATACTGGGCCAATCCTGGATGTCTACATTTATATAGGACCAATGTGGGTTGCCAAGATAGGCCCAAGTTTGGCAACCTACATTAGACCAATCTGGGTGCTCAAGATAGGACCAAGCTCGGCGGCCGAAATTGGTCCAATTTAGACAGCCAAGATAGGACCTATATTGGTTTATAAGTTTGTCTACATTATATGCAGCTCATAATGATAACAAAGGATTTTATTTGAATTACTAAATTAGAAGGAAGCTTTTTAAATTAATGCAATAAATACGCATTTTTTTCATTTAAAGCTGTATATGCATCTTCAATGAGTAAAATAATTTTCATGCTTAAAATATAAGTTTCAAATCGCTATAAAAGAAGAACTATATATCGATCAGACTGCTGTCAAATTTGAGCGGGATATAATTGAAGAAGATGGGAGAATACGCATAACTTCAAATAGCAGAAAATATATCAGCTTTGATAACATCACACAGGTAGTCCATTTGTGTTTTTTTTTTTTTCCACTTCATGTTTATTTCAATACGAATAAAAATTCTTTTTCAATTGAAACAACGGTCTAAATATCTAATTTTTCTTTAATCAAATAATAATAATAAATCTGGAAATTGATTGCAAATTTTTCTTATTTTCTTGATTAAAATAAAATGTGAGAATTTAAATTACTTCTGATTAATTTCAAGCATAGAAATATTATTTTACAGACTTGAAATATTTAATTTTTCATATAAATGAAATTTTTCATTTCAATATTATTATGAAAAATAAATTACTTAAAATGTTTCTTTTATATTGAAAAATAAATTACTTAAAATGTTTCTTTTATACTAGTCCAAAAAAGCATATGCTTAAGAAGTCAACAATTATAGAAAAATGTTATCGTAATAATTATTTGATTTTTTAAATACTTCTTTAAATTTAAATAAATAAAAAATGCACAATGTCTGAATAAATGTATTGAAAAATTGTTACAATACTTGATAAAATATATTTCACACATGCAAAACAAAAAAGTAATAACACATAAAATTTAATACAAAAAATGTATGATAAAGGATTAAAATATTTGATTTTTCATGAAAATGTTAAGCTTTTAATGACCATTAATTTTTTATTTCAATGTTATTAATGAAAAATAAATAAGATATTACTGTTAAATTTTACTTTCATACTTATTTACAAAATACTGTATTTTTCAAATTTTTAAACATTAATAATAATTGAAAAAATATCTGAGTTTATATTTTAAATACTTGTGTTAAGTTTAAGTAAATAGGAATACACTTAATATGAGTGAGCAAATGAATTTAAAAATTATTGCAATACTACTTCCTTACATATTTGACACACGCATAACAAGAAAGACCTAACAAACGCTTACAAAATTTATTACAAATAAATAATAAATTGAAATACTTAGTTTTTTATGAAATTGTACGGTTTTAACTGGTGCCTGGGTAAGATACCTATTTGGCATTTTATCCCATAAAAATAATAATATAGTACATAGAATAAACTCTTATAAGAATATAATGCACATTACATTAGAAAAGTATCTATTTTAGAATAATCTAAAATACAGATAATTTTAAGGGGTTGGGTTTTAAAATTGAGACATAAAAATCTAGTTAAAAGTAGAATTCGGAAAGGAGTTAATGAAATAATCAGACTAACAAAGTATAATTTAGAATTAGTTAAAAAAATAACTATTTTGAATATTAATGTGATTATTTTAAGAAACATTCAATTTTTCAGCAATGAAAACATGCTAGTATTTATTGCAGATATAAGATGTATTTATTAACAACAATGCAAATCTGGTTATTAATTATGCAACATACATTATTCATGCCTTTCATAAAGCAAATTGATCAATCGCTTCATTAGAGACGCGACCACTTTAAATTTTTCTCGTTCTACATTTAAAAATGCTAAGTCACTTAGACGATCTTATCCCATGGTTGATCATAAATATGTCTGAAACAATTTTAATTTACTAAACGAACATTCATAACTAACAATTGATGCTGAACTATTAAGGATTATTCGAAGTGAGATTCTAATATTTGGAAAAAACATGCTCACCATACAAGATTAAGGGTGTAAAAAGCTTTAATAGAGTTTAAGGTTTCATTTCTTTAGAACAAAATTATATGTTTATATATCCTTTTAATATAATCAGAAATATTCTCACTCAAACAGCGTAAATTTATAATATTAGTTTCTTCATAACTAATACACTGAATATATAAGTTTTTCATTGATTCAAATTATCACTAAGAATTACAAAGTTGAAGGCCTTGGTCTAATTAGTTTTAATTAACCCAAAAATGACCATTGAGTGGTAAATTAACCAAACTAGGAACTACCGGGATTCAGATAAAAAAAAGAAAATTTTAACATTTATATCTCATGATTTTACTTTAAGAAGTTTTTTCTCAGCCGGTTATTCTACCTATGAAAAATTTCTTATTTTTAGTATTTAATAAGACTATTTCTTAAAATTTTGAAATGTATTTCTTTACTAAAATAAGAACTTATTTTTATTTTGAATTATTTTGAAGGACAGTTTTATGCAACATTATATTTTTCTTATTATCGTATTCTACGTCAAGTTATATGAGAAAAATAATTTCGCATAATGAGTGTTCCGTTGTACCAGTATCATTGTGAAACGAATTATGCTCACTAAGCGAGGTTAATATGAACTGATATATATTTTTTCCCAGCATCAAACCGATTAAAAAAATTATTGAGAACATCATATTCTTCATCTGAATGGTTTTTATCCAATGGTTTCTGAAATGTGTATCTTTTATGTTTCCATTTAAGCACAGTTTTTGCATTCATAATTGAGCATTATTTTCAAGTAATTTGAAATTTCCTCGTAATGAATATTATTCTTTCTTTCGACAATCAATAAGCTTTCAGCAACAATAGCATTAAATATTTAATGAGCAAGTTCAACGCTTTCTGTCCATAACCTTAAAAGTTCTGTCTCCATACTTGATAGAGACAGAGCTTTTAAGGTTATACCATAATCAAATTTAAGCAGTTGACCTGATTTGACAGCAAGTAAAAATTAAGAGAAAGAAAAATAACATTTTTAAAAAGTAATGAAGAGAGAATCAAAGTATGGATAATATGTATAACAATTAGCTAAGCTAATTTAAACAAATATTATGACTGTATTTTAATTAATGAACAGTTTCAATTACTATCTTCAAAGATTATATGAATGTTTATAGACAACATCAAATTTGGGATGATTGGGAAATACAACATCAAATTTTGATTTACTAAATTATTATCGGAAACTCGGGCTATAACTTTAAAACGTATTATTTTTAAATTAATAATTGCAGTTATTATATGTATATGGATGTAAATTTTTAGCATTTAAGTTTTTTATGAGTAAAATATGAGCAACACCCTAATAAGATGAAATTAAGCTTCTTATCATAAAGCATGTGCACTTGAAGCCACCTCTGACATAATACAAGCCATGGCAGTTAATTTTCTTCCATCATAATCATTGTGTGATTGAGTTATTATAAATTCATCAATTTTTAGTATCATTTCTTCTTTTCTTCTAAAGAGAATACTTTATACCTTATACATGATAGAAAATTTGTCTTATTTTATTCATTCCGTAGATTAAGGTTTATTTCTTCATGGGGGTTGCCATTCTATTTCAGAAATTACTACCTGAGTTACACGAAATATCAGTTCCTTTTGGAGGCAATCCCCAGTACGTGAGAGGTAGGGAGGAAACTGTCATAGTGCAGCTTTGACCGGGGCAATCCTTCGACGAGATCAAAAAGTTCTTGCTAAGTTTCGCTGTTGAATAGCTGAAATGATATCGTTGAGCAAAATACACTCATTGTGCTTTCCAGTGGCAGTATAGGTAACATGACAGGAAACACTCGTCTCTTTTAAAAAAATATGCCTGTATGATAAATGATGCAGTAAATCCGCAGCACACAGTGACCATTGCGGAGTAAAAAGTATTGACTGATTTGTGAGTGGATTTTCTACTCCCCATATTCGGCAATTCTGTATATTGATCCATCCTTTCAGACAGAGATGGGTTTCATTTATCCTCAAAACGTTCCACGGCTATTCATTGTCCACTTCCATGGGAGAAAAAAATTCTAAAGCAAAAATCTTACTGGTTGGTCAGCAGGAAGCAAATCCTGCACATGGTTATTTCGCATAAACAGAAATCCAGGAGATTTCGTAGAAATGCAGCGCGCTCACAAGTATGCCCAATGTTGGGGAAACTTCCCATGTGCTGTACGCTTGTACACTACCACTTGATTCCTCTTACACTGCTGTGACTATTTTTCCAACACTGACTTCGAATCAATTATTTTTTTCCCTTTATCAGTTTTCACATCAAAAGAACCAATCTTTTCGAATTACTGAATTATTTTCTCCAGATTAACTGCATTGAACAAACACCTTTTTTCATCACCTTGTGTGTATGAAACTTTTGCAGAGATAATGGTGCACAATCATTGTTATTAAGAAAGTTTTGAAAGCGGAACATTATTCTTCATTTAGATAGTCATGGCGAACTCCTTAGATGCGAAATGAGGAAAAGCCGTATAACTGGCGTTTACATAACAACTGCATTGAACCGTACACGACACATATTTTCATTTACATATTCTGATCCTTTTTCCATTCAAATTTGGCATCCCTTCTGATCAGTGATTTATTTTTAATGGCATTTTGAAACTTTAATTATAATCAATAACCCTATACTTAAAAAATTAAAGTTGTAATTGTGTATTTTTAACTACAGCAAAAATGTATTTAATATATTTTGAAAAATGAAATAATAAAAAAACTTATGATTTAAATATGTTTATTCATTTTTTAAATGATTATCCTCTGATTTTTACATAAATTTTGGTAAGTCTTTGTTTTATAATTTTCTAAATAACGCTATATTTTTCATAATTTTATGATCTTGATAACATTGCCAACATTCCAGTCACCCTTATACTGCCCGCTATATAATATCGTTACGACGCTTCAATCAACTGCCTTATTTTCTTGTGTTTTCTTATTCCCTACAGATATTTCTTATCTCTTATAGATGTTTGAAATTGATCAATAATATTTATATCTGTAAGTAGATAAGTTATTGCGATTTGCATAAAACCGTATATTTCTGATGAACGAAGGCAATGATTGCAGCCAAATGTTTCGTAATTTTAAACCAATGCTAAACGAATAAGTTCATTGTCTGAGGGTTAAGCGGGCAGTTGAAATGGTAGTCTCTGGTTTTTATTTCAGCAGTTCATGAGTTCAAATCCTATCTTAACCATGAGAGTTTGTAATTATTCTGAATCCAATTTAAGTCATAGATCCTGTTCTAATTAATCTACCTGTTCAAAAAGTCACTGTGATAGGAAAAATGAATCAATCGCTTTGCCGATGGCTCTAAATTTCGTACCATGTCTCTGAATGTAATATGGCATGTATCTTAAACTGGTTGCCATTGCAGCATATGCAATATCTAAAGTAATTTCTCTCTTCTGATTTCAAGATATATTTCCGTTTTTGAAGTTTTTCCAGCTTCTTCAAGGTTTTTCTTGTTGTGTTAGAGCAGGGATGGGCAAACTTTTTCGGTTGCGGGCCAAAAATCGGAAAAAAAAGTTGGCAGGCCAAAATAATTTTTCTCTAAAATTTTAAAATCAATATATTAGTTTTACAATTTAAATATGTTAATGAGATTTGTGAAATTGCGATTTCTCAAATAAAAGTTCCTTATATTGAGGTTTGAAGTGAGATGTACTGATTCTAAAAAACGAAGCTAAATGCCTATGTTAATCTGCTTCTGAAATGATTCTTTCTAATGTTCATTAATGAAAACACTTGTTCACGTATATAAGATGATGCAAACATAGCACTGATTTTCTTTGCTTGCTGGAGCTTAAATTGCGCATGTTTAATTCATCTATGTTGGATTCCCATATGTGTGCTCCCTGAGAAAGAGGTGACGCTTGTTGCAGCCAGCCTACAGCTGTAACTAACAAAGAACTTCCATTTAACGTTTCTTCCGTTAAAATAACTTCCGCTTAATACTTTAACGCGATTACAGCTGTCTGTTATATTCGAGAACAAAAATAGAGAAAGTAAAAATATCATCAGTCTTTTGAAAAAAAGAAAGAAAAAGTAATATTTAAGCAAAGTAGAAAAGGAGATGGATATATAATGTATAAATCACACAAACACACACACACACACACACACACACACACACACACACACACACACACACACACACACACACACACACACACACACACACACACACACACACACACACACACACACACACACACATTTTCTTTTAATTTTCGTCTGATCGACGAACTAAAATTCTATCCGCGGCCCGTATAAAACCTTCCGGTGGGCCAGAGTTGGCCTCCGGGCCGTAGTTTCAAAAATTTAAAATTGATATGGTCATACTCTAATCCCTGTGTTAGAGTATGACCATATCAATTTTGAATTTTATGTTCAGAAGATTGTAGACTGCAATAAGTAAAATTAAAAAACTGAAATACCATAAGAGATAATAACTTGGTAAATCGAATTGATTATTTTACATTAATCAATTCGATCGCCCTTGTTCGAAATTTCTTTAAGTTATATATATATATATATATATATATATATATATATATATATATATATATATATATATATATATATATATATATATATATATATATATATATATATATATATATATATATATATATATATATATATATATATATATGCACATAGATATATATATATAGATATATATATGTATATATATATATATATATATATATACTATATATATGCACAAGTTAGATATATAACCAATTTTAAGTTTTAAGTTTAGCAATACATTTAGCGCAAAAGCAGCTGGAATAGTATTACTAAGAAATAGTTAATAGTATAATTTATAAAATGCAATGAATATATTGAAACAAAATACAATGAAAAATGCCAAATGGAAAATAGTACATTGAAAAATTAAATGCCAAAAGTAGAATATTAAATGGAAGACAATATATTGAAATATTAAAGCATTGAAATATTAAATGGAAAACAATATATTGAAATATTAAATGGAAAATAATATATTGAAAAGAATACAATGAAAAGAATTACATTGAAAATACTTGAAAGAAAGATAGATATAAATGGAATAAAGTACCAACATGGCCAGCTTCATCAGGGGGTGTTGACCACATTGGCACAATTATGGCTTTTCTGCAATGGCCCAAGACATAGTCTTAAAAAAGCCATTACACCCCAAATCCATACCAAAAATTCAAACCAAAGCATCAAACAAGAATAAAAAAAGCAGAATTTAATCCAAAATATGTAAGTAGAATTTATCTAAAATATATAAGTCAAAATCCAATGTTGTCAAAATACACTCAATATATAATAATAATTAGATTTAAATCATATCTAATTACATATCCAAATCTGCAAGAACCTCACCAAATACATAAATTAGTGACTAAGTGTAAACACTATCGGCATTTCAAGCTTCTTATAAGACCTTCAAGGCTTGGGTGACCCTTCTGTAGTATAAAACTACGCCTTACTTCACTCTTATAAGCAATGCTCTACTAGCCAAATAGTGTTTAATAAATTTAGTTGGAATGTCATTATGAGTTAAAATATTTTCTAGTCTGTTTTTTTGTTTATTAATATTATTTAAATTATTACATATATTATATATTCTATTAAGTTGATTAAAAATAATATATTTATAAATTTTAATTGAAATGTTTGAATTCCAGAAAATCATCTTATTAACTTTGAAATTAAAATTATTAGTTTTATCATATATGTCAGTAAATGTGTAGTTTTCTTTTATAGTAATTGAAATATCTAGAAATTCAGTTTTTAAGTTATCAATATTGGTTTTAATTAATTTTAATTCCTTAGGATATATATTATTGTAAATTTTATCGAATTCCAGGCAGTTAAAAACTATTAAATCGTCAATATATCTATGGGCAAAAGGTATTTGTATAATAAATGATTTTTCATAGTAGTTTAAAAATAAATTTGCTAATATACTTGAAAATTTGGAACCCTGGGAAATGCCGTTAACTTGTAAATAAATATTTTCTCCATAAGAAATATAATTATTGTAAATACAAAATAAACTTAAGTCTTTCCAAAAATTTATATTGATATCCAATATTGAATTAAAATCATAAAAATAAAACATAATAATATCAAAAAGTTTTTCAAGTGGAATACTGGTAAACAAATCTTTGAAATCATAATATCTTTTTTTATTCTTGTTTGATGCTTTGGTTTGAATTTTTGGTATGGCTTTAGGGTGTAATGGCTTTTTTAAGACTATGTCTTGGGCCATTGCAGAAAAGCCATAATTGTGCCAATGTGGTCAACCCCCCCTGATGAAGCTGGCCATGTTGGTACTTTATTCCATTTATATCTATCTTTCTTTCAAGTATTTTCAATGTAATTCTTTTCATTGTATTCTTTTCAATATATTATTTTCCATTTGGCATTTTTCATTGTATTTTGTTTCATTATATTCATTGCATTTTATAAATTATACTATTAACTATATATATATATATATATATATATATATATATATATATATATATATATATATATATATATATATATATATCGGAGGATATACACATGACTCTGTCTCATCTATATATTTTTTTATTTTCTCTTCGTGATGGTGCTCCTTCATAACTTTCATGAAAAACTTAACAGGACAGTTTACACATGAAATAAAAGTGAGGGAAGTTTTTATAATCAAATGTTTTTTTTTTCCTTATTGAAAATAGAGAGGAGAGAGGAGTTTCATCATGCACTTAAAAAGATCAAAATATTTGTATCATCGTTTATTAAGGGAATTTTATTTTCTCATACCTGCTGTAATTTAAACTTATTTCACAAACAATGATTAACTTACTTGATCCAAACAAAAATCTTCCGCGATTTATGAATGTTTAAAAATGTTCTTTACAGCATGGTTCAAAAGATTTTTTAAATGAACTGGATTTAAATGCACATAATAGGTTTTTATTTGAAATTAATTTATTTTTAGACTGATTTTTTTTAATGATATTACAATTTAAAATTAAAAATGTACTGAGTGAATATCAATTACTACAAAGAAAATTGCATGTTTCTTAAAGCAATTAATACATTTTTAAAATACAATTAAAAAATTATATAATTTGTCTGAAACAGATTTATTTCAATTTATGAATAACGAAAAATAATTTATTGACCTAAGATTGGTTATATATCTCTTTTTTAATTAATATTATCCTCCCCCACCCTGTATGGTGATTATGATCCTCGACTCTCACCGAGTGGGTTCGTGCTCGAATCCCGAATAAGGCTTGCCTATAAAACTGGAGAACAAGTCGAACTTTCTGCCTGTAATGGATTTCCGTTTTGAAAATGGAAGCAGAGAACCCTTCTTTTCCTGTCAGTGTCTTGTTTGTCATTTCTCATGCACATCTGATAACGACAAAAAAATTATTCTTATACCCTTAATCCCTAAATTTACTTTAGTTTGATTTCGTTAATTTTAGGAAAGTCAAAAATTAATGAGAAGTCGTCTTACAAACATAATGAAAACATATATCAGCATTTATAATTTTAATTTTTACTTGTCGTGTGATCTCGATTGTTTCTTAATGATAAAAAATAGCATTTAATATTTAGAATAAATGGGTTTATTAAAATTTTTAGATTTTATAATTTCTTAGTCCAAGATCATCATGTTCTTTGGATATGGGTATGACAATAAAACTGTCTTTATTGTTGCTGCGTGGTGTATTAGTTTGAAAAAAACAGTGACAGTTTAAATGTTGATTTCATTACTTGATCAGTACTTCCAGAGTCAAAGGCTGCTGTAGCTTGATTGGTTAGCGCTTCGTTCTCAAGTAAGTTTTCTGTTCTGAAATTTTACTGTCTGAAATCTGTTTTTTGTTCTGAAATTTTTAATTTTTCAATTCAATGCACATGCATGTAAATAAGAACAAAAAATTAAAAAATAGTTCTATATAATTGTGTATATAGAAATAACCATTTTTTCTCATTGAATTCTCTTATTAATGTTTACTGTTGCTATAAATTAAATACAAATAGGAATTACTTATTAAATAGACTTAAAATAGTTTTAGGATATTGTTTCAATTGTTTTGTTTGTATTATTTATCATTAGTAAATTTAATTATTATTATTTAAATATAACGCGCATTAAGTACTTACAAAAAGAGTGTAAAATTATATTGTAATTGTTTTTTGTATATAAATGATTTTTTATTAATGAAAAAAAAAACAACAACAAGTAAAACGAATTATTAATGAATTTAATGAATGGTACAAATTTTTTTATTAATACTATTTCATGCATATTTTATTTATTATTATAAAATGCATTTAATTAAGGATTCAATTAAAATTTTTGCTATATAAGTTCTAATTCAGAAAAGTATGCTAACGCGATGTTTGTTATTTGTTATTAATGTAATCCACTATTATAAAGTCAATTTCTTCTTCGTTCTTTAGATTTTAAAATTGTGTTATCAAGATCAACAAATTTGGCTGTATTTTTTTCAATTGAAGTGATTAAATTAAATTCGTGTTTGTTTCACTGTAGATTTGAGATGATTTTTATTTAATAGGGAATTCGAAAAAAATTCTTCTCACTTGATGTAATTAAAACATAAGTTAAAGAAATCTTATTAATAGCTTAATGTTGTTTATTACTTAATCTACTCCTAGATTGTTAACATGAGTTTGGGAACAGAGATAAGAGTTTCAGCACCACACAAATACTACAAGAATAGTAAAGAAATGTAAATAAGAGATATCTTTGGGAATTATAGAGGGGTTTTTAAGTCTTCTTAAACTTGGGATTTCTTTGCAGATATCCACAGAAAACTCTCATATTTTTCCATCAAACTTTGCACAAACTTAAGAAGCTCAATTTTTGAGGTTTCAATCAGATTGCTGGGTTTTAAGACTGCAAAAAGATAAACATATTCCTGTCATTTGTAACGCGTATCGATTTCTTGTTGAAAGATGTCAATGCATGATAATTGTGGAAAATATCAATACGCAGTAATCCACTTGGTTCTGCCTGAACTCAATAGGAATTTATATTTTTTATATAGTTTAGCTAATTCATATTTTTGTCAAGGAGCCCTGTTTCTCAGATCGGGTTGATTTAATCGGCTACAAGAATTTGTTGTTAATTCTTTTGTGTTATTAAATAGTTTTAACCTTTCAATTGCGTGTTTATTTAGAGTGTCAGAGTGTCTTTGCTGTAATCAATTCAGTTTTAGTTTTTTTGTTGTCCAAATTTTTCTTCAATAATATTGTCCTTTTCATTTCTTGGTCCTAACTCAGTCGTTTGTCTGTAGCTTTTATTCTGTGCATGATGTTTCTTCTTCAAAGCTCTTCTTATAACTGTAATGTGCATTTCTTCATATGTGATTTTCAAAAATTGTTTTGCTTTTTTTAACTAGGTCATTTTGTTTATATTTTAAATTTTTTAGATTTCTCATCTTGATAACAAACTTCTCGATGGGCATTCAAAGAATTTATAAGGACTTTTAAATTCAGTTGAATTTTGCAACTTTGATCCACAAACACAAAAACGAGAAATCACATAGCCAGTAGCAGAATATGAACTGCTCCTTTGATTTCGATTATTTCCAAAACATCACATAGTTTTCTCATTCTTATCAATGATCTTGTCAGAGAACTTGAACATAAGCTTAACAGCTTCTTAATGAACACTTTATCTAATTTCTGGAAGTCGATTAACTGCAATTTCAACGTTTGTAAGAAAAATAGTCTATTTGTGTATAAAATGTAATATAACACGTACAAACTTTTTGGGTTTCATAAAAAGTCACACATAAGGAAAGTGTTGTAAAAGTATTACACAAGATGGGTTATGTATAATGTAGTGCAATGGGAATGGTTTGTACAATGTTTTAAAATTAAATTTACAAATCTAGTCGAAATCTATTTCTTTATTCAAAATTTATTATAATTGTAATAATCACATTAATATTAAATATCAATGAACATAAGGTTTTAAATATTTTCCACAAAGAAAATTGAGAGTTGCTTTAGTATCTCATGATTGGAGTTACTATTTAGTACACAGTAGTGATGCTTGTATATAGCATTATTATTTTTTGTAAATACTATTATTAATTTTTTATATTAGTTTTTAGCAATTTCTTTGGAAACTATTGAATCAAAGATCTTTTGAACTTTATGAAAAACAAGAAATAAATTACAGTACGAGCTGCATTTGGATATCGAGTCCTTATTCTTAAAATTTTTCTTCAATAAAAATTGGAATTCCTATTTTCTACTCTGTTTAAAAATTGTTCTTTATTTTTTTAACTGACTTAACAAAATCAGACATTTCATTTTATCTCTCACTTTTTCTAGCAAAACATTACTGGTATTTTCCCCAAATATTACACTTTCATACAATATTTGAAATAAAATTACAAGTTTAAGAAACAGCAACAACACAAAATATTTATATATGGGAAATTATTTATTAAATTAGTTTTATAAGTAATTTTATTGTTAAAATAGTCAATATGAGGAACTTTTCATATATTTGAAGATGAAATTCAAATAAAAATTAATCAACAAGAAAGAATTATCACACCGAGTTGGATTGAAGGGACTTAAGAACTTAGAAAAAAATTTCTTTTTAAAAAAGAATAAAATATAATATAAACTTGTAACCATAGAAAAATTTTGAAAATATTTTAAGGAAGCATGATAATATGGCTCCAAAGCATTTCCTTATTTTATAAATGAAGAAATTACCACCTACCAGCAGGTCATAAATATGACCTAGTAGCAGAGGCATGCTTATCGAAATAAAATATCCCGGATTAAATTTCAGTTAGTGATGAACAATAGGAAGTGGATAAGATTATACTATTGAGGTGAGTAAATAGGAATTCTCATGTTTTCTTTTCAGCGATACTTGAGTATGAACTGCTATGAAAAGCCCTCACGGGTAGTAAAGATTCGGAGAATACTCAATTGTTTTACAACAGCATTCGACAGTTAGGCTATTCACTGAGCTATGTTAAGTCTACCATGAAAAAGGAAATAAGAAGTGAAATAAATCTTCTAAGCACCGTCAAACCTTTACTTTGCAGGATCATGCAGCCCGCAAATTTAACGTGCATCTGCTTTCAATCCTGGATTCAGAAATATATTATTGACCAGATGGATTTAGGAGAAATAACTGCATAATTAAAAAACTTCAGTATGATATGATATAAAAGGGAATATTTATTGTCATCTGATCTTCTTTATTTTGTATTTTGTTCCTAATCGCCAGTAAAAAAGTGTAGATGGACTCAAATGATATCGGCTTGAGATCAGTGAATAATAGAAAAACAGATTTTTTATACAAATAACTAAATAATATTTAATATAAATAAATTACTTTCTGTAGCTTTGCATGTGAATAGATAAGTATCTGCTTAGTTTTCTGTTTCTTTCTGTCGCTCCCCATCAATTCTTTTCTGCCCCATATTTTCCAATTTTATATCCATATTGGAATTACTTTGAACATTATTATAATTCGTTCATTTATTTCTGTACATATTTAGCAAGTTTTTCAATTCATGATTTTCTGAGGACTTTTGAGAAAAGTTTATTAAAGAATTGTGCTATCGCTTTCTATTACAGTAAAGAACTGAAATAAGAATGATGAAAAATCAAATTAAGGAGATAAGAGAAATGTTTAATTTTATTCTTTTGAGCTATAACAGTTGTATGGAAATAACTGTTATGACAATCTCAGGATAAGTATTGAATAAATAGAATGCAACATTAAATTCAGTTACCCCAGATAACATTCAGTTATCTGGGCTTCTGACAGATGGATTGAGATAAAGACAAGCTTATTCGTGTTTTTTTTACTGTCACTACGATATTTGCCCGTGCATTTTCTTGTAAGGTATTTAGAAAGATTAAAACAAAATTAAAAAACAATAGAAAAATAATATACATAAAATATTTCACGTGAGGCTCTAAAATAACTTGATGTTCTAAAATAATAAAGAAGAGTAAGTTCATTTTATTGATGAATATAAAGACCTTGGAAAACACATTTTAATTAGAAAGGTATACAACTGTGATAGTAATACAACAAATATCCTTAAATGAAGCGTTGAAAAGGTTGTCAAGCGAAAATGAAATTTTATTTATTGTTTGTAGATTTATATTAATTTGTGTCTGTCTGCTAATGCTAGTTTGACGCATATATCAAATACATGCGTCAACCTAATTAGATAATTCTTCTGGTAGTAGAAAAAGTTTCTCTCTTCTACTTTATTAATATTTTTATTTCATTTGATTATTTACAAGCGCAAACTGTAAATTATAATTCCATTGAAAGAACAAAGGTATTTGCTTTGAGTTTTATGAGATTCAAAATTACAATTTTGAAAAATAAGAACCACTTCTAAATACAATCCATCACATGCAACTTAAAAAATGTCAGTTTTGGATTTTTACATCACTTTGAGTTTGTCTTTTGCTTTACTTTCGTTGTGTTTGTTGATTCTCTCATAAAAATATGACTAGAATTCATCACTCTTCTTTGTTAACAAAAGTAGGAAAGTCATAAAATTTCCTTTTACCACAAGAGACTTGCATAATATTTGTGAACATTCCCTATATTAATTTAGTTGAAAAAAGTAGAAAATTAATTAATTTTTCGGGCTTGATAAAATTTTTTAACATATTATTGCATATAAAAATCAAATCTAGTTAATATAAGATCTCTGCAAAATGAATAATATCCTAGATATTTCTTGGTATGAGATATTGCAACTATTTTTTAATAGAATAATTTTATTTCTCGATGATATTTTTTCACGTTTTCTTGAAAAATCTCAGCCTATTGATATTTGTTCTGATTGCTCTTTTTGATTGAAAGCTGAAAAAAATTAATATGATTATATATTCTCAGTTATGACTACATGGATTATACAATTTTTTTTATTTAGCTACTATACAAACATCGAAAAAGTTATCAATTTTAAATGACAGGAAAAAGAAAATTGAGGAATTATTTTGAATTTAAATGAGCATTTTCTTTTCTGTTTTGCTTTTAAATACTTTTGTGTGTACATACTATTTAATATACAAACAATAGCTTGGTAAGACTCATTTCCTTAAAATAGTACTTGATTTATAAGGAACCATTGAAAATTTAATCGATTTCAAGTAAACAGGCATTGAACTATGGTTTTTTAATAATAACTTAAAATCTCACCTTTTCTAATATAATAATCAACATCATGTAATATAGAAGTCGGTATATATTTGCATTTCACGTACCCCTAAAAATATTCATAGAAATGACGTACTTTGAGAAAGAATGAGACCCCAGTTATGAATTCATGATAAATAAATTCGAATAAATGTCATAAAATCAAACAATTCACTGATCTGCATTTAATTTCAAAATTTAAAAATAAGGAATCAATTATTAAGATTTTTGAAATATCATTTCTGAAAAATGAATGTAAAATTACATTTCCTTAATATTTAATTTCTTAGGTTAAGGATCTCGTTATATGTAACTAAGCTTTATCTGTAATCTCTACATCGTCAGAAATATTATATTTCTAGTTTTGATGTTAGGTTTTATTTTGATATGGTATCAGAACAGCTTTTGTAACAATTATAATCATTTTATATTTCACTTAAAAGTTAAAAGTTTTAGTAAATAAAAGTTAATAATTAATGTGCTCATTAAGTATATATATATATATTATATATATAAGTAATGGATGTTCAGACTGATAGATTCTGTGAAAATATTTTTTAGCATTTCTCAGAAAGTAGTTTCAGTGAAAACATTGTCATTTTCTAAGCTTTTTATAATATTCTCTTTCTCTAGTTGTAAAGGGGTCACGTAATTATGTTAATCACTAGGACGGTCCCTTATTATAATTAGGTTACTTTTCAATAATTTTTAAGCAACTTAAATCAATAAGACAGTTTGTGTATCAAATTGAAAGGAGCTTGCAAACTATGAATTGAAGCATGAAATTCGTTTGTAATTAATTGATTTTATAGCATTATAATTTGAAATGATCGAGGTAAAAAATATAGTCAGCATATTATTCACCCTGCACTATATAGTACAGAAATCTGTAGTTATCTTTTTAAAAAGTGATATTTGCTTTTATATGCAAACAAAATAACGAATATGCTTATCCTTACTGACTTGAGATTCATAATTCAGTAATTTTAAAGTGATAAAGACAACTAAAATTTTATAAATTTATTTTTTATTGTTTTTGCACTAGATATTGCTTTTAATTAACACTATTTAATATCTTTATCCAATATCTGAGAAGAAATTAATAAATTTAAGATGATCCTTAATCTGAGATTTATAGTATATAATATAGGATTATATATATTTTAAATGATAAAGAGCTAGAGCATACATTTTCCATTGTAATTTGTTACCATTAAGCAATTGAGAATAAATTAGGACGTTATGTAAAAAAGTAGCACTGAGATCATTCAAAATTTATTTTACATTTTCCAATATTTTTTTAACATACTAGAATATATATTTCTTTAGATAATTTCACAAAATTGTAAAATTTTTTTAAAAGATGACATATAAATAAGAACATAAGTTAGCATTTTTATGTAAAATAAAATTTTCTTCATATTGCATTCCTTTCTATTGAATACGAAATAAAGTATATCTTTAAGGAATTAAAATAACGTGCTGTAATTGCTAATATATTGTGTTATTTGTATAACAAGAGTTTTTATATTATATTTATTTTATAAAATTCATTAAAATAACGAAAATAATTATTTATTTCGAATTTAAAAGAATGAAATATACACAAATTAGATTATTAATCCATATTAATTTTAATCAAAATATGTTTAATAAATAAAATTATTGCCAAATATATCATTTAAATATATGTTAGGATTTATCTTTAAATATATAAAATTTAACATTTTTTTCATTTTGCGAAACATTTTAAAAGTTTTAAATTTCCTCAATTTCTAAGCGCTTAAAATTTAAATTTTGTTTTACTTTGACGTTGCTTTGATATTTATGTCATTATGTGAAAAAATAATTCATGCTTTGAGAAGAAATTATTTATTTACTACAAAAATTTCAAAGTTTATTGAGCTAAGTTTTAGTACGCATACAGACTCTCATGCTGATTATTCTTATTGTGAAACTTTAACACGAGCACAATGCATGTAATTAGTTCATATTAAAATTTCGCACGAACGACGTCAGACTTGTACGAACTTATCTGACACGAAATATAAATCTCAAAATTTTCTATAAATTTTATATTTAAACAATCAACAACATATTTTGTTCCATAAATTGCAACATGTTGCACTAAACAACTGCTCAAAACGGAGCAGCAGTGTTATTAAGTACACACAACGGCTGAATAATATCTAATACTAGAGTTGATTTCTAACGTCGGAAATAGAGTGTTATTTCATTTTAACGACGTCAATAGAGGTTAGTTGAAAAATATCTATTGTACAAGGCAAGATGCAAAATATTTTGGATTTAATCCACATCACACTAAAGGGAAAAATAGAAGTGTCTTAGATTGCTATGTGAAACATAAGCAAGTAAAAATAAACTATTAGCAAAATTATATATGAAAACATTGAAACGTGTTCTCTAGGCTTCTCATTCTGTTACTGAGCGAAACAACCTTCACGGACTGTTATTGGTGTGTTCATTTATATCTGTTGTCAAATTAAGTCCATGTCTTTGAATGAATTAAGTAATATTAAGACACTCTAAACCTTGTATTCTAGAAAGTCAAAAGAGAGACATTAGGCCCATTTCTGTAAGAACAACAAACCGAAAAGCAATATTTAGCACAATTATAGATTTCATAGATAACAGCATCTTTCTCTGGAATTCTTTTGATATTCACCTCTGCGTGATAACCTGAAACAGGGATGTGGAGATTCAGTGTCCATCTCGGATCATTTGCGTGGGAAGAGCTTGCCTCAGGGTAGTTGCCTATTTGTTCAGGGAATCAGTCAGGGGAATGAAGTTGAAGGCACCAACATTAAAAACTTTTTAGGTTCAACTTGAAAATGTACATGTATAATATATTTATTTATATACTTTTATGCATTTATATATCCACATAAAAAGAGCTTTAGATTTTTCTATACAGGACCTCTAGGAAGAACTTCTAATGGCAGAAATGATGACTTCTAAAAGTCTCGACCTGATTGATGACTCATTGATAGAATTTTATTTTTGCATAGGTCAGGGAGCTAATGTGAACACCGAGAGCTGAAAATGGTGGCTGAGATCTTTTATGTTGCAAGCCTTCACTGGCGGAGGTACTCATTTCTGTTCTCTTATTTGCATTCCATCAATCTTTAACGAGTTATGAGACGTTTCCACTCCCATGCCATTCATTTCTTTCTTAAAACTCTAAGAAAAGAAAGGAAGTTAAACATTGAAAGTTTATTTTAAAGCAGGAGAAATAATTTCAAAAGATAATCAATCACAATATATATAACGATTTATTCATATGGGACTTTTATATAAGAACATTAAAAATTTTTATATAAATAGACAATGATATCATTGCAATTAAAGAATAGACATGGTTTCAGAGTAGGATTAATATGTTACTGCATATTACGCTTTAAAATGAAGATGCAGAAACTTGAAAATAAAAACCAGAAACAATCTCAAAAACACAAACTGTAATATAATTTAAAAGGCTTCTATATTTTGTTTTAGTTTAGAGCTAAAAAAATATTATATAGTTTGTCTTGCAATGATATTTTCATTAAATTATGATACTCAATATAATTTAAGCATTTTTAAAAATAAGAAATTAAGAAGATGAGAAAGATGCGAAAGCAGGGTGAAGTCTCTTCTCAAAAGAGAACAGAATATCGGGGGAAAAAAGTAAAACAAAAACAGAAAAAATATACTTATTTTGAAGTCATACAGATTATTTGTGATGGAATATTTAATTAAATTAATATTCCATGACTGATTCTTTATATAAGTAATTTTCAGAAAATTCATATAGTCAAGATCCGTCAGTTCACATCATAAGATCCTATCAAAATGTTGTAGTTTTTAATTAGTTTTTTGTCTAGCCTATAAAAAATAAACCAATCTTGTTTCTTAAAAAAAGTTGATTTACCATTTAAAGTAAATAGTAATAATACAATATATATTATGATGATTTACTATAACTTTTAAATTATAAACGATACATTATGCAGTGAGTATTTTAAAACGTACATTGAGGTGTGCACTGAAATAATGTGTTGAACGTGATGGTTGTAACACATATAAGTTTAAAAAATTCAACAAATCAATAACAAATTCACAACAAATCATTGTACTTTTATATTTATCTATAGAATTGATTTTATTTGGTATAATTTTTAAGTTCCTCTGAAACTAAAATATTATGAATTGAGGGGACAGCTATAAATCGTTAAAATTTTAAGTTTTAATTGTGCTCACAACAGATAAAAAGTTTTAGAAAAACCTTTGAGACAAAAAATGACTTAAAAAGTTTTAAAATATTTAATAAACTGTGAAGAATTTTTTTTAATTCAGTGCAGTGTGTTTTCTTTCATAGTTTTCGAATTGTACTTGAAAATAAATTTATTTGGACATTTCTGTGTAATAAATAAAATTTATAAGAAAACAAGTTATATTTTTGGAAATCATATGGTGATCATTTAATTGCTGAGAAAACATGATATATTTCTAACGATTTTCTTATACGTATTTTCTGTTATTTATTACAAAGTATTATATACAACGTACATAATTATTATTACTTATGCTTAGAGTATATTATTATAGGATTTAAATTGTATATGTATCAAAACATCTAATTTTATAATGAAATTTAAAGAATACGAAATAATAACAGTAACTCTATCATTACTATATTTAAGTCTTAATTTCTCTTCGGTTTGATTAGATTAACCGCAGATTAATTTTATAATTTTGTTCCAGGATCCCAAATCAAAATTTTAATTGACGCATAAAGGAGAATAAAAAGCAAAGATTTCTTAAAAATTGCTCACCATTCCTAATTTGTTTTTTATTCTTCAATTAATTTAGTTACTCACCTGGATAACAAAAACAGCAACTATTTGTTAAATGAACAATTTTTCAAGCTTTCCGTCATAGAGCATCCTCGACGTGATTTGGCGTGACTTGAACAAATTCTTTTGGCCCACCAGGCATATTTCTTAAACGGCAGTGATGACGATGATGAAATTCACCTGAAAGTGATCACATCCGTCAGGATTGTACATTATTGCTTCTCCAGTATTTGAGGGGTTACTGTATCAGTTCCATACACATTTTAGAAAAAAAAACTTTCCTTGTTTCAATTTTACACCAAATCACAAAATCATCAATTCACTTAAGAACATTTGTACTTTTGGTTAAGAAGAAAATAGAAAATCAAAAAGACAAAAACTGATATCACTAATACTGATATTGAAGCAATTAGTTCTAGTAGAGCGCGAATCCAGCATTCAATTCTTTCTAATATCATTTCATGACTTTTTAAGCGATACTATAATCGACTTAGATTACTCTATATGAAGTTTATTTTTGTTACTGTATAAGGAATCTGTAAGATTTTCAAACGTTGGAAAAGTATATGTTTATGAAAATAATCAGAAGAAAGTTGCTGAGTTGTAATACGAAGACTTTTCCACAAACTAAACAAGAAAGTTCTTGCCATTTTTAATGACCCGAAAGAACAGGACGTACAGAAGGTGTAGTCTATTGATAGTCGTTGAAGTAATCACCATCGGCATCCAGCGCGTTCTGCCAAAGTGTCTCTAGTTGTACAATTTCCTTACTGTAAAACTCGGAGGTTTTGGACGCAAAGAAATACGTGAGTACTTGGTGTAAGTCTACTTCATTGGTGAAGGATTTACCACGAAGATGATTGTTCAGGGACTGGATGAGTTGACAGTCTGATGGTGCAAGGTCAGTTGAGTAACAAGGGTGGCACAAAGTATCCCAACCAAGTCACTGTATGATATTCCTGGCCACGCGCGTGACATGTGGTCTCGTGTTATCGACCAAGAACATTACACTTTTGCGATTAACCAGTGTTGGCTCCTTCTGTTGCAATGCCTGTCACACACATTCCAATTGCTGTGAGTACAGGCCCGCAGTGACAGTTTGGTTTCTTTGTAGCAACTCATAGTGAACCACTTGACGACTAGTCTATCAGACAACAACTTCATCACAGGGGGACAATTTTCCCAGCCGGAATTTGAGAAATCAATGCCTTGCCATACGTTCATTCACAGCAATATCCCAAAACGCTTGAGATATTCGGCGACTTGATGAAGCTGCTGGATAAGCCCACTTTAGAGTCGTAAAGTAAACAACACTGAACGAGCTCCTTCGACATGACCATTTTTCTTCGCTACCGAACAAATTACGATTAATAAATGTGCGCAGTGTACCTGCTTTTATAACGACTGATATTCCTACTCTCGATTGACCGGTGTCTCAACCACGTCATACACTAGTTTGCATATTTATTCTCATTCATTCAATGTTAACGTGAAAATGGCCAAAACTTTCATGTTTACCTTATATATTTCAGCACATCACTCAGAAAATGCTTAGCATTCTTTAAAGCACATTCGACTTTCAATCCACAACTGATTACACACATAAAAACTGATAATCAGCAATGTTTTTTCTAAAAATCACTTTATCATCTAAACCGATAGATTTATAAAGTATATGCTATCAGTGAAACCTGCTATTTAAGGTTATATGCAATTAGATTTATAGCGTCTCTGTATATTTTGACATATTTCGTCATGACTGTGTTGCCTTGAAGGAGGATTTGATTCAAGCTTCAGTATCAAAAAGGGTGAAATTTGAATGTAGATATATTATAAAATTTCTAATTTTGTCGTATAAGAAAAAATCACACTCATTTAAGAAACATAGAAATAATCCGAAATTCTTTACAAATCACATATTGCTTACTCCTTAGCACCATATAATTTATGTACTGCATATGCAAATTGTTCTTTAAATAATGTATCGGAGAAAATCGAGAACCAACTACATTTACGAAACTGTTTATAGGTATGTATTTTTTATTTCAAATGGATTTATATATTTAAAATTTTATTAGTAATAATAGTTCTTCAGAGCATTAGAAGTAATTTTAAAATATATATTTTTAAATTTTAATTTTTTATTCAGTTGACAAGCAGAATTGTTTTCCCCAAAACCATAAAATTTAAAAATTAATAACAAAGGATATTGATTAATGTTATTTCATACACCAACATATGATACTAAAATCCATCATTTTCAAAAAATTTTCAAAAAAAAAATTAAGGGTACATATTTTTATAAGTCATTGAAAAGCATTACTATGTAAACTATTAAGTGTTTTTAATCCGTAAGGTATCTAAATTAGTAAAGCATATACCCCCTAATGTTTTATTGCTACGATTTTAAATGTCTATATTATCTGCTAATTTACACACCAGACATTAAAAACGTTAAGCGTGTGGAATGAAGATTTTTATTTCCTAGCACCGTAGGACAATGTTTATTTCAACTACTTATTTTGACATAAATTATATTATGTTGGTCATCAAAACAAACACTCCAATATGTACCATAAAGTTTTAGCATAAAATATAAATTCGAATAGAGATTTTGCTTGCAGAACAATATTGTCGTTATGCAAATTAGGAGAAAACTAATTGCAAATATATCTTAAAATATACATTCTTGGAAGTGTATCGAGACTTACGTATTTTTAAGCATAAGATATTTTACACATATTTCGATGGAAAGATATTTTAAATTATTAAAACTTGGAAATAAAGTATTAATCTCGTATATTTTTTTCATTTAGAATTCAAACTTTCTTCATAATGGTAAAATTTTACACTGATATTTTCAGATATAATCTCATTTAATGTAAATACTTAAAAATGGAAATTCTGTTCAAAATGTATATTTATCATCAATATGGGTTCGTTTATTTGGTACTATCTTTTTAAATGGAATTCTATATTGGATAAATTGAGTGCGTTCTTTGACTTTAAAAAGTTTTTTAATTCCGTATATTTCTGTACATTCACTAAATATAGAAAGCTTAAGTATAGACAATAAACAGCTTTTGACAGTCTATAAAATTGAGTAAACGATTTCGTATCATATAAATATATGTATATTTTGATTTATATTAAAATAGTTAAATTAACAGCTTATTTCTGTTGAAATTCAAATGTTGAAAAATATTAATAATTTGTTAAATGATTGGGGATCCTGTACTGAAAATATTTTAGATATTTGTCGAAAAGGAAACTCTCTGACATATATTAGTAAATTTATTGATGACGCAATATTTTCTGTGCTCCTATAAAACAAGTTGGTTGTGAATATCAATCTATGTAATGAGATTTTTCCTTTTTGTATAAGTTAAATTAGAAGTTAATTTAAGAACTTTAGCTAACAGCAAAAGTTATTAAGAATATTACACATCCTTTGCTACTAGCAATTAATTTGCAATATATGTTATATAAATAAATAAATAATATACAATTCATTTTAAATTAAAATCAACAAACTACGATATCTTAGAAAACACAGATTTTAGAAGAAATTTATTTGATTTATTTTGAACTGTAAACATTTTTCAAACATCATTTTATGCTACTTTTTGATGATGAAACACTTATTGATTTTATTTATCATAAATAAACTTGTAGTTACTATGCTTGACTTAAATTTTTTATTTTTATGAATATTTGTTTTATTCACACAAGCTTGCTATACTAATTCTATCACCATATTGTCGTCATAATGTGATTAGTTGATACATCCGAATATAAATTTACATGGGTCCTGAAGGATGCTTTTTTTCTTTTAATTTATGCTTTCTAATATTTTTTTTACCTTTGATAATAAATTAAATTTTAATGCATGAAAATTTATGAAAAGAAAGAAAATTTCAGTGAATAATTAATTCATGTGAAAGTACTTACGTGAAAATGTATAAAGAATTTTATAACAGGAAAACTTCACATTAATAAGCAAATTAAATATAATTGAAGAAAACAGTGATAATCCAATTAGAAGATTATTTTGCGACTACTACAATTTTATAAATGAAAGCCTTAAGAATTTATATAAGTTTTATAATATAAGGAATGGTAATGAGCTTGTTTTTATCTACAGAGATGAAAAGAGTAACAAAAAAGATTAACATTAAGTAGAGCCAAGAATTAAAAGTAGTACCGCGAAGGCTAAACAGAATTTTTTTATAATTATACATACAGTTTCTATAGCTTCAAAGTTAATTCAATTGAAGTTACATTATTTTAATGGATACTTAATTAATTTTTGAAAGTTTTAAATATCTTTAACTTTTGTTGTACAAGAAGCTGAGTACCTTCGATGAAATTTTAAATGGAAGTATTTTATAATAAAGACAATCGTTAATAAATCTGTTTGAATTGATAAGTAAGAAAGCTTATTTTTAATTTTTTGACAAATCTAGAAATATATTCGGATAAAGCACTTCCTGTGTAAAGGAAAAGTTTTTCATAAAATTTTTTGTAAGAAGAGGAAAATTAAACTACAAAAATAATGGTTGAAATTATTATCTGAGAGTCATGGCAAAGTTTTAAAAAAGCCATTCCAGATGGCTTTCATTTGAATCCAAAAATATGAATCGCATTCTCTATTCTACACAAGCCATAAAGGAATTCATATTTAATATGAAACAAGCTTGCTCTGTGGGAATCCTATTTTGGAAATGTGTAGATCTCACGAAAAAAACCGGAGTCTGTGCTGAGTACTGAAAGTGACTTTTATATTCCGAGAAAAATGGGATGGGGTTTTCTTTGTTGAAATACAGTTCCAAAAATATATTGCAGGATAGGTATGACTTCTGTCTATTTTATTTTTCTGAGGTAGTAATCACTATTTTGAAACCCTTCAATTTGTAGTAGATAAGATAGCTAATGATATCCAACTGCGCAACAGATACAATTCTTGACTTTTAACTAATATTGCATTGAACACTACATTAGAGATGAAGGTTTTTGCTTCTGCCACGTTTGATGAAACATGGCAGAAACAAACGTGGCAGATCATTACATTCTCCTCTCAAATGTAATTCATCAGATAAGTTAATTGTTTATCATCGCGAAAGATATTGGTGGCCTTATTATAGCCCGGGCTTCAAATTCTTAAGGGCAAATGATAAGAGTGTATCCTACACAGAAAAGATTTTGCACATAGCACATGATAAAAATTGTCAGCTAAAATTGGAGTCAGAAAAGTGAAAATATCAATTTTAGCTTACAAAACCATTATGAATGCAAATAATTTAATTTTTAATTAATTTGTTCACATTAAGGAATATTTTAAACGTTCATTCAACAGAAGCAATTTTTATATAACTAAAGAAATAAATACAAAAATTATAATATACTAACACTGGTCCAAAGGTTTTTCATCGTATAACATATCAGGTGATTGAAGAGAGTTTCTTAGAACATTCATTCCATTGATATTCATAGTATCTTCCTCTGTTCTGAATAAAGCTGATATTTCTTCAAATGTTTTATTCTTCGTTTCTGGAATTTTCTTGTATGTGAATGTCCAGAAACCTGCTAAGAACATCGTAAACGCCAAGAATGTGTAATTTTCAAATACTCTCTGCAAAAGAAAAATGTAGTACCCGCAATTAATTTCTATTTTGAAACAAGAAGTGTCGTTCGAAGCATGTACTGCAAATATTGGAAGTTTAAATCAATCGACTCACTTGCATTTGGGGAAAAACCAAGCCAACAACGAAATTAGCAAACCAGTTGACGGTGACTGCTATACTCATAGCTGCTGGACGTGGTCCTTGAGAAAATAATTCTGCTGTTATCATCCATGGAATGGGCCCTATAAAACGTTTGTTGTGATTAAAGCACTAGGACAGAAAGATTCTAATATTTTAATCATATATTGTCTCCTGATAATGATTGAAAAATCAAAAATATAAAAAATTAATTTTTTTATCTGTAACATCTCACCTGGACCCATGGCATAAAAGACTACAAAACAAAGTGTGCTAGCGACACTGAAGTATGCTATCCAATGGTACAGGAACTAGAAGAGAATATTAAAGAATGATAATTTATAGCGAAGTTTTAAAATTAAAATATGCAGATATTTATACTATATAAATAATAATGCATTTTTAAAGAAGAATTTATGAATATTTAAATAAATTCCGGCTTAGTTTTAAAAAAGATACTTGAAATAGTAAATTAGATTTTAAAAATGAAATGTAAGTCTGCCATTCACATAATTGAGAGAAAATATTGCCGAATTCTATAATATCAACTTTTAATAAAAGTGAGAGTAAGCCAGCAAATTTATATAAATCAATGTATTATAGAAAAATTAGTGAAAATTAATTAAAGTTATAGAACATTTTGTAGATAACTGAGATTCATATAGTACATCACAACTAAAACATTGCAGTTTCATTATTTCTAACCAAAGGAAAGAGTTTTAAATAAATATAAGCAAAAGAAAATAATTAGCAGAGCTTAATACAGATTTCTGAAAACATTCAATATTTATAAATCAAAATTACGTAAAAAATATATTCTATGAATTAAATATGCTTTATTTTCTTGACGAACAGTATTTGATGAATATTAAAGTAATAAGAAAGTTCATTTTTATTGTGACTCAATAGATGATTCATAAATACATAGTTATTTCAGAGGTTTATGATAAATTTTTTAGTGAACAGATTTTTCATTTAAGTGAGAATTTCACTAATCATTTTAAAGGTTAGATGAATTTACAATATTTTATAATTTCAAGCAAAAATTAAGTGAGTGAGTGTCTTTTTCTAGTACAAAATACAAAAAAAAGAACATACTGCGACAAAAAAAGCAAAAATTTATAAAGGATTCTATAATTATTTATGTACGAATAAAAACTAAAAGCAAGATAATATTAACTTTAATAGCGTTTTTTTTCTTGGATGAAAGAATTTTATGCATTAAAATACAGCTAAACATTATAGAAAACTGCTCATTTTTAAAATTTCATTTTAATATAAATATGCAACAATTTTTTTTGGAAAAATATAAAATCTTATAAATTGTTGAGATAATTACATCCATTAATAAATAATGGGAAAAAAACCTTACACAATTAACGATGAACCAGTAATATCGAGTAAAAAAGTGAAAGTATGAAGTAAAAAAAAAAAACAAGGTGGTTCGATCCAGTTCTTACTCGATCCCATTGCAACACCTAAGGCATATAAGCATGGTTTTGCCTTACTTTAGAAAAGCACTTTTTGTGGGTCCATCAGCAAGAGTGGTAGTGTCAAACAAGCTAAGCTTCAGTGGATGCAGTCGACTAACGGCGAACTTTGCTAATTTATCCAACTTTATAGAAATCTCTTTCCTTTGACTCTGAAGATAATGGAGCCCATTGATATCCATTTGTGTAAGTCTGCATATATTTTTTAACATTTCAAGCAAATTTTTTACTAAAATATAAATTGTTGTTTATTATGAAGAATTGTCTGTGCTAAAGTCCTGATGATGGAAAATTGTTGATCCAAATATATTCAAAAGTATTAAGAAAATTATGAGTATAATAAATTAATCTGATATTTTAATGATTTCTATATCTCATGAATATAATAGAAAATTGAATTCAAAATAAATAGTTAAATTATTTAATTTGGAATTCATCCTTTTGAAATTGAAATGTATGACGTAATATTAATTCGTTTTAAATTTTTTAACTATTAACATTTGATACCCTTTTAGATATCATTAAAATGCATGCATTGTTTTAAGCAATGTTTATATAGCAATAAAAATTAATAATTAATTAGATTTAATTTAAAAGTTAATATATATAATACGGCAATAACCAACAAATATTAATTCCAATGAGAAATTCTTACTAATTATGTTTTATCTAAAAGTAAATTGTAAAAAGATTTAACATTATTTGTATTTTTTGTTTAAATTTATTGTATCATCATTAAATTATATGTAAATAATGGATGTTATTTAACACTTATCAGCTATTTATTTTTGGTTTTTAATGTATATTTCAACATAATTAATGATAAATATTAAATGTTGCGTTTCATCTGATACATTTAAAAACGTTTTATTTCTACATAGATATAGTTCAAGAATATCATGAACACTGTTTGACTTTAATTCAGCGGAAAATTTCCTTAAGGAAAATTTTAATTTTAATTAGTTGCTTTGGTAGTTCGCTTGTAAGAGTGAAAGAAAAGGAAACTTAACTTCAACAACTCTATTAGCATTAATTAAAAATTCAATCCCATTTGCTATAATATGTATATTGAAAAAATTCTAATTGTTAAATAAAATTATTATGGGTCTGAAACTAACAAAATTAAGCTTAAATTTAATGGCTCAATTTGTTTCTCTCTACGATCATTTTGCCTGTAAGACTTAATTCGACTTCGAAGCCCTCTTCAAAGTGGATTCCAAATCACTGGAAACATTCAAGCTCATGGTAGGAACTGAGACCACCAACAGTTAAGCTGGAAATGGAGCGTTCAATTTCAGGCTTGTTTGCATTGATGATTGTTGAATTGAATTGGCATTTTTTGAACGACAATGTTACAAATATAGAGAGAAATTTATTTTAGAAAAAAATTTAAAATTTTTGCGCAATTATTGCACAGGTAAGTACTTAGGTTTTTCTTTATTATTTCGAAATCGTGAAATGCAACTGATAATTTTTACATACTTTACATAATAAAAACGTCGTTCATATGTTTTTTTTATATCTAGATCATATTTAATTTTAAAATGATCATTTAATCGCCCTCAAGTTTCAGATTCTAAAAAGAGTCAGAATAATATTCATTATTCCGAATTGTATTAATATAACATTCAAGAAATTATTTATAGAAAAGGAAAAGTACATGAGTAGCAACTTAAATTAATTAGTTAGTTAAAAAATTAACAACTTAAAATAAAAATTAATTAAAACCATTTTTATTTCGCATTGATTTAGTATGAATTATGAAATCAGAAATATCTCCGTAATTTGATTTTGGAAATATCTGAGCGTTACTCTTTTTATGAATCTGTTTGCTAACATATGTTAGTCTATCCTAGAGTTCACTTTTTTACATAAACGTTTAATCGTTAGGTACTTGTTGAGTTTTCCTACTTTGAATCATCAGAAAATTTACTAAAATTAAAATAAAATTAATTGTTAGAAAATAAATGCAAGCACTTAAAATTTGCTTCGTTTTATTAAATGATGTCTTGTATCACCAAACTTTTTTTTCCAATGCCCGGCTGAACTTTGGATATACCCATTCAGCACAGTAAGGGGCGAAGGTGATGGCATTTTTTAGTTAATGTATGGTGGTACGCTTTGTTTTCTGAGATTGATCAGTTTTCATTGTAGAGAATCTTCAAAACAATACATTTTTTTAAACAGAAATGGATAGACTGATTACATTTTCTCTTAATTTCTTTTCTAAGATAAAATATCTTTGGTTGTTTATTTTTTTTATTAGTTTTATAATGTAAAAGAAAAAGGAATGAAGAACTATTCAACCTGCGAGTTTTACAGTGACCTTGAGAAAAACTTCGAACCTAGGATGATGACCCTTCTTCAACCCCTTATTTTTTAAGCAAATATTAATCAATTTCTTCTAAAGAGAATATTTTTAAGGTTTTCAAAAACAGAAAATTAAATGATTTTTTTAATCAAATCAAAAAAGCAACTTCTTATCAATTATGGTATGGTTTTAATAAGGATGTTTGACTATACACCATAAACATAGCTTTAAAACAATTATAAGTAACAAACTTCAATAAGAAGAGTTTTCATGTTTTTAAAGAAATGTTGATACCATTTTATTGTTTACAAAAAAGGCTATTATGTGCGTATAAATACATCAACAATTAATTAAAATTTTGATTTGCTGTAAGATCTTTGCAGTAGGATAACTGTACACAAATTGTAGGATGTGTTTTCCTACACATCCTTATGTACAGTTTTTTCTTTTAAAAAGAAAATTTTTCTTTCTTGTTTTTCCTTGTGGGTTAAAATATGTATTTTAGATCTAAATCTAGCTATCTTTTAATATGAATGTTTGTTTTAAAAATACAGTTTTATAAACTTTCTATCATTTCAGTAATAAAGTTAAGTTAGCAATGCTTATTGAAAACTAATAATAAATGGATGATAAAAATTTACTTTAATTCACTTTCATTAAAATAATTTTAAAGAGTTTATAACATTTTAATATCATGAAACTTTATATATATATATATACATATATATTATAAATACATATTTTTTCAAAAAAATTCTTTAAATATATTTTCTATAATAAATAACTAATTAAAGCTAGCAATTTGTTTGTTAGTTATCTGTGAAATAGTAAATATCATTTCTTATCTTGAGTATAATAGGTTAATAAACAAGTTAATAAATTATGTATAAAATTGACGCATATCAATAATAAAAATGAATTTGAACATGAAAATTTTTTTATAAATACTGCCAAGATATTCACATACGGTAGTGAAAGCATTACCTTCACAAGCATAGTGATGGTAATGAAAATACTGAAGATGAACATGCCCCCGAGTCCATAAAGTTGCAATGTGCGCCTTCCTTTACGATCCATCAAAGGGATAGAAATTAATGTCATTATTACCATAACGACGCCGACACCGATTGTTGCATATTTGGCCGCATTTTCAGGGAGGCCAGCACCCATGAAAAGGCCTGTTGAATAATAAAGTACCTAAAAAGTAATTCTACTTTAGAATGCGAAACTCTAGTACTTATAAGTTGCTACAAGTAATCTTAAAATTTAAATAAAGATAATAACAAATAAAATTAATATATGCAGTGTGTATAATAGTATATATATATATATATATATATATATATATATATATATATATATATATATATATATATATATATATATATATATATATATAAGTTTTTATAATTGTATATTGTGTGTGTATACAAATCTATTTCGATTCTATCAGTATGTACCATTAAACATATAAGGTCTACTTCCCAACTTCAAAAAATATAAATCAATATGTCGAACATAAGTAATGTATAAGGAAACTAGTAGTTATTAATAAAAAATAAAAAAATATTTTATTTATCTGGTTATACAGAATGGTTTGTGTGTTTTATACTCAAATCAAATTCTATCCAATTCTAACTATGCGTTAGAATCTGCGCTTACAAAATGAATATCAAAAGTTACAAGAGCAGATGGAAGGGAAGACATGACTGACACAGAAAAATAAAGTGGAACATCAATAAATGTTGAAATATGACAAAGCTGACGATATTCTTTAAGCATATATCCTTGAACTATGCAGTAAATGTTTCTATTTTACAAGTAATTTTTCTTAACTATATTATGTTTGTGTGCCGTTTAATAATAAGTTGAATAAATTTAATCTTTTCCAAAAACAGTACATCCCTATTTTCGAGAAATAGAATGATTTTAAATGTAAAATTTCCAATTTACTCATAAAAAGAGACTAGCTAAATAAAATTTGATTTAAAAAAAATCCTTTTTCTGTTAATTTGAGCTTTAAAATTTTTTTTTTTTTTTTTTTTTGCTGTATAAATACATTTCTTTTTACGTAAAAGATAATTGAAAGTTGTTTCTTATCATAAAATTATCGACAAAACTAGCGTTAAAATTTTATCAATTTAAATATTAACACAAAATTTACTAAAATCTATGGTAATAATTTACTAAAATCTATGGTATATTCAGTGAGTGCTGTTACGTAGAAGTATGCTTCTCTTATATTTTTTAATTGCAATCTCCCCCCCCTGTCAGCAAATGGGAGTATTATCGGGAAAATAAATTGAAATATAAAATATGCTATATAAGATAAACAAATAAATATCTTTATCAAAAAATAAATAAATAAATAAAATCAGATACGATATTAAAATTTTTTTGAGTTTCTAAGGAAAATATTAATTGAATTAGCTTAATATATGATAGATTTCAAATTAGATTAAAGGTTCAATTTTATAATATGTATGTTGATAGAAATGAAAACATATCCATGATTCATTAAGAATCATAAATAGAATAGACACAATTATAGTTTAAATTAAAAAGGAAATCTCTTAATAATGCAACACACGTATGCTCACAAACTTATATCAACGGAAAATTTAAGCAATTTGCTTTTCTCAGTTTGTTATAAATTAAGTATTTTATCTATAATTGATATTACAGTTCCTGAAACATTAATCTTGAAATAATTTATTATATATTATTATCTTTAAAATGTTATTTAGCACCCTAAGCATTAATCTCATTAAAAATAGCGGGACTCAATTTATCCAGAGAACATAAATCGCAATTCCTAATCTCTAAGAAAAGACTTTTTATTGATATCGGCACTTATTTCTTATATCTTACCGCATTTATGCCTGAGAGTTGTTGAGTGAGCTGCATGACAACTCCTATTACTAATGGCAGATGGAGGGACCGGTTCTGAAGTAATTTCCACATTGTTATCTGCATCGGTGGTGGTTGAATGCGGAATTCTTCAGTAAAAGCCGTCTAAAAGCAAAGTGACACATAACATATTTTACTTAATGAAGCTTCTTGAGTAATTCTTATTCTATGTGGCACACAAATATTTATCTGGTATTACTGTTAGTAAGAAAATAGATAATTTTCAAGGTTTGTTTTGCAATTAAGTTAATGGATTTTCACTTCACTTTCAAAGATATCTACAATTTACCTCAGGCTCATGTAGTTGAGACCGATCTTCAGCTTTCATTTCTTCTATGTCTTCTTCCACTAAACTTGAGCACCTAAGTTTCTGCAAGGCTATTAACAAAAAACTTTATAACTAAAAAAACTTTTTTTTGTTTTAAAAGTGTTTTTACAGATTTTTTTCGAAAACTAAAATTTATATATAAGATAGCAAAAAAGTTAATTTACCTTCCCTTGCAAGAGACTCCTGCTGCTTCGAGATGAGCAAATATCTTGGACTTTCAGGGCATAAAGGAAGGATAAGAAGCTGTAAGACTGCTGGAATAACTGATATTCCTAAAATATTAATAAAGCATGAGAGATAAGCACATTAATCCACATCGAAATATTGTATAGTTAAAATTTAACAAAAATTTGTCCATTTTTTATTACTAAAGGAAATTTTTACTTATATTGTTTTAAATTTGTATATTTATATATGTTAAAATATAATAAATGTCTAGAGTAAACTTAAATTTTTTACATGTAAAGAATTTATTTTTAATTTCAAAAAGTTAAATAATATTCTAAAAAAATAATAATAAGAAGAAATATCAAATTATTTCTTTTTTAACTAACATTATATATTTTTCTGTAAAAGGCTATCTGAATAATATACTTGAAAAGTGTGTTTTCTAAATGTTATATCACTTTTGTATTCAAAAATATTATTGAATACAAAAAAGGTAAAAATAATTATAGCAACAGTTTAAGGTTAAATCCTTCATTTCATAAATTTTAATCGATTATTTATTTTGTTTCAACAGAAAAGAATAATTCATTAATAGAATTAAAGATTTTTCTGAGAGATAATATATATATATATATATATATATATATATATATATATATATATATATATATATATATATATATATATATATATATATATATATATATATATATATAACCTGAGTTGTTTATTAACATTTTCTGTGAAAATAATAAATATAACCGGACTCTATTTGATTATTTTTCCTTCATAATCCGAAAGCTTTTCACAATAAAGAGATGTAGTATAAATTGACTACATATAATTTTTAAGTTATAAATCAGTATTAATTCCTTATTCTTTTCCCTTGCAACAAACCTATTGATATTTTTATTGACAAAATAAAAGAATTTTCATAGTAATTTATGCAAATTTAATCTATCTAAATTATACAAACCGAAAAGAAAAGGCCATCCTCTTTCTGTACCAAGAATGGCTTGAATACCTAGCACCTGCGACAATAGAAGACCAATTGTAATTCCTAACTGATTTACGGTTCCTTAAAAATGAAACATATAAATTAGGAAAAATTAAGTGACAATTTAATAAAATTATTGACACAATTTGTATGAACTATGATTTAAATTCAAATATTTTATAAACAGTAACAGGTATTCTCACCTAGTCCTCCTCTTAATGTAAGTGGAGATATTTCAGATAAATACATTGGCACCAACGCGGTATTAACACCTAATGACAAGAAATAGTATATTAATTGAGATAAGCACGAGGTAAAAAGAAGTAAAATATGAATTCTTAAATTTCATTGCTCTTAAAAGAAAAATAAATATAATGAAACTTAAAAGTTATATTTCATCCAGTAAAAGTATTTTGAAAGTAAAAATGAGAAATAGAAAGACATAATTTATTATATTTTCTACAATCCTTATTATATTTAGATTCTATATTTAAAATTATTTTGATTTAAATGAATTCACATAATTAGTAATGATGAAATAGACACATTTTTTTTAAATTAATGAACTTCTCCAAAAATGAATAAAGCTATAATTTAAATAAAAACAATTTACTTAAGCAATTTAGGGAAAATTATCACAAGTATTAAAAGTTTTTATTATTTTTTTAATAATTATCAAAATTTCAGTACAAGAATCCTTCACGTATAATGCAAAAAGGCATTGAAAAATTATATATTGCAGCAAAATAAATTTTTATGAAAATATGCTACATTTATTTAAATTATTTCAAAAACAAAAAGTATTTATAATTACACGTTGTACAATTTGAATTTAGTTTTTTATTTTTATGTTCAGGATGGTGCAGTTGTATGTCAACTAAGATCTTCCTTTTGTCTCAAAATTTCAAAATAAAGTTTTAAAGTATATAATTTACACACACTCGTCTATTCATCTCAACAATTGACTTTTTAATGGTATTTATGTTATTATAATTTCATAGTATATTTTAATATATACAAATACATTTCAATATTACTTAGTTTTAAGTTCATTACAATTATTCCGGTATATTTGCGATACGAAAAGAAATTTTTATTTGTCTTCTATTTTCGAAGTACATCCTTTTTAAAACACAATTTATAAAAATAAATTATTAATAATAAAAATCAAGTATAATACTTATTTTATACTGTTACTTTCACTTTTATGTTGCTCTAAATTACATTAGAAATTAACATTACTTTTAAAATTTAATTTAATTTCTTTAGTAAAATTATTTTCATACTTTTAGTTTTTAAGTATCATTAAATACATTAATCTTATTAAAAAATTATTGAAAATAAATATTCGACTAAAAAATTCAGTAAATCACGTACCACAATTCATTCCAATTATAAGTCGACCTACAACAAGAATTTCTATACTCTGTGAGATTTTACTAGATCCCATAAGTGCAGCTCCAATAATTCCAAATCCATTATTTACAAGTAAACCTCCTTTCCTACATAGGAAACGAATATAAAAATTCAATTTATGAAAAAATATAATGCTTATATTTTTCCAAAGTAATGTTAATTTTTTAAGAATTCATAAAACATAACCTATACACATATCATATATTTTTTTAAAATATATCTTTAGATAAATGATTTTCAGTTTAATTTCTTTAGTAAAAATTTCAGTTATGATGATGTTAATCAAGAATATAAATCTAGCACTATATTAGTGGCGCTTTTAAAAGCATTATTGATAACATGAAATCTTTTTATTTATTCTCATCATGTATAAAAAATTATTTTAATATATGTCAGAAATATTTGTATATTATTATCCTGGTAAAGTTATTACATTTAAAAAATAGAGAAGGGAGAAAATAATGTCGTTTCGTTATCAATATTCGAAAAAATTTTTTGAGGATAATAAAGAGCATTCAAATATATATAAAATGACAGCTGATTGAAAAAAACAAAAAAGATGCTTGAGAATAAAAAAAAAATTCAGCTCATTTTAAAGTTTCATCTGATCTGTATTGAAAATGCTGCTTAAGTTTGTTTTTTCCTGAATTTTTATGCTAATTTAATATTAAGTATTCTGTATCAACGAAATTGTATTTAAATTGAAGCTGTTAAGATAAATATTTTAGCAATAAATTTGATGGGTATATCTTTTTTTAATATCCTGCTCTGTACGAATTAATAAAGTCAGGCTTATATTTTATGGTATATATTTTGAAAAATGATGAGCTAAGAAACAAATAAAAATGTAATTATAAAAATAAAACGATTGTAGTAATGTAAAAACATATGTATAACATCCATTGTACTGAGAAGTTTCGGATTATTTTAGCAATTGGAGAATAATTAATTTACAAAAATATGATATTTGTTAAGCATTTTATTTATATTATTAAGAACAATTAAAACTTACTCCTTCATTAAGAATAAATATGTAATAATAGTTATATTTTTGAAAATTACTATATCAATTTATTTTCATTAAAATTATTTATTATAGTCATTTAAAAAATTATGATCATCACACAGTTATAAAAAATCATCAAAAATAATTTCAAAAGTAATTCTGGTTCAATAATACATTACTTAACACTATTATTAAAGTTCACAGGAGCAATGCTGTGAAATATTTTACTTACCTTCCAAATTTATCAGCTAAGGATCCACCTATCATACCACCAATCATTCCTCCTATCGCGAACACAGATACAATCAATGACCACAACAAGTCACGAAAATCGTTCGAGATATCTGCTCCAGTCCGAGCTTTATAAACATCCTCGATGAATTTTTGAATGATCTGGAATGTTCAAGTGAATTTTACAGTTATTTTCTCTGGTAATGGTAAAGTAAATTGATTGATCTCTTTATGAATGAAATATAATATTTTATACCCTATCGCAAGCATTGAAGGACTGCTGAAGACTGAAAGTTACGGAAAAAGCAAAAGGTTGATAAAGTAATAAAGTTGTTTATTTACTAAATGCATCGTTTGTACATTAGCATTAAACATATTATCACTAAAAAACATAAAATTACTTTGTATCAGAACATACAATTGTTTTGTTCACAGAAAATGAAGTAGCTTTTAAAATGTTTAACCTAAATATTTAAATGAAACATTTACTTACACATAAATATTATTTCTATTGATTTTTAGAAATGTTTTTCTAGATATTAAATAAAAATAAATTTCTAAATATTATTTATAATGACAATATTGACATCAATATTATTTCTATTGATTTTCAGCAATATTTTTTCAGATGTAAAATTGAAATAAATTTCTAAATATATGATTATTTTTCAAACATTTCTAAAATTATATACAAGCAAAAATTATGAAATTGAAAATAATTCTTCAACTGTTAAGTGAAACTTAAATTGAAGGATCTGTATTATATTATTCAATAAGGATCTGTATTCTATTATTCAAAATATTTATTCAGTTTTATTCTCTAAATATCTTTGGTTGATAAATGTTTATTGTTATTAAACTAAGTTATTGACAGATTATCAGTCTGAATATAAAAATTTTGGGATAGAAATGATTTTTTCATACATTTTTAAGTATGCATTGAAAACTTGTTATGAAAACAAGTGCTATCAGTTATTTCATCAATCTTACTGAATGAAAGCCCATACTGTCGAAGTTTATCTTAAAATATTTCAAAATCCTTGTTTTGTTTTTCTTTTTAATAAATTTGATTAAATCTGACCATTAAAAACAAATGATTTTTTCCATATTACAGATTTATTAAACTGCCCCATCTACCATAATTTTTTCATTCTTTTCTAAAAATATGTATAAGAAATTCCCTTATTCAGGACATGTATAAATTCCATTTTCTTTGTGATCAAATAATATGCAATGTTAGATATGATTTTCGTTTTACTCCATGTTATACAATTTTAACGAAGTTTCTAATATGGATATTCCTTTAAAATTTAACCTCTTGAATTCAAATTGAAAATTTTTAGATAAATTTTATTTTGAAATTAATACACACACACACACACACACACACACACACACACACACACACACACACACACACACACACACACACACACACACACACACACACACACACACACACACACACACACACACACACACACACACACACACACACACATATATATATATATATATAATCTATTCCTTACGCGACAGCATAATGTGGGTCAAATATTTAAATATTTGAAAAGAACTTTACTTTCCTGTTAACAAGTATATGTCTGCATATATATATATATATATATATATATATATATATATATATATATATATATATATATATATATATATATATATATATATATATATATATATATATATATATTTCAAATATTTGACCCACATTATGCTGTCACGTAAGGAATAGATTAAAGGTTGAAATCTATTTAAAAATGTTTTGTATATATATACTGAATATAATGAGTTTCGAATATTTTTCATAAATATAAACAGTTATCAGAATTACTGACTCGCAAAGTTGGAAACCCGAAAAATGCAGAAGCACCGAACTCGACAGATATGTAGGCTGTAAACAGAAACACAAAACTCGTCTACTATTGTTCGACAGGTGACTTAGAACACCTCAGGTGATTTCAATTTTGAAGAATTGAAGTCACCTGATTTGTTCAAAGTCATGGTTATTGCCATCGTTTAAGCCACAAAATTACCATACTTTTAATCTATATTAAACTTTATTAAATATAAGTAATCACAATTTTTGTTTGAAATTTATATTCTAAAATTTTTGAGGTGCCAAATTTGAGAACTCCAAATTTAGAAATTTTTATTTGATGTTTCACTTTGTTTCTTTATTCTCTGTGTACGATTCGATCAATACGCAAAATAATTTCATTAAGAATTATTTTATGTTATAGTCGCTTTATCTTTTTGAAATTAATTTATTTGTTCAAAGATTTCATTTAACTTCGGTATTATTTCTGTATTTATTATAAAAATAAAAAGAATGTGCTTAATGTTTGATAAGAATATGTTCTAAACTTATATGACTATAAATAAAAGGAACTTTTTTGCATTGTGTTTCAAATTGTTTTTATAGAAAGTCTTCTTCTTTATGAAATTTAAAGTTAATGATGTATTTTAAGAAATAATATTCTTAAACACAACAATCGATGAATCAAATTGAAAAACAATAAAAATTTTTTACCTTTTGGGGAGCATTGATGACACCTGTATTGTAACCGAATTGAAACATCCCTAGGACGGCTGCAAATATTGCAAACACTAGCATGCATGTTAAGCCCTAAAAGGAAAGAGCATCAAGTTTTGAGCAGAAATATTAAACATGAATGAGATAATTTATTGATACATCTATAACTAAGTTCAAGATGGGTTTTAAAGAAATGAAACTTAAATAAAAAGTGATTAAGAACAAGATAATTCATAAATTCTATAAACAGACCTAATACTGACAATTGCTGAGATCTCGTTTACCACAAACTATTACTATATGTGCCAATACTGAAAGACTATTTTATGAAATTCTAACAAGCAATCAAAGCTCTAAATATCTTGTAATTTGCCATTAATTGAATACGTTCAAGTTTTTATTATTATAATAAGCAAAGTACTTTGAACTATCTATTAATTGTGTTCTAAGGTTCTAAATTTTCGAAAAAGTGTTGAAAATACAAGTTTCATCACTTTTCTGAAATTTCACAGCCACATTCAAACTATCTGAAATTGAGATAATTTTCCACTGTAAACCAAATAAAAACAATTCAACAGCTTATGTTGACCCACATTATTCGTCGTTTACTACATATAGATCCACGTTTATTGACTAAATTTTCTCTTTCTTTGTCTTCATGTTCCTGTCGCAGTCTTTTTTGCCACTTCAATATAAACAGTATAAGTTATAATATTATATTTCAGTGTATCAATTATAATAATTTAACGTACTTATTCCTATAACCTAGACTGTTTGAATTTCAGGAATGTTTAAATACATGGTATCATTTAACTTTATTTAGTCAAGAATTTTTTATTATCTAACCAAGATTATTGTTTGTACAAAATTGCTCATAAACTTGTCATTATCTAAATACTCAAATATTTATTATTATTATAAAAGTACTGCAAACCGACTATTAATTGCAATTTGTGCATATATATGTAACATACTAATTCAAATAGTTTATAATAATTCCGTTTTATGAGTGCGTGGATTTTATGTTGTATTAGAAAATTAAGAATTTCTTATTATCTAACCAAAGTTATTGTTTCTCCAAACAATTGCCTATACTGTATAATATTCTTTTATAATTGTATCCCTTCCATCTTATGAACTCTGAATAAAGAAAATATACTGTAGTGCAAACTTGTGTGGAGATGTCGGTTGAGACCAGATAGATGAATCGCAAAATATAAAAATTGTTTAAAACAGAAACTTGTGTAATTTTTAAATATTCTAAATAAAAAAAATCATAACAAACAGTGAGAAGATAAATTATAAGGTTTTAATTGGAAACATCTGTTTTTTTTTTTTCAATATAAACATTAAAATGCTCCTTCTGGTGCAGCAGACACTCGTGTCCAAACTTTCAGAGTCTTTTTCCTATCTTGTAGTTAACAACTTTTCCCGATTTTTTGTTCGTGGAAAGATACTTGTAATTGTCATGCGCGAAAATACAAATTTCATCACCATCTCGAAAATTCAGAATTACATTCATTGTTTTACAAATCGAGATAAATTTCCAATGTATCTGATAAAAAACAATTTAACAGCTTTATTTTGTCTCATTTATTCTCTGTTCATTACATAGATTCACATTTATTAGTTGGATTTTTCTCTTTAATTTGTATTCATGTTCTTGAACCAATCTTCGCTATGATTTCACTGTAAATAGTATAATATTTTAACAAACATCTTTGAATAAGACAATAAAATATTAAAAATATTGAATTTATTCTCACGAATTTTTCATTTGCATCAGATATGAAGCATCGCTTCTAAGTATATAGATTTAAGATGATAAATATCGAAAATATATCATGTGCTAGTTTTGAACTGTGATAACTATTATATCAAATTAATTAGTTATTTCATGGAAGTTTACTATGAACTCATATACTATAATTAATAAATGCAATTAAGTTTATTTAATGTTGAGGAAAACTTTTAGAATTTTATATAAATATTATAAAACAATGTATATTCCAGTTTGTTCTAAATTGATTTTTGCCGATTTTTTAAAATGATATAATGTGTTGCATCAAGCTTATTATAATTGTTTTATAAATGTAATACTCATTCATACCACTGCATAAAATGTTTTAAAATTAAAAAAAAAATTATTTCACTCATTTTATTAAGAAATTTTATTTCACTTATTTTATTAATTAAAATTAATATTTTTTATTTCACGAGCAAGTTCTTTTTCATAGAAGATAGCTTGGTCTAAGTATTTTTTGTGATTGTTTTTGATTATTTGATTGAAAATTTAAAGGACCAAAACTATAATAAAATCACATAAACATCATTAGGATTCACTAAGTTTAATCAAATCATAGTTTTTGATGGAAACGAACTTACTCATGACGAGGCAAATAAAACTGAGTTCACATTAAAG
The DNA here is from genome assembly GCA_037975125.1 of Latrodectus hesperus. Taxonomy (NCBI): domain Eukaryota; kingdom Metazoa; phylum Arthropoda; class Arachnida; order Araneae; family Theridiidae; genus Latrodectus; species Latrodectus hesperus. The sequence goes on along the minus strand of CM075854.1, from coordinate 47,313,949 downwards.
TTGAAAAAAAATGTTATTTAAAATATTTTAATTAGTGCATTACTCACTGAAACGGTAGCTGCCAAACTAAGTAATAAAAGAAATGAGAAGTTTTTATAAGACATTGAGGTAAATGCATACATACTTAGTATTCAAAGCACATGTGAGAAGTAATTTGAATAAATGCTATATTTCTTGCATTATCTTTAAACTGATAACGACGCCCTCAGCACCAAGTTAAAAAATTAAATAACTATGACTTAATGTCATCAACTATCTATGCAAAAAAATTAATGAAAGCAAATTAGTAAGAATGAGAATAAAAAAATAAGTTCAGTAGAGTTATTACAGTGTTTAAGATAAAAGATAACGATATCACATTTGTCGTAAATTAGGGTATAATTTAAAAGCCTGAAATTTATATTTAAGCTATTTATTTTTCTCAAAACAAAATAAAGATGATAAGAAATTTTATACCTGATTTTTGCAAGAAATGTAAGAGAAATATATATTAATTTACCAGTTATATAAAATGCAAACTTAAAATATTTTATAAAAATATGATGCTTATTATTTTATTGTAGTAAAAAAACAAAAATGTTTTTTTTTTACATTTTGTTAACCTTTATGTAAATTACAAATTACAGTACGAAATTTTAATGATTATCAAAATTTTAGCAACCAGATTTATAAGCGGTTATTTAATTCCATAATTATTTATGATAGCTTTTATAAAATAAAAATATTCAAATTGATTTTTAAAAATTATTTGCAATTTAGACAAATTTTTTAATTTAGTTTCATTCATGAAATCTAAATATAAGACTATTTTTAATCTTGTTTCAATAAGTTCTGTCAAACACGAATGTAGCTCGTAAGAATATTCATGGAATAATAAATATTTTCTTACGTTTTTTTTTCTCTTTTCATGCAATATAATTAATTTGCAAAATATAAATAACAATTTAGTTTATTTTCTTCTATTTAACATGTCTATACTGACAAGCATATTAAAATACATTTTTTTCTAATAAAATTTGTATTCATTTATTTAACTTGATGTATAAACACCTTTACATCAGTTTGCATGTGATGAAAAAGTGCTTATACATCTAAACAGCATAATTTTGAAGTGAAACCAAATCCTTTCATCGCAAAGAATAGTTTCAAAGAACTACTTTAATCTGAAGTTATATGTTCAAGGCATATAATTATTCAAGCTAATTCATTTACGCAAGTAAAATAATTTTATTTATAAATACCTCAGGACAGCAGGACATCCTCGATGGCGCTGGAAGATACTCCAGCTCAGGAGTCGACACCCTGGCCACTAATTCTACATCCTCTCCTAAAGAAGGGATTTTGTAATCAATTTTTTATAATAAAATAAAATAAAAATATTGCCATAGATTAACAAAAATAAGCCCTTTTGTATCCAACACCCAAATTTCCTTAAATATTTATAAATTGTTACAATTTTCTGTAGCCCAAGATCATCATTTATTCTGAGATATAAATTAATCTTGATCACGCTCTACTTGGATCATTGAGTTCTTGTGATAATTATTCAGCCGACAGTCTGTAGAAACTAAAACTTGAATCAATTACACCAAGAATCCATTATATGATTTGAACTGATAAATATATTTAATATTAGCATAGTACATCCATTAGAAGAGTTAAAGTAGAAAAGTTCTGATTTAAATTAGTACAATTCGAATTAGAGAATGATATATATTTTTGTTTTGTTTTTTTTTTGCTGTGTGTAATAAAATTACACTGGAACTATGTTTTTGTTACCTTTGAAAAATTATGCTTGCCAATTTTATGTATTCGTAATTTCTTGAAACCGTTCACCTTTTACAGTGCTATTTTTGCTAGTATCGACAAATAATGCTTTTCAGTTTATGAACTTTAGAATTTAAGGAAACTATAGGGTGTAGAAGAAAAATACTAGCAGGTGATACTATTCTTTAATAATGTATTTCGACATTATATTCATGAATTTGACATACTTATCCTTTAACGGGCAGATGTCATTTAAGAAATCTTCTTTAAAAGTGTATATGTCTGAAAAAATTTATAAATATTCAGATTTATTTATTCATCTTATGGTTATAACCATTAAATTGTTTATTCATTTATAATTTTATATTGCCATGCGAATTTTTATGAGATAAAAGGTACCATCTCTATATATTGACTTAAATATTGTGTGAAGATCGAGTTTTATTAGTTTATATTTTCACAAAATAGTATAATTTAACTGAAAAGCATATTTTCAAATACTTAATATTAAGATTCTTTTTCTTATTAATACAGTTATTAATGGAATTATTATCTTAAAAATGACACATTGTTGGCAGCTTTTATAATATTAAGAATATTTGGAATAGTAATGCCAAACGTTAAAGTAAAGGTTCTATAAAATTTTTAGAAGAAATGTAAAATCATTTGATTTTAGTTTTCTTGTCATATGTTAATAAAGCACTTTTTGAGCTATTCTCTAAAAATGTTTTTACAAATATAAAACATTAAACATAGTCAGCAAAAGAGCCGTAAAAAATAAACGTATAAATTATTGAAAGTACTTATTTCGTGGAATGAGTGCATTTTATGTTTTAAATGAAATATTTAAAACATAACTCAATTTTTTCATTGATATTTTAAAATTATTTTCAATATGATACTCATGATTGAATAAAATAATTTTAATTCAAATCAATCAATAATTTCAACTATGAAAAAATGTTTTTGCACCAAGTATTGTAGTAAAGTATCTCAACTTCTGAAATTCTTCTCTTAAATAATTCGAATACATCAAAATAGTACTAGGATTTCTTAGGAGTGTAAAATAGTTTGAGAATTTTTATAAGTAAGACACAAGTAATAAGAGAAACTCTAATCAGCTTAGTTGTGAGGATTATCAGAAATATGGGACATAGTTAAAACAAATTTAAAATATTTGAATGCACTTTGATAAAGCCCAAACTTTTACTTCAATAGTCATCTACCTCGGGTGTGAAGGGATGAAGTGGTTCGAATAAACTGAACTGTTCGTACTAGTTCCCGTTAGTTTTTATTATTATTTATTTATTTTTTGTCAAAAGTGGTGTCACAGGGTCAAACCCAATTTTAAAAAAGCAAAAAAACTAGAAAGTTTCATAAATTTTAATAAATTGTTACCAAAAACATATAATGCAATTTTCATTTTCAATATAGAAGACTTTTCATGAATATATGAAAATACAGCTTTAAAAGGATATTTTAAATAAGTTTTACTTAAAAGAGAAATTTAGAATTACTATAATAAAACATTTTTAGTACCTTTAACAGTAAATTGTATGAATCGTAATGTATTCAACAGTATCAAAATGTTATTTTTAAATTATTAAATTGAAATATCAATTTTTCTTCCGCAATCAAACTTTATGAATGAAAAATCACTATAGAAATTATATTTTTTTCGCAATGCTCAATGGAATATATAATGAAAATGTCTAACAATTTTAATGAATTTAATAGAATATAAAATCAATATTTCTTTTTTCACAAAATTCATTTTTGAATTTAATTTTTTTACATTTTTTATCTGTTCCTCTAACATATTTAAAATAATAAAAACTTGCTTATGCTTTCAGTAAAATTTAATTTGTTAATATATTTCTTAAACAATAAGGGAACATGTTTCCCTTCTCAGTAATAAATTTTATATGCGACAAAAATTAAGGGTATGATTAAATCGGATAAGTTAGTTTCTCGATTCTTATATCATTATAAGCTTTTTAATTGAATATAATTCCTCTTTAAATATGTTATAAATAATTAAATACCATAGAATGTATTTTGATCACTTGGATAGGTTTTTCAGTTATACACCCGATTCTTGTTTTGTCAATGCGGATGATCGGCATGAAATGTTAATTAATTTCCGTATTCTTGGTAATTTGTAAGGTTCTAATATAGTTTTATCCCCAAAATAATTAAAATCTATTATTAATGTATACATTTTATTGCATGAGGATTGAGATGAAAATTATGATTAAAAACTGGGCCACGAATACTGAAAGGCGAGAAACACTATCTCAAGATGATTTATAAATGCATCATATAATTTAAAATTTTTTATATAAGCTTTTTATATAAAATTCTAATGTTAGAAATTAAATATAGCTTATTATTTTTTGTATATTTCAAATGGACATTTGTAGTATGACATATATTAATCTATATTCAAAATTTATTATTTTTCAAAAGCAGATAACTATTCAATGATATTTTAATTTGATAATATTTTTCAAATAAATATAATTAATTCTTAAATGAAATTTTTCTATGTATTTTGAAGTGAATGAAACAAAAAAGTAACGAAAAAACTCCAAATCAAGTAATTCGAATGTAATATCTGAAAAAAAATTTTTTTCTATAAAGTTTAAATTTTTCTGAGTATTCAATTTTCAGTTTATTCTTGCGATTAAACTATTAAAGCTTTAAATTTAATTGAAAACTTAACTTTTGTGTGCAAAATAATTATTTAAATATTTTATTATTACACATTTTTATGATTGAGATGTCAGGATGCTTTCAACTTTATAAATACATCGGAAAACAATTATTTATATTTTTTATTGAAATATTAAGTTAAATTAAACTGATTTACTTCAATTAATGTGTATTTAACTCTCAAAATTTGATTAAGTAAATAAGTTGGAAATAAATTTAAATATTATATCATTGTTTGTATAAATGAAAATTGCAATACAAATAAAAGGAATAAAACTTTTTAATTTAAATTAGAAGAATATAGAAGAATATAATTAATTGAGAGTATTTGAGGATTAGGAATATTGAAAATATTAATAGAGAAAGTATTAAGGATAATAATATACCAGAAAGTCATCTAAAAATTCTTGTTTGAAAACATTATTATCTATGCTCTGTTAAAGTCTTTATTTTCAGTTTATTAATAGTCCCAATTGTTAAAATAGAATCAATAATTATATTTCAATAGCATTCATTGTTAAGAATTATTGAAAAGGTCATATGATTTTGAAATTTTCAGTCAAAAATAGATATCATGTATTTCTCAGGATGAAATACTAATATCCTTTCTCTTTGGATATTATTTTGAATGCAATAATAATTTGGACTAAAATTTGTATTTTAAATTTGCCCTTTTGGATATTGTATTTCTCAGCGTTGGACCACAAGCGTCATATAATATTTTTATCTATGAATTCCTCACACTAATTAATTAATTTTTCTTTTGGAATTTCATATCACTAATTAGTTTATAAATTCTTAAGTAATAGTTAATAATATTTCATAAATAATTGTCCTTTAAAATTGATATTAATAGTTAAAAATCAATTGAGTGTAATTTGATCACATGTATCAATTTTGAACATCCTTTAATTCAATACTTTTCGATTAAATAATCATCCACTAAAATTTGTGAATTTATGTTGTTTACTGTATTTAAAAGATTCGGCTATTACTAATCATAATAAACTAAACTCGTTTATTTTATATTAAATATTAATAAAAAAATACATTCTCATTAAAGAGGTTTAGAGAGAGAGAGAGACTTTTATTTATAAATACGTAATCACATATGAAATAAACTTAACAAAGAGTTTTGTTGATAATGATTTTCCATAAATTTATTGTATTTATTAAAATTGATTTTTATAAAGTTAATTTAATATTTTTATAATATATTTAATAAAAAATTAATTTATTTTTAAAAGAAATACAGGATCTAAACATGCAATTATTTCCACGAGTTTGTACAAATATCTCCAACAAATATTACATCGCTTGCATAAACTATAAATGCCTTAACTATATTTTAATCATAATGCTGATTTCATTACGTATTAGGGTTGCCATAGAATATTTAATGTAAGCCTTCTCTATCCTAATTATACTCATGTATCTCATTTAGCTGACAAAAAATAATTTCTCTTTCTCATTCAGAAAATTAAATTCATACACAAAAAAATGATTGTGCTTCATAATTCTTATATATGTGAGTTAAAAATTATCACAGGAAGTTAAAAAGAAATGGAGCTTAAAATTACTATTGAATATTTTCTTTCAAAAAATAGATCATAAGCGCTTACTAATAAACTTTTAATGACATTAAATTGAAACGAGATTTTCTGAGAAAGAAAGTTGTTTTTTAGTTATTAAAAGAAAGGGAAATCTTAATATTCAATGAATTGAAGTTTCTGTGGAATTGGATCAAGATATGAGAAATGAAACGTTTGAGACATGTTTTAATTAAAAGTCTTGTGTTTAGTAGTAATAAGTATAAAAATGATTAAACTTCCAGAGTTCTCGAAAATTAAAGATTAGAATACGAAGAAAAATTTTTAAATCTGATTAAGACGTTTAACTATTAACACTAAGAGAACACTGTACATATATATTTATATATAATACATTCATATTATATATTATACATATGTAAGATCGGTAGTATACTGCTTACTACTTCCACACTTACCAGATTTGCATTTTCTTCCACAAGGGGGCAGTGGTGATTCATTTTCCATTTCTTCCACTGCATCTGATCTATTCTGTATTAAACTTAACAAAATGAAATAATAAAACGTTTATAATATTTCAAAATAATTCATTGACTTATGTAGATTATAAATAATTATGGAAGCAAAACTAAAGAACGTACTACATGCAACTAGTGCTATTATAAAATATTTTTGTTATCATGCCTACATTTTTGTTAGAGAAATTAAAATTTATAATCAAGCAAACTAACTACTAGAATCTTCAACTATTTTTAAATATTATTGAAATATGAAAGGAATTAATTTCTGTTTATTTAATAAATTTTTTATTCTGTTTTCATTTTATTTGTTGAAAAATTATGACAGGTTAATTTTTTTCAATTGTTTTTAATAATAGAATGTGCTTTTAACATTATATACTTTTTGTTGGAATAGTATTCCAACAATTAAAACAGATTCCCCATATTTCATACGTTTGTATATAAAGTGTAATTTTAGATTTTACACTTAATTTTATCTAATTACTAAATATATTAATCAAGCGAAAATACTTATTAAGAAAGAACAGGGGGAATTTTATTTGAAACGTGTTTTATGATAGAGAGTTTTAATATTTAAGAGCCTCTTTCCAACCATAAATCATTCTTCTTTTTAATTCGCTTTTCCCAAAAGATTTCTAGCTTTCCTATTGACCTTTCCATCGAATTCTGGTGTGTGGAATCTATATAGAATTAAGTATCTAGTGCGTTCGCATTTAATTCCAAAAAATCGATTCACCCCAGACTTGGAACCTATGTCAAGTCATCTTTGGGAAATCGATAAAGTCTCAGACATACCACACTAAACCGCAATGGATTGAAAGATATCCTTAAATTAATGGTCTTTTCTGCTTGGATCTTAATTCTCCCTGAATTTTTCCTTTTTATAGATTAGAAATCACAGTAAATTACATCAATTCGTTTTCGGGAAATCTTGAAGATAATCTGACATGCCCAAAGTTTGAGTCGCTTAAGTTTTTCGTAAATTGGTATTTTATATCTTTTATGATTTATGATTTAAAACTACTTTTCTTAGTTCATGAATAAACTTTATAAGAGATCCTTATTTACAAGTAAATGAATAAAATACTGCTGAATAAATAGCGATTTGACTAAACTGAGAGGAAATATTTTTGTGGCTTGACAGGTTTCCAGAAACTATTTTTGTAACACGTTCAAACAAAATCAAATGAGAGACAGTGAATAAGCAAATTCTTTTCAAAATCCATTGTCATGCATTTAAATTCATATGTATCAGTAGCTAAGGAAATAATGTTTAACGAGAAAGAAGTTGACAGATACAATCTGTGAACTTGCCTGTAATTATTGATGATAAGTAAATATGAGGCTATTGTTTAATTTGTTTTCCTAATACAAATCAATGTAACATGTTGATGAAAGTAATTATTAAAATAATAATTTTTCTTCATTGTGCGTGAGTGTGTGTGCTTTCACATTCCAAAAACTGATAAGTCATTATTAATGAATGACATCAAATAAATTCATATTTCTTCATAAATAAAAATAATGTGGTTTACTTTGTAAAATGAACAACTACTAAAATACATTGTTTAATACAAAACAACTGCACTGTGAAGGAAAATTAATATAGCTAAACCTAACTTATTTTATAATGAATTATTTTGAAAGAATGAAATAATTTGTTGAAGAGATTAGGCAAAATTAAAATAATTTGAGATAATGTAAAAATTACAGGTTTATATATTTAGCTCTGTCAGCAATTGAACAGCAGAACAAATATGAGTCAAGAATCTTTCATTACATATAATAACTTATTTTGTAGCAAATGCAGCTCAAATTCTAATTCAAAATTAACCCATGGTTTTGTTGTATAGCATCCTGTTTGTACTTCAATAGGTAATAAGGTGTCTTCAATAAATTAGGAATAAAAAATCAAACAAGGCAAAAAAAGGAAAACTTGTTTCATATTGATAAAACATAATACCTCATTCACTCTGTAATTGAAATATGGGTTAATGTCTGAGATAAATTAAATTTTATCATTGTCATTATAAATTAATTCCGATTTGGTTATCTTCATTTTCATAAATACTTGGTTTTAAACTATATGAAAGCACAACTCCAACAGGATATAAGGTATTGTAAGCATCTTTAATCTTAAATAAAGTAATAAATATCCGAAGACATGAAATATTAGCAATGTAGTTATAAGTTGTAAAATATAGACAATGTGAAAGAATAGGTTGTTTTGGAAATAATATTTTTAGTGCTGACTCGAAAAATGAAGGTAAAATATTCGTGATATTACAAACAAAAGATGGATTTTTTAAATTCATCATTCTTTTTCGGCTTTCTCGTATTAAGGAAAATAGATAAATTTATGGTTCAAGTTGAAGTTAAACTGATAATTCGTTATGCATAAATGTTATTCGAGGCTATGTCATAACATATCTGATGTTCTGACATTATAAATGCTGTTTTATAAACTACAACGATTAAAATTTGATTTTCTGAATACAAATGAATATTTATCAGTTGTTCGTCTTGTTTGTATGATATTTGGGACATTCGGATATGAATTTTACGAAGTTTCAAATAATAGCTCATCTGAATACGAAAAGTGAAACATATTTGCAATATATGAAAGAAAAACTAGTAATCAGAGCATCATGGATCAAGTAGTTATCCATGGTGTTTCTAGTCTAATGTCCTGAAATTCAACTCATTTGTATAAAATTTCATATTTTAAGTTTGGTTTGTTAAATATTTCCTTCAAAGTGCAGAAATTTTATTGGCTTTCAAAATATCATGTGTCAAAAATATTAATTATTTAATTTGTCCCGATATTTTTAAATTTCATGACAAGGTGGCTACTAAATACTTTTATGAATATAAATTTATTTTTAATTTTTAGCTATTACACACATAAAGATGAAATGATAGAGTTCAATGTTTACGCACAAATTTAATCATTCGAATAAGAAATTTTTTTCCTCGGTTATAGAAATTAATCTGGGACCTTATTTTCCAATACATCATGACTTAAAAAAGTTAAAAATAATATTTTGTAACCTTCATATAAAATAGTAATTTTATAAAAATTAAAACTTGTGCATAGCTTAGTATTATCATTGGATTTTAGCTTCTCCAAGATGGAATAGTGTAAAAAGTGTGTGTATGGAAAAAATGGTGGCTATTTTTTGTCAGATATGAATTGTGAACTGTTGATCTGGAGCCAAGTCTGTGTCAATTTCCCTATTTGCAAATAGACTGAATTTTGCTGAAGTTGCAAACTATATTTTAGGAAATGATCTGCTATTGTCGAATAATATATTTATTTTTAAAACTCTTTGCTTATAGCATGCAGAATCTATTTTCATTCACTTATCTCAATGAATTTTAAAAGGAATTTTTTTTATCTAAACTATTATAAAGTTGTATTTTTGAACAAGTTTTAGCATTTTCTGATTTGCAAGATTTATTATTTTCTTTGATTATTTTCTGATTTATAAAACTGAAATAGAATGTCATTTATATAAAAAAAATTTAATATAAATAACATTCTATTTGAGTTAGTAACTTTTTTCACCAAAAGTGTAAATTTTACTATTTTTGGTTTTATTATGTTGTGAAAAATTATGTGTCATATTTATAATCATTTTATCATATGTGTTAAGTTAAAAATTTAATTTTTCCCTAACGATATTCTCATAAATTATTGCTATTATTAACAATAGTTTTGCCAAAATGTTTGATTTATACATTGTACTTTTCAGATATGTTACTTCCCAAACATTGTAGATTTCTGCAAATTTTTCATTTTTGTTTGTGTGCTCTTTTATTTTAATAGAACGTTACATGCGGTTAAATTACACAACCATGTAACTCACGATTATAATTGATTTATAACTTATTGTATAACGTAATATTTAGTAGTCACCCTGTTTTACATATAAGCTTGCAATTGCAAATTTCCCTACCCACTAAAATAAAATAAATTCAACCAGCAGGAGCCAGCGTTTGTCCCACAAAATTCCAAGTAAACCAATCTTTCAATACTGGGTATGGTCGCAGCAACATGGTGTCAATATCAAGGTAGAAAATTCTTCACTCTAAAATAAAGATTGTGATTTAAAAATTATATTTTTCTATTGAGAATAATATGCGCAATGAATCTTTAATAACAACTTTTCTTTATTGAAATTTAGCAAAAAATGTAAATAATTTGTACATATCTAAGATATTAAATGAGTTCAGTTTATAAAATAATTTAAATTAATTTAATAATAATTTTAATTTTGCCATGCATATTATCATTTAACTCGTTTATTCAACAAGATTATTTTCTAGTAACTAAATGTTTGAAAAAAACAATATTACTTAATAATTTAATAGGCAATTTTTAAAAACTCTGAACTGCATGAAAAATATCAATTATAATAACATTAATATGATACATCTTATAAATTCAAAGCAAAATATTACATTATTTAACACAAATACCCAAATACTAAATAAATAATACAAAAATCAATGTTTTTCTGAAAAAAAATCTTGATATAATAAATGTCATCAGTTACTATTAATTAATGAATTTTCAATTAGTTTTGACAACATAATGTATTGCTATTTGCCTTATATTAAAAAGATTTTGCGAAAATGCTTTGATCAAGCTTACTTGATTGAGCGATAATTTGACCCGTTTTAATTCTTCAATACTGTTGTACTATTATTCTAAATTGTTTCAATGAATGAACTTTATTCATCTTCATATAACTGAAATCAGATGAAACACAGCAGAGTAATTCATAGCCTAATAAGCATTCAATCTGCTTTTAGGAAAACTTATTTTAATCTCATATATATTTCAATAACTATACTAGCTGATATTTTTTTTATATTTTAATATTAAAATTAAATTATATATTTAAAAAAATGCAATTTTTTAAATTGGTCTATATGAAAATCGAGTTTGCAGAATTGATAACATTCACAAATTCAGATTTTACTTCTAAAAGAACATTCAATATTGTAAAGGATTAAATATTAATTTAATATTTAAAATCGCGATTTCAACAACAGACATACTTTCCCTGTTTGTTCAGATAATTATGCAATTTTTTTTCCAAATTTTTCCCTCTGCCATTTGTGAATAAATATTTCCAATAATATTTAAAAAACATACAATTCTTTCTTTAGATATACTTATTTCTTATTAGAATTTGTACAATGTAACAGAATTTTGTTAACCAAAAATAAGTCTGATTATATCGCTTAAATGTGACCGGAATATATTTGTAATCGATAGAATGAAAAAATTATCATAATACTCTTTCACATAACTGCTCTCTAAAGACTGAAAAGAAAACTTGCGGATAATATTGATTAATAAATAAGTTTTAAAAGTTTATTACAATATTTGTTATTGATATATTAGAAGTATCGTTACATTTTTTATCGTATTTGTTTAAATTATTCCTATTAATGAGTAATTAGATCCAATTCAGTAATAATTCAGTGATTTAATAATACCTTGCTGTACTATTTTATAAAGAACGTAACACGAAGACCCTATTAAAATAAAAGAGAAATCCATGTAATAAAAATTAACTTTAAGGAATTATTCATTTTATATAAAATTATAGTTTATATATAATTTTTAATTAGCATTTGAATTATTTTTAGCATTAGATAAATTTAATTTATAAATATGAATTACTTTTTCGTTAAATATAAGCTTAATTAAATCTTTAAACTTTAAGATAATAAGCTAAATTAATTCTTTGTAATTCATTAGCATTCTACAAATTATATTTTTATTTTTTCATTAAATTTTTATTCTAAGAAATGAAATTATCAAATATTTTATAGTATTTTTATTTACATATATTTTTGAATTTTCCACAACAAAAATTTTCAAACTATAAAATATTCCTTAAATTTGAAAATAAAATAAATTTTGCTTTTAAAATAACAAGAACAATATTTCTTTTAAAAGAAACTAGAAAATTTTGAAAATGTAAATTATTTACTTTTACAGACGAAAAATAGTGACTACATTTGTAAAGGAATTGTCCTACTAATAACTTATTCAATGCGTTTTTACATGGAAGATTTGGTGGATCATATTGTTTACTTCACCATTCTCTCTCTTTCTCTTTTAAAATTTCCTATATTCATTTTCCTTCGTTGTTCTTATTTTCCAGCTTTTTATTAATCGCCACATAACTAAATAGAATTTAAGTAAAATTTTTATTGATCGCAAGCAGAAGAGAAGTACTGGAAAATATTTATCCAGAATACGTAAGCTTTGAATCTAAAATAAAAGTTAAAATAATCTGCGTAGTATGTTGGACCTAAATAACTTTAATTGTCTCATAATATGTCCTTGAAATGGTACATATTCCAATAACAATTGGTTTTGAGTATTTTTTATTGGTTTTATCTTACTTTTCAAATTATTCGTGAGGAATAAAGTTTCTTAACAACACACAATAGAAGACGGAAATATTTAGGTTTTACACGCATGATGAGTCAGAAATGAAGGAAAGTTTCATTATGTTGGGGCTGAGAGGAGCTCTAATGAATAAAAAGAAAAAAAACAAAAATTTACTTCACATAATTACTTCACATCATGACATAAATGCTTCGAGGAAAAGTAATAAGCTAACTAATTATTACAGGTCTTAGACATTCATTAATGTTCATGAATAACATTGAAAATCAACACTCACTGTGGTTACTTACTATTTTATGATTTCAGAATCAAATTCTTCATAAAAGTTTTATTGTTTACTAACAATTAGTTATATCTAATGAAACTTTCGAGGTAAGCAAAAATGCAAATTTTCAGACACTAAAGAAAAAATCGTAATTATAGCCTGAAAAGCATTGGTAACGAATGTGACTAATTAAATACTAATAAATTTTTCATACATTATATATAAGAATATGTTTTCACTATATGCTTGTAAATGAGATTACGTGTAGATTTAAATGATGATTAATGAATTTTTTCACATCATTATTGTTGATGATCTATTACTTTATTATCATAACATCCAATAGAGACTGTATTAAATGTAAATTATAAATTTTTTAAACTAAGCAGTATTAAAAAAATAAATAGCCACAAAAACTATTTTATTATTCAAGAGTTAACTGTTTTACTATTTGGCATTAGAAATATTCAGTAAGATATACATTAATGGTGTAATTTTCATTAAAAATGAAAGTTTCGACAAAACGCCTAATATTATTATTTAGTATATAATGTACATCTAATTTCAATTTTATTTTTAGAATTTTTTCTGAAGTCAACTAGAAATGAATTTTGTAAGTAAGGGAAATATATACTAAGTTTATGAAATTGTATTATTGAATAATAAACAATTTGGTTTCCATACTACTCTTGTGATACTGTAAAATTATGCTTTATTTGTGTCCTTTGGTTAAATGTAAAACCTTTTTTGATGCTTGTATATCATTTTCTTTGTGACTATTTTTAGAAGTACTCTTACCAGGGAGATTTGCAATACATATGTATGTGTCGGAGTATCTATACTAAATGAAAAATATAGATGTTGTGAAATTCAAAAAATTTTAAACAAAATGTTCCATAGGACAAATCAAAATTTTCGAATGATAATTTTTAAGTTATTACATTCTAGGAATTCGCTACTCTTATATATATATATATATATATATATATATATATATATATATATATATATATATATATATATATATATATATATATATATATATATATATGCCATATGCCAAGTTATAGATATATGTAATAGTAGCTAATATGAATACTTAATTAAACTATGTTATAACTTCATAACAATTTATTTTATTTAAACTTGTAGGAAGAAAATGAATTTAAAGTTAAGGAAAGAATGTTTAAAATTTAAAAAGATCTTTTCTTTTTACATACTGATTTCATTTCTAATTTTTGAAATGCCTACGAAATTAATGATTTTATTAGTATTTAAACCCAAACTTATTTCAAATATCTTAAATCAATATCAATATCTAATATCAAATCAAATCAATATCAACTATCAAATATCTTAATGATATACAAGCATATTATTTCTTAAATATTATCCATAGGGAAGAAATGAGATCTATTCACTAAAATATGTTTGGAGGTTTTCCGCTTTAAGAACAATTGCTATATGTTAAAGAGGTTGAAGAATGTGACTTACACATCCTTATTTATTCTGGAAAGAGGTAGATGGTGTTTAAAATAACGCATAAGATATATAATATGAACTGATTATTTTATATGAACTTTAATTAGTATTCTGTAACACTTCAAAAAATTATATATAATGATTTGGTTTGCTTATTGCTCAATAATAATTTTTATACCACGCGAGGGCTAATTTCAGATATATTTTAAAATGGATTCCAAAGCACTACAAATATATCATCCCGAGGAGGAAATCAAACCTTCAGACTGTTGAAATTATGATTTATACATTTAGCTGCCGGCTCCAAGTAATCAAATATAATGAAATCAAAAGTACATTACAGGTTAATCTATCATGAGATTTATTTAAAAAGAGCAGATACTTACAACATATGACTTGAAGATAATTTTCATACATACATATATACACACATATCAACCTGGTATTTCTTAAGAACCTTTATAAATAAATTAGAATAAAAGAAGCAGTGATGATCATGCTGAGGATACAGGAAAAAGCATATTTTTACGGAAAGGATTTTATCACCAAAATATTTGAAGATATTAAATTTTTAATATTTTTAAACCTATATAAAGATAATTTAATTGTTTAACAAAATTAGAGTATTTGATATTGTAGTGTTTAAAATCGTAATCATTATGTCTTTTTAATTTAGTTTTTACTGTGAAATATCATTAAAAAACTTGAATATCTTTTTCTCGACATGTTTGAGAAGGTAATCCTTTTATTATTGCTTAAAAATGAATTCCTGGGTTAGATTTAAATCTCAGTGCTTAAAGTCAAAACTTAGTGCTTCAATTTTCCGCTTCATTTCATTACTGATTGCTCATATAAAAACTAAACTAACAATAAATCTTAAAGTACTTTATAACTCTATGGCAACACCCAATTCCAAAATTACATCTTAAATTTAACTGGCAATTGCTAGCAGAAAAGTTTATTGTAATTCAATTAATCACATACTGGAATTATATCGTAAATATTCGGTTGGATAAAGACATTTGAGATACGAATAAGTATATACATTGTAATTAATTAAAAAAGTCAATGAATTATAGAATATGTGAGATATTTCCTTTTTAAAATGTAAAATTGGTGAAAAATTCATTTTTTTCTGAGAAGAATTTTCAAGAAAATTTATCAAAATTTTCAGATATTTACAGAAAAATATCGTCCTCAGAAAATGCTTCAGTAATCCTTCCGTCCTTCAGTAAATGACGATAGAAACAGCAATATACATCTTTTTGCTTTGTAAAAAGTATCATATATTATAAGCTCGACTATAAAAAATTTTTCTTATTGCTTCTTGCTGCCATGTTCCGATATGAGTTCTAACAATTCATTTTTAAATTGTTAAAATCTAAAGCAGATCACTACAAGAACATTAAAAGATGTGATGAAGCCTTTAACTGATGATGGAACAAAAACTAAATTTCATTTAGTTTTATCAAATTGTTTAATTTATTATTCTACTATTTTCCAAGTATTCTTTGAGATTATATGGAGTATGCCCTCCCTCCAAAAAACCCCCCTATGTTTTAAATAATTATTATAATCAACTGTAAAGTGTATTTAGGAGAATCAAAAATAAAATAAATCTTAAAATTCCTCACGAGGAAACACGTTAGCTTAAAAAACTTGTTAAAAAGAATTCTGGTGTAAGGATAAAGTGATTTTAATTTTAAATGCATTTCTATTTAACAAAAAAAGCGCTTTTAATTTCATAGCAATAAATGTAATAATTTTATAAAAAAAACCTTGTTACAGTAGTTCACTGGTAACAAACGTGATTTCCTTTTTTACTTCTTATAGTGTTTATACCATCTTTTACGAAAAAAAAAAATCGTCGGTTCCATTTTTCCCTTAAACATGGATGTTTGCTATGTTTTAGGATCCACTTTAAGCTATGGGTGCTCATTAAATTGGTCCTTCTTTGCCAAAGATGATATGTCAATGCCAATTCAAAATATTTTGTTTTTTAAATTTTTTTATTTTTATAACTATTAAGAAACATGCAATCTCAAACTATTTTAAATGAAGAAAAATAGAAGCGTTAAACATAATGCATATTATATTGTTTATTAACAATCCCTTTTACAATATCTTAAGTGAAAGCAGGGAAACTACTCATTTTTCTTCTTGCACAAATGCACGTAAAACCTAAATGACTTCTCAATCACTCTTTCAGGACACAATAACTGAAAGAGGTTTGCTTTATTAAATAACTGTCTAGAGAAAATCAGATTCCATACCTTCAAGTATCATATTTCAAACCTAAACGGATTAAGAGGGCGATGTCATTAATTTCAAAAATCAAGGAACATTCTTCAAAACTCAACATGTCCAACGAAAGACAATATTGATTCTGCCAGTTCGTTGCCATGGTTACCTAAAAGCCAGGCAACAAATCTAGGTCAATACCACTGAAAGTCACTCTGTTGCGAATACGGAACACATACCTTTAAAACGAGATTTTCTCAGATTAAGTCTTTCAAAAATCACCCGTTTTTAGCGCTGGCTAAAGAATGATGAAATTTTAATGGGATGAAAGACCTCCATGTATTTTATCCCATTAAATGAAGAAGGTTGCGTCCACTTTTTTCTTCGAGATTTTTCACTCTTATGATTAGATAATTTTTGATAGATAAATCTAGTACAAATAATTCAAAAATACCAGTATGCCATTGGAATATTGCAGTAAATTTAATGATGTTACCATATGTGGTTCTTTTGAAATTTTAACGATCTAGTTAAATATTGAAAAATTCATAAAAACTTTAACTTTTAATATATTACAACCACATTGGGAGCTTCATTTTTTAACTACTTATTTACTGATAAATCATGTAATCAGTTTCACACACGCACAAGTAAAAGTTGTTCTAATTTATTAATTTATATTCATAATTACTTCTTTTCACATATTTTGATGTAAATAACATGTTTTTCGTATGCTTCAAATAATGTTCAAATATCAAAAACCAGAGTGAGAATTTTAACGAATACCGTATTTCAAAGTATTGAATTTTCACATGTGTATTTACTTGTAAAAATAGTAACAATAGACTAGCAATATTTGTAGTGTTGTGCAATATAATATAGTAATTGTATAACTATTCAAGAATGCTCAAATAAAAATTATAGTAGACAAAACCATCTTCAATCTGGAAAAATTTCCAAATTGAATCAGAAGACATGAGGCTTGAGATTAAATAGTGATTTTCAGAAACATTTCTTAAAATTTTATTTAAAATATGCTTCCATCGATAAACTACACATTGAATATTCTATTATTTTGTTGATATATGTAATTGTTAACTATGTATGCAAGCATCAGAAATATCCAATGTAATTTTTCAACTTGTTTCTAAAAGTTTCTTATGTTTACGTTACTTTGATCATATTTTTCTTCAAAGTCAACCCTTGTTAACCATATGCTGCTTGTGCAGTCTAATGGGAAGAGTTTTACCAAACCATACAGTTGGTCTGAATTGAAGTAAAAATAACTTATATAGGTAGGACAGCATGGATGTGTAGTTCTTCTATTTATGATTAAAAATAGTCAGAGTACTAATTATTTCAACCAAAGACTGCTATTAGCCTATTTTGCAGTTCAATTTCGAGGATTAGTACAAATTATAAAATGAATTTTCGGAAACATACTGTTTTGAATACATAATTCCTTTGAGTTGATTTTGAAAATCATAGTTATTGAGAAAAATATCATTGAAAAACTTAAATATACTTTACATTTTATGTTACTTTATGCATGTTTCTAAACTAAATTGAAATAAAATATAAAAACAGACCTTTGAAAAATGATTTCTTATAAGTTTAAAAAAATTAATAAATACAAGTATAAAAAGAAAGAAATATATTTTATATTATAAAGTTATGAATGCGTGCGGGCGAAATGGAAACCTTTTAATAGTTTTCGCTTAAAACGAATTTTTCATTACTTTAGGCAAAGTATCTGTCGAATTTCAAAAGATGAGAAATTTAATGTTGCATATATTGGTTAAAGCGTAAGGATATGAGCTAATGCGAACAAAAAAAAACGTGTTTCAGGAAAATTAATTGCATTCTGGAAAAGAAAATGAGAAAACATTTTTAATACTGTTTCCTTTTTATAAATACATTTATTCAAAGTAATAATTCTGTATTCAACAGCTTTCATGAAAAAATCAAATTTTTCTTTTATCCAGCCGTGAAAAGTTTTTATTTTTATTTTAAACTGCACTTATGAGCAGTAATGTTAGCCTTATTTCCTACTATTATCTTAATTACAAAATTTATTACTTTATAAACTATTGTTTTCATTTATTGTTAGATTTTAATGTCTCAAATTTCTTAGTCTAGATCCTAGTTTGCGAAAATGAAATAGGAAACTTACAACAATTTGCTATAAGTACCCAGTACTATACTTATATTTATTGTACTCCCTTATAAATAACGTATATATACATATTAAATTTACGAAAACATTATAATAATAAAAATAAATCAAAATTTAATATTGTACTACACACACACACATATATATATACATACATATATATATATATACATGTATACATTTACATTATATATATATATATATATATATATATATATATATATATATATATATATATATATATATATATATATATATATATATATATATATATATATATATATATATATATATATATATATATATATATATATCATAACAAGATGGTTATCGTCTCACACTATAATTTAGTAATATTAAAATGCTATTTAGAATAAGTAGTTTAAATGATAAATTGTGCGCTTGCGCTTTGTGGTACTAATATAAGCAATTTTTTGATTGAGAATCAGAAGTAATTAAAATTCTCTTTTAAATATTCTTCAGTAAACAACCAAAAATTAATGTATGGGTTTCTTATATGTATTTAATAAAATAATTTACTATATGTGAACAAAGAATATTAAAATTATCAAATGATATTATGAATACGCAAATTAATTAATTAAATAATAAAACTTTGAGTCAGAATTATTAAAATTAACAAAAACACGTTAAAACTCATTTACTTGCAGTAACATATCACATACGTCATATGTATATTTTCATCCTGGTAAAATATTCGCTTAATATAAAACAAATTCCTATAAAATCAAAAATGGCATACAAATTTCAGAAAGCTTATCAGTGTTATAGATAGCAATGAGAAAACTTTTACAATTTATATTTGCTTTGCTACGTATATTGACAGCTTTATACATAATAAAAATATTTATGTCAGAAAACAGCTCCATTCAATCGATTTCCATAAATTAAAGATGGCAGAAATATTATCTGTGAAGCAAGAGATTACGAAAGCAAGCAACTCAAACATAGTAGGACGGAGTAAATGGACGGAGATTTACAAATGAATGACGATGACATCGATCCATTGTCGTGAGCTGCACATTGAGCCACTCAGTTGAATGTAAATGAGCTACTTCTTAAAAGGTGGAATATAAAGCTCTTCATTTATTGATCTGGCTGGAAAAATGTTAAATTAGTGATAATTTCATGCAACTGTTCCCTCTATAGTGTGATCTGGTGGCTATTAATAGACTAAATCAAGTCAAATTTGTCAGATAAGACAGTGGTACGCGATATATATGGATCTATGTGTGTATGAGAGCACACATATATATTATGATTTATTATTTAAGAGAAAAGCTAGAGATGGAAATACTTGACAAACAAAATTATCAAAAAAATATGTAATATTTATAATTGAATGCGTGTTTAATTTTTGTATGAAAGATTATTCCTCTTGTCCTATTTTTGAAAATTCTATCAATGAGCATTTGTTTTATTTTTAGCAGGAAACAAATTTTTAATTTCTTTAGTGTGTGTGTGTGTGTTAAAATTCTGACATGTATACTTTTGTATAGATTTTACTTCCTTTTGAAAAGTTTAAGCTAACATTCAGAATTATTTTTAATACTTAGATATTTAAAAATTGAAAAGATGAAAATTTAATAAATAATATATTTCTAACTATGCTGTATGGGCTATTCTTATAATGCAATTTTCATATATATCTATATCTATATCTATCTATCTATCTATCTATCTATCTATCTATCTATCTATCTATCTATATATATATTATTATATATATATATATATATATATATATATATATATATATATATATATAATATATATATATATATATATATATATATATATATATATATATATATATATATATATATATACTGGCCATATTGGTACTTCATTCCATTTTATATCTGTCTTTCTTTGATATTTTCCTTGCTATTTTTCTTTAAAAATTCTTCCAAGTATTTTCAATGTATTGCTTTCCATTTAGTATATTCAATGTACTATTCTCCATTTGGCATTTTTCATTGTATTTTATAAAATATACTATTAACTATATATATTTATATATATATAAGGGTAAATAACGAAAACCGGACTTACAAGACCTGTATGCAGCGAATATAATCATTCTTCACAATTTTTATTTTTGCAAAAGAAAATGTAATATTTTTCTATACCCTTAATAAATGCTTATACTATTTATCTATCCATTTATAGCAGCATCATGCCAAACTCATAAAATTAGAAAAGAATACTAATGAGGCAAAAAGTGCGAATGCTGTATGTTATTTATTTCGTGTATCAATTATACCACGAGTGAAAACTACCACTTACAAATGCGCGTAATGCAAAAATAAACTAGTAGTTACAAAACCATTTGTCTTCCTTCAACTGAGAACTAAAGAGGAGGAAAGCATAACGTGATTTCATTGTTTGCGGTAACATTTTACTCTAGCAGTTACATTATTTTTAAGTATTCGTCTTTTATATTTGCTTTGTGAAGCTTTCTATAATTACTTGAATTTTGCATCAAACAACAATCGTAATATGTATGTCATTGATCAAAATTTTGTACTCGTTATGTATCAGTTATGTTTAATTTTTTTCTTTAAATTAATTTTCTTTAAAAATATTTCCCCTTTTATGAACAAAGTATAATAATCACGAAAACTCAATTAAAATAACAATAATGAATTCATTTAGAATTATTATTAATAAAAGTTATTATTATATTCGTAATTATTAGTTATTATTGGTGTTAATAACTGGCATCATGAGATTCATTACATATTAACGGCTCATGTATAATCGAAATCTTCATTCCTTGCCACTGTTGTATATGTTAACATTTCCTTGTTATCACATAAAATTAAGTATGTACATTTAATTTGAGAGTCATAGAAATCCACACAGCTGCAATTAGATCAAATCTTGTCGTCATACGAGTTTTATGAATTTTTGATATACAAGAGCTAATTTATTCATTACTTATATTATTCTAATATTTCTATCAATTATGCCAGAGTTTTTACTTACTCAAATGTTAAATATTTTTCCTTTTTCAAAAAATGCAAACAAATAAACACTTTTTATTATAGATCATTTAATCT
Organism: Latrodectus hesperus; assembly: GCA_037975125.1. Taxonomy (NCBI): domain Eukaryota; kingdom Metazoa; phylum Arthropoda; class Arachnida; order Araneae; family Theridiidae; genus Latrodectus; species Latrodectus hesperus. Next base: position 47,291,710 of record CM075854.1, on the reverse strand, counting down.
AGAAAATAAAAAATTTAAGTGAACTAAATCATCTATCACAATAATATTTTCATAACTTAAAAAGTTTCTGTTATACTTTTAAATTAAATGAAAAATATCACTACCCACAGTTTTAAACTTTAGACGTAAATTCGTACGGGCATTTCTTGTAAATTTGGTTAGGAATTCAAAGTGTATTTATTATTAACTTTCGCTTTAGTGTATTATGTAAAAATATATTACAAGTTGATTGATTATATTAATTTATACAACGCATGAATATATTGCACGTTTTAAAGAAAACGAAAAAAGGAAAATTTATATTTTCCAGAATAAAAAAAATATTTTATTATAATTATATGAAATTCTAATAAAATAAATTTTTCAAATGTGTTATTTCAAAAATGTAAATATAAAATTTAAGATGCACGAAATTGAAAATTTTTTGATTTTTCAAATACAAAGAAGTAAACTCTTAGAGAATTGTTAAATTTACTTATCAGAATAATTGTCTAATTTTAAATGAATTACTATACAATATAGTGTTACTCTTATTGGGATAATAATTCTATTGTCTTAACTTATTGAAATAATTTTTTGAATTTTCAACTTCAAGGATTCTTCCCCTTGAAATTTAACGTTCCTGTAATTTCAGTTATATAAAAAATAAATTTGCTGACAAAAATTGAAAAAAAAATTTCAGTGTGACAAATTATGCTTTTCAACAATAAAATGAAGGAAAAGGTACTTTTATGCAAATTCGTGGGGTTATTGTTGTAACTAAGGCTTACAAATGATCAGAATTTGAAAGCGCTTGGTTCCGAAAATCAACTTAGGGTTAGTTTTTATCAAATGTCTTATTATTATTTTTTTTTCACATTAAGGATAATTTCATTAGGGTCAATTGTTTAAAACAAGCTTCAATAAGCAATTTAAAGTTAGTTTATTAGTGTTCATGCTAGAAGGGCTTATGATATTAATGTGATAACATTATGAAATTTCAATCATACAAAGGCAATCATATTTATCCTGCGACGTTATTACATTTTTTTTTCCATATACGTCTTTTCTACTCTACTTCTGTATTAATATATAAAGAAGAGAGAGAAACTGCTTTTTATTTTCTAAATTAACTTACCAAAAAATTGTATAATATAAAATATGTAAAATATCTTTTAATTGGTGACAGTTCAGGGATTGCTCATATTGACACCCCAATGTGTGTGTTACATGTCTTGATGAGTCTGTAATCGTTATGAAGTTTGTTATCATGTTGAGGTCATATAATGATTTCCCTATCACTAATTTAAGACTGTCTGCTTTAGAGATATGACTCGAAATCTTAATGTAACCTATCATTTATAGCAAAACATTTAGATTGGATATTATATTTTAAAATTATTTAGTCACATGTATTATCAACCGAGTTATTTGAGTTAATGGTAATTTTTCAACATTTTTCTTCCCATTTTCAAGAAGAATTTGCTTAATACTACAAAAATTAAAATTTTCAAGCATTTGCCAACTTTCTATAATTATTGAAAATTATAAAAAATAATAAATAATAAAAGTATGCAAGTTACTTTTTTCTTAAATTAGGTTCTCATGTAAAATTTTCAGCCATCCCCCCTCATTGAAATACAACACAATTTATTTCCCTACGGTGAACATTTCCAAGGTGAAATAAGGGATATTTTCAGCAAGTAAATATTAGTTGAAAATTATAATAACAAGTAATATGAACTTCACGGGAACGAATTTGCTTTTTCTTATTAGTTTATAATAATTATGAAAGAAATTTCAAAATAATATTAAGTTTGATCGGATTTAAGAAACGTTCGCTTCCACGTTATACACTAAAGGATATAGTGATTGTCATAACGTTACTGCGTGATGGTTGACGTTTCTGTGAGCATAAACATGTCTTTCACATTGTCATTAAGAATCACAATTTGACAACTTAATAGAAATTATAATTTTATCCCTTTCTTACTTATCATATCTCGAGGGAAGAAATTCAAATGAAGGTTATACAAGGAAGACTGGATATAAAATTAGTTTGAAATATTAAATAATACACAAAATGCAAATTATATTTAAATAACTATAGTTTGAGAACACAACAAAATCCATGACTAAGGCTTATTAACTGTATATAAATTAAAGATAAAATAGTGACGCAAAGATTAAAAAAATTATGAAAAGTTATCAAATTCATAACAGAAAGAAGAGAATTAACTTTAGTCTTATACCAATTTCGGAAATTTTGATATCAGTTCCTTATTTTTAGTTGTTTCAAATATTAGGTAATGAATTATATATTTACTGTCAAAAAATGAATTCTATCGAGAGAGAAAATGATGGCCAATGTAAATGACAAAAGATAAATTTTGATGTTTAACGAAGTTTAAAATTCTTTTATTACAATATAAACATCATATTAACAATAAACATACAAAAAAAACATTACATGTTGGTTAAATTATGCAAATGATTTCTTCTCGGTATTATTAGTTTAAGGTGTGTCTACTTTGATTTTATATATTTCAACAACTATTGCCCCATATTCCTTTTCATAAATTAAATTAAGAAAGTAATTACCAATATTTAAATACTTTCCATAATTAAATTTTATAATTTTAAATTTAAAAATCAGAAAAGGTAAGTTCTAAGACACTCAAATGAATATTTTGTTGAATGGAAATGATCCTCAGATTTCCTTATATGCAGCTGCTTCCAAACAAAATTTAAAAAGGTTTTTCAAGCGTGCAGCTGTATTCAAGTCGACTGAATTCCAAAAAAATTTACAATTCTTATATCTTCAAGGTTTTCCCATAGTCAAATAGCAACGAGTATTTAATATGGAGAACTTTATAAATACCAGTACTGAAAAATTCCTCATTTGAGAGACGAAGTTAAATTTCCTATGTTTGCTTTAATTTATGATTGAAATGTATAATTGATTTCTTTTTCTCCTTTTTTATATTAAAATCCCTAATATTTCAAATATTCTTGCAGTATTGCGGTTGAAACACGCAGCTAAACCCCTATTCCTGTGTAAAAGCTCAATCGATCTACTGTGCAGCAGTTCCGATCTAAAAATAGAATTAGGAACTTCACTAGAGCAGTCTCAAGAGGGGGAACTTTGTAATTTAGAAAAATATGATTCATCAATATTTTTAAAGTAAAAAAGCAGTTTTCTTAAATTCAACGACATTATTTTGCTGATATAGGAGTTAAAATTTGGGAAGTAAATGCAAATCAGATGTTTCAACCGTTCTAAAAAGGATAGCTTTTCAGATAAATTCCAACTTTTTGCTAAGAGAGGAGATTCTGAATGACAATGAAAGCAATATAAAAAAAGAATCTTTTTGATTTATGAGGGGAATGTGTGTGAAAAAGTAATAAAGTTTTTTAGGGTCTTCATTTATGATAATTACAAAAATACACACACACACACATTTCTCTTTTATTATTTTTATAACAACTCCATATCTGAAAATTTGAAGTTTTTTAAAATAAAATTTTAATAGATTTATTAATTTTTATGGAAAGAAATAATGTGTTTATTGATAGCAGTTAAAATTTATGATCACTTAATATTAAATTTGAAAAATTTTATTTTATTTTTCTGGAAAAGCATTATTTTTGCAACTTTGCTTCTAATTTTAACTACGTTTTGAACTAAATAAATTTATACTAAAAATCAAAAAGCAGCTAAGCCTTTCCTAGGAAATTCATTTTTTAAGTATCTAAAAAATAACTATACTTTTAAAGTCAATTTATTTGATTTCATTCCGAAAAAAGAAATCTTTTCATTCGTTTTCATTTTATGAAAAATATTGTTTTGGGAAAAAACAACTGAAGAAACATGTAATTATTTCACTTGAATAAAAGAGGGTGTACTCTAAATTTATTCTTAGTAAAAAAAGTGGGATAGATTATTTTCTACGATAATTTTTCTTAAAGATGACAGGAAACCTTCAGTTCACAATTGCTTAAAAAATATTTTGCTTCATGGTTTTTTGATTTCTTTCCAATATCCTAAACTAAACTTTTAAGAAAAACTAAAAATATAAAGAATTCTTATTGAAACTATAAAAATATGCACTTCAACACTAAGAATTGGCTTAATGAGTGATTTCGTCAGAAGAGAAAGATAAGACTCATTTTTTAAGCACATCAAAAGAAAAATTTGTTTTAATTACCATCAGCAAATAAAGCAGATTTTATGTGTACATAAAATATAATCTTTATTTTATCTAATAAACAAGCACCATATATTATATTATTAAGCATTTGTTTTTATTTTAGACAAATTAAAATGGAATACAAAAAGTTTTTGCCTAAAAGACAAAAATATCAAAATTCAAATTTCTTGGAATTACCGAAAATATCAAAATTCATATTTCTTAGAATTATCAGGATAAATAAATGCAAATATTTGATATGGTTTAGAAATACTTTGAATGCTAATTATCATAATTGCTTGGCATTATAATTTCACTTTAGAAACGAATATTAAAATGCGTATAAATCATGGAAATATTTCAAAAAAGTGTTATATTAAACTGAGTAAGCAGTAGAGCTTAATCTCCCTATTTAACTGCAGTTATTCTGATTAGGAACTTACTATATTTCAAAATCTGAAGCTAATTATCTCACTTGGAATGTAAAAATTCCTAAATTATTTCATTAAAATAAGTTAAATTTATTATTTAAATAAATTAAAATATCATGAATATAATTTTCTGTTGTCTATGCCAATTAATTAAAATTGAAGATTTAGTTTTATTTTCTAGCTGATTATGGAGAATTTTTTTTCTTACTTCTTTTTTTAGAAATTGAATAAGAACTAGAAAGAGAGAAATAATTTACTCATTTTTCCCTTTTAACTTTTATTTAATTCAGATTTGATACGTTTGATTAATACAAGTTTTTTACAACATTAAAACTGATTTTGTAAGCAAAAGTTTCAACTTAACTGAGCTCTTCTGTTGCATTTTTAAAACTGCGTGTTTCTCTCTTTCTGACAATTCTCTCAATGGCTATTTTATATAACGAATATAGCAATTTGCTTACATAAAAAACAGTTTCTTTAATAAAACAATTTTGAAGTATAAAAATTAGATGTAATTTTTTAATTTTCAAGATTAATTTTGAAAAGAGGCTTCAAAAGGATTAATATTCCTAGAATTAATTTAAAATATGGCACACTTGATGGTTTTTCAAGAAAAATTATTTCTTATCTAACTGAATTAAAACGTCATGAGAAAAAACGAAACAAAATATAATGCCAAGTCCTCTTTGGCTTCCTATCCATAAGAAAATTTAATAACCAGCTATATTCTATTTTCTGCAACCTTTTTATAAATAAAAACAATCCTTGAAAAAAATTAATTTGAATTTTGGATTCTTCTAGGAGAGAGTTTGTATCAAAATAAGTTGATTTTTTGTAAAGGACAAGCCTTCATATATCAGTGAACAATAGCTTCTGATTGTTTAATTGGATATGTGTTGAAATTGTTGGTGAAATAAATTAATAATTTTAAAGTTCATATTAAAATATAGACTAAATTATAGAGCAGATATAAAAGCAAATAGCTAAAATTTTTAACAGAAATCCCATACATGAAAATCTTTAACAATAAAATAGTTCAATTGAGAGAATTCTAAAATTTTAAAATGATGAAATACAAATCAAATGAAAAGACTTGGAAATTTCCTCATTTCGGAATTTATAATGATAATACGTAAAATAAATATAAATCTTGAGTTATATTCAAAGAGAAACTTTCTCTTTAATTAATTTAAAACTACTCAGCTAAAATAGGATAAGCTAATAGCTAAATAATGATATATTTTATACGATCATCCTTGTTCTAGTATCATAAATGTTAAGGATTAGCTATGCTGAACACTCTGCATTTACAGTTTTTAAAGTTGCAAAAGATTGAATATTAAAGAGAGAATCAACTTCATAAACTATTTAAATTTTAAAATATTTGCTCAAGTCTAAATATATCACTTAAAACTTTTTCCCTAGAATCCCCTTTTAATGTTTGTAATTATTTTCCTAACTACATGATTCATGGTAGCTATGATAGAAGCTATAATCGATAGTTAAGTAACCTATTTAATTGCTTTCATATACTTTTCAGGGATTTTCAGATTCATTAATATAGATGAACTTCCGAGAAATGATATTTTCCTCTATGTGTTTAATTTCTGAGAGTGAATGTAAATGAAACAAGAATTTGTTAGATGCACTTATTGTACCATATCATTAATATATAAATTCAAAATGTTTCACTTACTTATTTCTTTATGTGTGGACTAGTAGTTTTGTGTCACTAGTTGATTTGAAATCAAATTATGAAAAAAATTCAACATAGTTTTTGGTTATTTAAAGAAAATGCTGAATAAGGATACTAATTTTGATAAAGGCTATAGAATTTCAAAAACAGATAAGTGACTCTAGAAGGAAAATTAAATTGAGGTATAATTTATTACTATGAACTTTATTACTATGTGTGCTTGTAAGTGTATAATTTGCTTCATCACAATTTTTTTAAAGCAAACATTTCAGAAATAAGGTTATTTTACATATAGACAAACATTCCGATTTCAATAATTTGTCTACCTGACATAAAATTATTCTTTCAGCTGAAAATTACCCCTTCTAAATACATCTTTTATTTGGAATAATTGTGTGTGTGTGTGTGAATCACCTTAAAAACATTTTAATTTAAACTTTAATATTTCAGAATACAATGTTAGAAGTGAAACTGGTTTTCCTACATTAAATACTGAAAAGAGAGAAATGAAAAATATTTTAACTTTCTCGGTTAAAATTATGTAACAAGAGGATGATACACGGGTTATAAGTTTATTTGAACAAACTGCGATCTCTCAAATTATGAAGTTTGATCATTTAAAATATAAATGATAAAATCTGATGATATACTTTAATTTCTTCTTATGGGGGTTTTCTTGAAACGCTTGCTGGACCAATTGATTGGATATTAAACAATATAGGAGGGAATTATAAGTAAACATTTAACAATACTTGCAGGCTAATTTAATAAAAGATTAATTTACCGACCTTTTTTCTTTCTCATTATCAAATTTAAATTTATTAATAAGTATAATGGTATACTTAATGATAAAACTTCAGTTAAAATTGAAAATAATTTTATCTTTAATTACGGCAATTTTGTTTTAAAAATTTTGAAGAAAAGATTCTCTCTATTTCAAAATACTAATTATTATTACTATCATCTTGCAATATTGAACATGTTTAAAATGTTTTTGATATTATTTTGAATCATTCAATATTTTTCCTTTCATTGTAAAAATATTTATTGAAATTTATTTGACGGTATTAATGACAAAAATCATATTTTTGTAAGATAAAATTTCGTCAAATAGATGCTTGTGACGTTATTAAATATATATATATATTTGTTTATTCAATGCATTTATGGAAGTCAAATTGCTTATTATGATGCAATATTTTACTGAATTAAATCGCTTAAATTTGTGCGAAACTGAATTTTCTTATATTGATCAAGTAAATAGTATATTAGTATTTAAAAATTTATTTTCTTTATTAAAATGGTATATTTAATAAATTCTTCACTATACCCGCGTATAAAAACATTATTTTTGCAATTTTCTTTCAAATGACTTTTTATAAGAAAAACTGTATTTTTAATCAATATCGTTCCAAATTTTCCTCATATTTTTTCCTTTACTACTGGTGCATACATTTGTCCTTTAACTATATTTTATTAATCATTAGGACATTTGTTATACGCATTTTGTGTAGGAAAAATATTCTGGCTTATTAGTTACTGTAATTTTGTTTAATATTTCCTTTTTGTTCCTATTGTTTTCATAAAACTCATTTTGAAATCTTTTTAAAAAAAGTTTTGTTTTTCAACTGTAAATTATTCAGTGAATTCAATGAATTCACGAAATTGAATAAGCAATAAATATAGTTTATATAAATCTTCTTTATCTCTCATATAATCTCTTATGTTCATAAATATTGGTGTTAACACTAAAAAATACCCACTTAAATATAAATGATAATTATTTTTTCTATTTATGCGCATGCCAATGTATTTAAAAAATCTTAATATTAAATAATAAACTATTATAATTTTTCCGATGTATATTAATTTAATTTTTGGAAGAGTTAATAAAAGTTAATGCGATGTATGCAATATCTGTAAGTAACTATTGATTTTTTGAAGTATTTAACATATCTTTGTATAAGTTATATGTATGCATTATAGTGCAGTTTATCCGAAAATATGCACAGCTAGTAAAAAAACTTGAAGAACTACTAAAAATAAGTAAAAATATCTAATATAACAGATATGTAAAGAAAGAGATTGAATACAATGCTCTTTAAGCAAAATTAATAATTTTTAATTAGTATTTACATTTATAATTCAATGCATTTTTAGTCATTTGCGAAAAGTCTTTGATATTAAGAATATTAAAATAAAAATACGAATCTGGAATCCTATTGTTATAAGTAAATGAGACTATTTTTATTTTATAAAGTAGTTGAAACTTTTGTTGCAGATACATGCATAGTTTACATTAAGAGGAATATAAAGTTTTTATTTTTATGAAATATTTATTTTGAAACCTATATATTTTTATTTAAAAGTTTTCACAACTTTGTCAATACTGTCTTAGTACATTAATGTGATTTTTTTTCAAAATCGGTTGAAAAATTTTCTACTTATTTTCGTAGCTTTCAAAATTCTAGTATTATTGTTGTTGTTACAGATGAGCAAGTGTATTTCCCTAATAATTTTTAAATGGGTTTAATAGGTTACGGAATTAATCTTTGAAATTGATGATAGTTTTCGAATAGTAAATCCCGTTTAATATTCTGCTGAATGAGGAGTGATTAGCGTACCTGACTTCGAAGCAGCAGGTCCAGGATTCAAATTCTGGTTTGGGAAGGGATGTTCCTTTCTCTCTCTGTGTGAGTGCGTTTCTCAATCCTTTCTCTTTCAAGGCAAAGATGGCACGCCCACTGAATGATCCTCTGTAAAAAAAACTGCCACTACTTTCGCCCATTGTACAGCTGAATCTGATTAAATTCTAAATGGCACCCGGGCATTTGGAAAAATTTGACTGAATGAAACATTGTCTCTATTTCTTGATCGTGCTCTTAAAAATTAAAAAAAATTCAAACATTAAAATAAAAATCTATATAAATTTTTTAAGAGTTGTAATATGTAAAATATATAAACTTTTCATTTTTTTCTAGCACAAAGAATAAATAATAAATTTAAAGATTGCTTGAAGTAATTTACAAACTATAAATTTAATATGTATTTTAAAACTATAAAATATTAAGTTTAAAATCCAAAAGCATTTAAAAATATTTTTAATATTAGTGTTCTTTACCTTTTTTACTTATCGCCATAGCAATTTTAGTCATTTTTTACCGCTAACTAATTATTTATTTTTTTACGTGTGATCGGTGGTTTAGCTGAATTTCTTATATTAATTCAACATGCTTCTTTATTATTTTAAATATATTTTGAGTTAAGTTATCTGTAATAAAAATATTTCTTCAATAAAGTTAAAGAAACACTTGACTTTTAGACAAGTGGGATTTTCCATGCAGCTTACAACATAATATATGATGAAGATTATTTTTCGACATAAAATATAGTGAAGATTATTTAAATATAGTAAATTTAGTTATTTCTTATACACACACAATTTTGTCTTTTAATTATACTTATGCAATTATTTATGTATATAGGACAGAAAGTTTGAACTTTGTCATGGGTCATTTGTTTGATATCTTTCATTGCATATGTTAAGAACATTCAGTTAGTATCTTCATTGCTTTATTAAAATCATACTAAGTGCGAGAAATGTGTTTTCCTTGTTTATAGAGCTTTTAGAATTCAACGCAGCGCTGACAACCGAATGGTTTGATCTCGATTCAATATTTAATGGGTTCGATTTCCTCTTTATGTTCATTGCTGTTTGGAATCTATTTTAAACAGTAGATTCTATTTCAATAAAGATCTCGCTTAGAAAAAGAAACCATAGAGCATTAACTAATCACATCACAATTTAAATTTTATTTCCTGGTCAAATTAGCCCTCTTGTGTATAAACAAACAAACTTTACTAAAACTGAATAAGCAGTATTTTATAGCATAACGAGTATTTCATAGAAATGTAAAAATTATAATCTATGAATCATTTAATTAATAAATTTTCAATAGAAATACATGTACCTATTAAAAATATTTGTAATCATTAAACACTAAGTATATTTTTATCAGACATGTTGCTTATTTTTCTACAAATTTTAATTGAGAATCGAAATTAAATATGTGAAGAAAAGCTTAGTTTCATAAGAGTCCCATTTTATCTGATTGTTATAAATATATTTGAGAAAATGCATTTGAAAATTTTTTTATTTATTATTTTATAGTAATTTTAAAATCCCTAGTACTTTCTGATATAATTGTGGAAGCATTCTTAATTTATTATTATTTTTAATTGTTCTATATATATTCAATGTAAGCACTTAGAATATAATTATTTCATAAGAAAATCATAGTTTTACGAATGAATATCTTAAACATATTAGCAGCTTAAAATTTTACTAAATAAAAGTGTGCTATGTTTATGCCTGTAAGAAGTACTCCTAACATAAAAATAAACGCAAAGGTCAATATATATATTATATATGTATATATAATATATATATATATATATATATATATATATATATATATATATATATATATATATATATATATATATATATATATATATATATATATATATATATATATATATATATATATATATATATATATATATATATATATATATACATACATACATATATATATATATATATATATATATATATATATATATATATATATATATATATATATATATATATATATATATATATATATATATATATATATATATATATATATATATACATATATATATATATATATATATATATTAAAACAGCCGTACCAATAACTCTTTTCACCATTTATCAAATTATTTATATAAATATAGTGTAATATAAGGACAGTCAATGTCTTTCAGAACCATTTCATGAATGAAACCATAATCATGATTTACAGGAACAGTAAAGGCAGGTGGAAATAGTGTAAGTGTTTGGCACTGGTTCAATTTTTGTCGTGGCTTACTTTTCCGGAATCCTAAGAGACTTGGGATTTTTCTTCACTTTTAAAGAAAGGAAATTTATGTTCGAATAAAAATAAAGGATGCTCTCTTATATAAAGAAAGGTAGAAGAAATATACTGTGTGAGAAGTGCTGTAAAATATGCGCAAACACGTTCATGAACTCGTATTTAGTAAATGTAAACATCAAGCTTAATTATTTTTATTAACAAAAATGAAATATAAAAGATTAGATGAACTGTTTGCTTTGTTCCCATACATGCATAGCTAAATAAATTTTTAAATTATATATTTACAGACTTTACATTTGAATCAATATGATTTAAATTAGTTTCATTTAATTTATTGGGATATATAATGTATGTCATTTTGCACATAAAAGGAATAATATTAGTTGCAAATAATTTGTAAGAATGTATTCATATATAAATGTATGTGTAAGTGCATGCTTATCATGATGATGATTCCATAGTTAATAGTTAATGGATTTAAGAAATAGTTTATGGACATTATCACAATTCTTTTAGTTTAAATAAATTTTTACTCATTAAAATAATTTTTTTAATTAAATATTTTAAAACGTAAATTTGAAATCTATATAATTAGCCTTACCATTTGTAAGTGAATGCTTAATCTCAGCCTTTCTGCTCAGATGAAAGAATTTAATATATACATTTTTAACTTTATTAACAATTTTTTTAAAACAAACATTTGTTAAAATTTTAAAATTGGTTAGAACAAAGAAAACTGAAAAAATCATTATTAGAATATTATTAGAAAAACATTTAATACATTTTATGCTAAAAATTTCGTGATAAGATGTTTAAAAAATCTTTCAAAGTATATCAAAGTGAGAACGTAGTATACACATATACACACACACACGCACACACACACACACACATATATATACACACACACATCACACACACACACACACACACATATATATATATATATATATATATATATATATATATATATATATATATATATATATATATATATATATATATATAATCTAACTTAAACGGATAAATTACTCTTCAAATGCTTACACTGATACTGGTTTGACTCTGTTTATGTATAGTAATCTCTTATAAAAATTATTTATAAAGGATTATTAACTATACCAATTAATTTATTTTATTAAGTTCTAATTAGAGTATAGAAAATGACGATCAGAAAAATATTTTATGCCTTTAGAAAACTAATTTTTTTAGTAAAACAGAAATAATTTTTTATTGATTCTATTATGAGATTAATTCTTATTGGCTTACATTTATAACTTAATTTTATAAAAAAGCATACATAAAAATAAAATTTATTTAGAAAAATTATATAACATGTGTGGGGGCAAAATCAATCAAATTTTTCTTTCAATAAAACAATTTGCAAGCGCTCTTTCTTTGAATTTGCAAATATATAATAATTTATGATAAATTATAAGTTTCATTAGTATGAAAAATTGATTAAGTAAATATTATTCTAAAATAAAAATTTTAACTTAATTGTATAAATGGAAGACACAATTACTTTCTTTTAATATTAAATTTCATATTGCTTAAAAAATGACTTGTAGGATAATTTCTAAATAGTTTCAATCAAATAGTTTACAATAAGTTACTTATTTATTACAATAAGTGAACATCGATTTCTGCATTCCAAGGGGCAACTGAAATTATATTTTAGAATTAAAAACATCTAACTTCTATCATATTAAAAGTAAAATGAAGAGTAAGTTGAAACTTTAACTCAAAGAAAAGTAAAACAAAAAGTGTTAATATATATTTTATAATGAAAGATTTTTTTTTGTACATTGAGTAATCGTAAAAAATTGCCAGCCAACTTAACTCTGTAATTTAGTTTACGCGAGTAAGATAAAAAAAAAAGTTATAAGGTCACTTTTTTCGTCACTTAAAGCGACTTTCCCTATTGACAATTATAAAAGAATTGGCTACTTATAAAATCGTCGCACGTTGGAACTCGTTTGTTGACATCAAAAATATTTTCACAGGTGTGACCATGAAAGACCAATGCCCTGGTGGAAGGTCAAAATTTAAGTTGTTGTGGTACATAAAATTATCAGTAACTATGTATCTTGATACTATCATGTTTTTGACAAATTATTTTTGGTCAGAAAATGATTGAAGAAGGAACATTCCAGTTATTTATAAATAATGCATTCCATAAATAAATGATATAATGCTCTTTTTTACACTTAATTATTAGGCTCTATAAAGAGTATTTTCTTATAATTATAAGAATTTCCAGAAGAGAAAATTAGGGGTTATCTTGTTTTACAAATTTGGGAGATTAATAATGCTTTCATATAATTCCTTTAATTATCATGTTTTTGCACTGAAATACGGCTTTTCCACTTGAAGCATCGGGTTTCCCACATTTTTGTATTCTTAGTGACTTAATTCAAAGCAAAGATATAGTAAAAATAAAAAGGGTTTATATTTATTATACCTGATAATAACTGATCTATGACTTAATGAAAGCATTACAAAGTATAATATACATTTCTAAATGCTTTGACGTCTTAAAGTATTTAGTGAGTTGTTTACTCTTATATCTATGGAATTTATTTTAATAAAATTAATCATGTCACGCAATGTGGCAGTTTATATTTAAGACATGTTATTGACATTTAGTAACTTAATTATAGGGAACATAGGTAAAAGGAATACTCTATTATGTGCTACATAAAAAATTAAATATAGGTATACAGCAGAGAAATGTATATTACTTATAAAAATATATACTTTATGTTAAAATTAAATATCAATCAATATCTAAACAATCTGGTATCCATATTATCTACCAAAGAATAAAACAGTATATTTTAGGATAAACATAGAATATAATTCTTAGAACCTACTTCAGATTAAAATTGTCAGCTGAGCCTACTTAATGAGGAGACTCGGAATGAAGTTTAATTAATTTCAATAAATAATTATATAGAAGTTCAGTAAAAAAGTTTTTATCTTCATGATAATACGCATTATTATCAAACTTAGAATTTTTTTATCATACTTAATACTTTTACTAAGTAAGATTATACTACTCTTAGATTTTTAAAAGTCAGCTAAAAATATTAATTTAGTTGTAAAATCATATAAATTTGTAATATTTATAATCTTATTCACTAAAGTGCTTTACTAAAGAGAAGTGTAATATTTTAATAGATTTCATCTTTCTTGCATAATGTTTTAATGTAATATATTTTCTTATTGATATAACTTTCAACGTTTTTGTATTATTTCAAAACCACGTAATTGAAAGAATGAAGTAACAAAATAAATTAATTCAGTAATTTGAAATAACGGGATAAATTTATTTTCTAGTTTCACAGATAGCTTAAGAAATACACTTTGTAAGTAATTTTGCACATTACTCATATATTGTATTATAATTTTAGGGTGAAAAATATTCAGTTGTGATTTAGGCCATTTTTAGTTTTATAATTTATTATAGTTTTATTTTTACTTTATAAAGTTAAGTGCAATGTGTGCAGTAAAAATGTTTGTTAAAATATTCTAATGTAGCAAAATTGCAGTCGAATTTTAAAAACTTTTATTTTTCTTATTTCGAACTTTATTTTAAACCTATTTTTCTTTCGGTCTGTCACGACTTAGACAATTTGAACGTAGCAAATGTTTATTATCCTAAATAAAAAATTAGGAGAGAAGGGGAGAAACTTTATTCAAGCTTCCTAAATTCACTTAAAAATTTGTGAGGAGTTTATTGAAAATAAAAATTTCTGTGAGTGAAATAAATTCTTGTCAAATAATTTATTAAGTAAAACGGTTTATTTTAAATAGCTACTTTTTTTACCAATGATAATTAATATTTTGTTTCTGAAATTTAGGTGCAATGCTCTTACGAATTTCCCCCTAATATGCACACATATACATAAATCACACACTATTAAAACTGCATTATTGTAATCTAACAGTTAATTTTTTGTAAGCAAAAATTAAATTAAATACTGCCTTTTGAGTTATTTTTTTTTAAATTACGTTTTCCACATTGACCTAGTTACACATATGTGCGCATATTCATTTATGTTAGTTTACGGTAACCCTATCCGTTTACTGTTGTAGATTTAAATGTATTGGATGTATTTACAGAATAAAATAGCATGAATATGTATAAGATTATTCAGCATTTATTCGGAAGCTATTGACGAAAAAAATTTTTATTTGCCTATTTCTAAAATGTGCGCATTAATATTTTTAATACAAAGTAGTATTACAACAACTCAGTACCTATATATAAGCAGAGAATATAAATCTAAATAAAATAAAATAATGCATTTTAAAATCATCTGGAATGGACAAGAAAGGTATGTTCAGATTTCAGGTTTGATATTCTATTTGTGTGTGTCTATATATATATATATATATATATATATATATATATATATATATATATATATATATATATATATATATATATATATATATATATATATATATATATATATATATATATATATATATATATATATGCAGAAAGGGAGAGTGATGCAGGAGACAGATAAATAGATATAGATGAATAATATGTATATATGTTTTGTTATTATTTGTGGTATGTCTTATTCTTTATATATAATCACATAAATATTTTCAAATGTACAATCAACTCTATCTGACTAAAGGGAAAATTAGATGTAAAATATTATACATTTGATTATCTATTCGTAAGTAAAATTAATTTTCAGTTCAATCGTCTGATGAAAGTAATACAAATTTATTAAGCAAAGTATAGAATTAAACTAAAAAGTAGGCTGTGAAAAATTATCTTATTGAAACTAAAACATTAAAATAATTAAATGATGATTCATTTGATTTTGTGCTACATTATGTAAACAAAATTTTACATATCCAAATTAATATAAAAGTATTTAATTTTGAAAGAAAAGAGAGATTTATTTAGTTTTCATATACTTGACATCTGAAACATTTAGTGCTTTTTTGAAACTTGTTCAATAAATTCAAGCTTTTTAAAATAAAAATAATTTAATGTTCCTAAAATAAAACTAAATACTGAAAATTTAGATATGTATTATTTTTTGTAAATTGTAATTTGAAGCTCACTAACATCTTTATTTTCATATTGTACAGGAGTAATTCAGAGTAGTTTGAAACTTGGATGTTCAAATTCCTTGGACTCAGTAAAGTTTCTAATATTACACTGCTTCATGTTTATATTAATGGGATCCTAGTTTTGAATATACCTTGCATACAGACATATGTAGTCTAAATATTGATAAATGGATATTCACATGAACCATTTTATTTAAAATCATTTTACGAAACAATCCATCAAAGTTTTATCTTCTTCAAAATAAAGTTTGATTTCACTAGTCACCAAAAATAATTTTTTACACGTTGCAATTTTAAGACAAACAGAAGGTTATAACTCATAAAAGTTTTGTGTAGGATTTTGCGCAGTTATATATTTATTAAATATAATTATTTATGGAATGTTATTAAAATCAATTAAATATAATTATTTTCTTTACTTTTAGTTAATTCTTACATTCTTAATTTTGAAAAATCTAAAAGCAGCTATACCTTTCCTGGGAAATTCATTTTTTAAGTATATAAAAAGGAATTAAACTTTTGAAGTCAATTTATTTGATTTCATTCCGAAAAAAGAAATCTTTTCAGTCGTTTTCATTTTATGAAAAATATTGTTTTGGGAAAAAAGCAACCTAAAAAAACATGTAATTATTTCACTTGAATAAAAGAGGGTGTACTCTAAATTTATTCTTAGTGAAAAAGTGGGATAGATTATTTTCTACGATAATTTTTCTTAATATGAAATCTTCAGTCCACAATTGCTTAAAAAATATTTTGATTCATGGGTTTTTGATTTCTTTTCAATATCCTTTTACAAAACTTTTAAGAAAAACTAAAAAATATAAAGAATTCTTATTGAAACTATAAAATTCCTTAAACTCAGTAAAGTTTCTAATATTACACTGCTTCATGTTTATATTAATAGGATCCTAGTTTTGAATACACCTTGCATACAGACATATGTAGTCTAAATATTGATAAATGGATATTAACATGAACCATTTTATTTTAAATCATTTTACGAAACAATCCGTCAAAGTTTTATCTTCTTCAAAATAAAGTTTGATTTCACTAGTCACCAAAAGTAATTTTTTACACGTTGCAATTTTAAGACAAACAGAAGGTTATAACTCATAAAAGTTTTCTGTAGGATTTTGCGTAGTTACATATTTCTTAGATATAATTATTTATGGAATGTTATTAAAAACATTAAATATAATTATTTTCTTTACTTTTAGTTAATTCTTACATTCTTAATTTTGAAAAATAATTTAAATTATTTATTATTTTCAGCGAAAATTACTGTTAACTAATGATATGTTTCAAATCTTCTGAAAAAAATAATGAATGATGAGGGACATTTTATTAGATACCACTGGATGTCTCGTTAGGCAAGAAGAATTAAGAGCTGAACGAGAAATATACAAGCAAGGATTTTACATGCTCAAATATTGAAAATAATATTTTTGTTTCATATCATCACGTAAAATAATTCTTAGAACTTAGTTTTCATATGATTTAAAACAGGGATGATGAATTTAAGATTTTGAGATATAAAGCAATTAATTTAATGTGATTACTAATAAATACAGTACAGTATAAAATAATTTGAATATGGGTCAATTGCTATTTCATATTGTGTTAATAGTTTTTCTTTGAACTTCATGACTAAGTATTTTCTATAAATATTGTATGATATTATTTAAAAATAAAAATTTAAAATTTATCAATGTCCTAAATTGGAAACTTGTTTTTATACGTGAAGAAAATGGAGTAATACAATTAATTTTCTTAAGTTTTTAATGATAAATAGCATTATATTTTCAATAATTTCTGAAAAAAATTACAAATACTATTTATTGTAAAATATTTTCAATATCTTCTTTACTGTTTGTATATGAGGAACTAATGAGATAAGAATGTTCAAATGTCTTCTGCGTGTGGAGGTACTTATTAAAACATATTTTGCAGTGAACAAAATTACATTGCCCACTTAGCTCAAGAAGAAATTAGCCATTACTAAATTCGTTGAAGAATATAATTAACATTCCCACAGTTTGACTAAATATATTACATGTTCATACATTTCTCTATTATATGATATGCATTCTCATTTTTTTTATTCTTTTAAATTGTTTCTA